>CM052355.1:22284609-22611469 GCA_028551475.1 Casuarina equisetifolia
GAATTCACCTATTTGGTCTTTTGATCTAAGTGCATGTCTAAAAGGAAATAGTTAAGTTGTTTCATCTTCAGGCTAAAAGATGAAATATATGGAAATGTGTGGATTGCTAAGCCTACAATGCTATATGCTGTCATTGGCATGGTTAAAATCCATGAAGCCAAGCTTTCAGGCTTCCGTCAGTCACCAATAATATTGTGGGGTTCTTTTCTCATAGTCAACTAAAAGATCCAACCATTCTAGATTTTGCCATCTTGTTCTACAACGGCCACTACTAGTCCCCCTCAACCTATTAAAAAGCTTTTAGTAGCTGAGATTTTAAAGCAAAGAGCAAAAAGGCTATGTTTTAATTGTGACGATCATTTTAACCTTGGCCATTGTTGCAAAAAGCTTTTCTTTTTGGAAGAATTGGCACTAGAGCATCCTCAGCAAGCTAAGAGGCTAAGCTAGTGGTAGACCATGAAGAAATGCCAAGCATCTCATTTAACGCTATTTACATAATGCCTAATCCCCAAATGATGAAGGTTGATGGCAACATTGACTTGGTGGAACAAAAGGTACGGTTCCTTATAGATAGCAGATCCACCCATAACTTTATCCATGTTCAAGTGGCAAAAAAGTTGGGCATAAAACCTACGGATTCTAGTTCATTCTAGGTAAGGGTGGTAAATGGCGACCTCATCACCAGCTTAGAAACATGTGTTAGTCAAGAGGTATTATTGCAAGGGAACAATTTCAAAGTTAATTTCATACTGCTAGCCATGCAAGGGGTTGGTTCTATTTTAAGGGTGCACAAGTTGTACTCCCTGGGTCCTATACTTTGGGATTTCCATAGCTTGACAATGAAGTTCGCCCATGAAAGGCAAAAGGTAACTCTCACCGGCGTAGCTCATCTAGCCAACAAGTTGATAGGTGGAGAAGAAATGGCCAGAGAGCTAAGGAAACCCAGTTTAGGAATTGTTCTACAAGTCATGTTTGGGGAAGAGTCGAAGATTGATTGGGTGGGGGAAAACTTAGCCTAGAGGCACTCACTACAAGAGCTAGTCTAGAAACACACAGACATCTTTGCCAAGCCCCAAGGGATGCCACCCCAATCCACTCATGAGCATTGAATTTCTTTAAAAAATGAGGGGTAAGCAATGGCTATTAGACCATATCTCTACCTTCATTACCAAAAGGTAGAAATTGAGAGCATTGTTCATGAATTGTTGGAATATGGATTCATTCAACATAGTGATAGTGCTTTCTCTTCTTTGGTTATTTTAATCTAAAAGAAAGATGGCTCTTGGTAGATGTGTGTCAACTACAAAGCCTTGAACCAACAAACCATTAAGAATAATTTTCTGATCCCCAACATAGACAAATTGTTGGATGAGCTACATAGAGCGACCTTTTTTTTTAAACCAGATCTATGCTTGGGGTATCATCAAATTAGAGTGAAGGCCACGTATGTGCACAAAACGACATTCAAAACACACAAAGGGCACTATGATGGCTAGTGATGCCATTCGGTTTGTCGAACGCTCTAGCCATTTTCCAATCCCTCATGAATGAATTCTTCAAACCCTTCTTGTACAATTTTGTCTTGGTCTTTTTTGACGATATATTAATATTTAGTAAGGCTCAAGAAGAACACTTGCAACATGTGTGAGCAATTTTAATAATCTTACAAAGTTAGCAACTATTAGCTAAGTAGTCAAAGTGCAAATTTGGGAAGGAATGCCTTGGGTTCCTAGGGCATGTTATCAAAAAAGAAAGGCTTAGTATGGAACAAGATAAAATTTGAGCAATATTATAATAGAACTAACCAACCATGTTAAAAGCTCTCTATGGCTTCCTTAGATTAATAGGGGTATTATCAGTGCTTCATGTGACACTATGAAGCCTCAGCCCAACCCTTTACCAACATGTTGAAGAAAGGGGTGTTTAATTGGAGTGAAAAGGTAAAGACTATGTTCCAGATGCTTAAACAAGTGATGACTCAAACCTTGGTGCTCAACTTGCTGGATTTCTCTTAACTATTCTATGTGGAGAGCAATGCTTTTAATACTGGTGTAGGTAGAGTGTTATCCCATAACTAAAAGCCAATCTCCTTTTTTAGCAAGGCACTAACTAGGTAGAACACACTTCTATTGGCTTATGACCTAGAAATGATGGCTCTAATTCTAGCAGTCCAAAAATGGCATCACTATCTACTCAAAAGGGAATTTATGGTGCACATGGACCAATAAGCACTAAAGCACCTCTGGGACCAACACATTACTACTCCAAGCTAGTAGAGGTGGTTAGCTAAACTGATTGGGTTTGATTTTCGTATTAAGTATAGGCCTAGGAAAGAAAATGAAATGACAAATGCTTTCTCTCAGTGTTACAAAGGCATAGAGGATAGGATTGGTTGACCTTTGTTTTAATTTCCTTAAACAATGGGCACAAATGTACGAGATGATGTAACTTCAGAGAAGAGAGGTTTGTGAGTGGAAAAGTCAATAAAGGTTGAGTTAGCAGTTGATGGTTCACAATCAAACAACGTAATGTTAACATGCAAGGGGGGCTTGCTATCAAATTTAAAGGGGTCTCACGTGGAGAATACTAAAAAGCACACAATCCCTATTGACGAGTTTAAAAAGGACATTACAAAAAAAGGAAGGTCATGTGAGGCAATCTCTATGTCGGTACCCTTATAGGTAGGGCCAATCAAGGAAGAAACACAGGAGAAGCTGGCACGCTTGGTAAGCCATGTGCAACAAGGTGAAGAGGTAGGACCATGGGACTACTAGTTGGGCATTCTCTCTTTCAAGAAGAGAATCTTTCTATTCCAACATTCCAAGCTAATCCATGTAATCTTAAAGGAGTTTCATGGCAACACACATGATGGATACTTTAAAACCAATATGCGGCTATGATCAATTTTCTATTAAAAAGGGATGGGAGATAGCTTACAAGAATTCATTAAATGTTGTTAGATTTTCAAGAGCAAAAGGCAAATAATCAATCTCCAGCAAGTCTTCTTCAACCTCTGCTGATTCTTACTCACATTTGGACTAAGATTTCCATGGACTTTATGGATGGTCTTTGTGGATTCATCATAATGTTTTTGTTATTGTTTTGATGTGACAAAATACAATTTTATTAAATATTTTTTAAAGTTATTATGCTTGGAAAGGTATTTTTTTATGTATTGTGCAAGCTAAGTCTTGGTCCACCAAGAAAGCCGTTCTAAATAAGCTTTCAAAGCTCTCACCAAGAATGCCTTTATTAATCTAGTAGTCCATGGCCCAAGTAATTCAGCAGGCCCTTTGATCAACATGTCAACTCAACCCAACAAGCCACTTAAGTTAGTTCATGTACCCAATTCCACAAAACACTTAAGGCAAGCTTCACTCGAAATGATGCCCACATCTACCCTAGAATGCGACGATCGCTGTTGTACATCACCTTCCATCTACATTCGATTATTACCTTAAATTTTCTCTTATCTAGCTCTTACAAAGACGAAAATAGCTAATTCAAGCCTTTATTGGAGAAATATACTCAAAAGTGTGAGAAGCCCTAATTATGGAATGTGAGTTGTGACCTAGAAACGAAATCTACTAGTAGTGGCTACAAAGATCAAACCTAGAAGCATCATTCTTAGGCATCAGGTTTGAAATTCTTATTTAGAGTTAATTTCTTCCACTATGCAATCTTATGATGGAATCTTGAGATAATCTTATTAGGGTTTGCAAGAATGAAAGTCTCGATTTGAGTTTTCTAATATGATCTCATGAAGGAAATTAAGGTTAAAGGTTAATGAGATATTTGGGTTTATGAAAGGAAGCTTTTTTACTCAAGGTTATGGTAGTTTCTTGGATACAGGTCAGTATTGAAGAATAAAAGATTTTTGGCATATATATTCATCTTTGGTTGTTGTCTTTAAAAAGGAAGAATTCTTTTCTAGGCATTTTTCAATATGTGAGAATGAAGATTGAAGCTAGACTAGATACATTTCTCATTAAGTAAGGAATAGTGTGGCAATGGCTATGGAAAGAACCAAGTAAGGAAACAAGATAAAAAGAAGGACATCCATGAAAAGCAAGCAAGAATAGCAAGAAAAGAACACACCATCCTTGAGCTTATTGAGACATTTTGATAAGAGATCGAGCATACTATTGAGATCATATTGCTATATCAAATCTATTTGCTACTACTTTGTGCAATTCAAATTTAAACCTCAACTGTTGTTGCATCGTGTTCATCAAGTTGTTGCATTATTGGGCATCTCTTAACTATACTACTCAATTGCTATATGATGTTATAGCTTGCTTGATTCTTATGTTTATAAAAAGTTTCTTGTGATATTGTATACATTCAACATTGAGATTGTTAGTAGGATGGAT
Organism: Casuarina equisetifolia; assembly: GCA_028551475.1. NCBI lineage: Eukaryota > Viridiplantae > Streptophyta > Magnoliopsida > Fagales > Casuarinaceae > Casuarina > Casuarina equisetifolia. The sequence continues at coordinate 22,288,983 of CM052355.1, forward strand.
TCAATCTCTTGGAGTAGAGATTGGTTGTAAGAGTCGTGAACTCTTGTAAAGGTTCCAAAGAATAGTGGAAGAGACTTTTAACCACACTGGTTAAAGGGTAACGAGGGATGTAGGCAGTTGCTATTGTGGCCAAACCTCCTAAAAATTCTTGTGTTCTATCTTGTTTGCTTGTTTATTTTCTACTATATTTAAATTACGAAAAATGTCCTTAAAAACATTCAATCAATTCAACTCCCCCCCCCCCTTCTTAATTGCTAGGGAGGTTGAAACCCAACAGTCTTCCTTCATTTCAAGGTAAAAACTCCTTCCTAATGGTAATTGATAGGTTATCCAAATACACCTATTTTTTACCATTAACTCATCCTTATACCACCATTTCAGTCACTCATGTTTTCTTTAATGAGATTTTCAAACTCTTTGGTCTTCCCCATCGCATTGTATGTGACAAAGACTCAATTTTCACCAACACCTTTTGGGAAAAATTATTCCATCTACAAGGCATGAGCTTTAACTATAGTACTGCCTACCATCCTTAATTGGATGGACAAACTGAAGGTGTTAATAAGTCCATAAAAATGTATCTTCGGTGTTTTGTTGATGGGAAGTCTAAGGAGTGGATGAAATGGTTGGCTTAGGCTGAGTTCTACCATAATACTAGCATAAATAGCAATACCAATATATCCCCGTATGAGGTGGTGTATGGCCAAGCTCCTTTGGCTTTACTTCCATATGTCCCAAGTACCACTACTTTAAAACTCCTTGATAGTGAATTGTGCCAGTGGGATGAGCTTATGAAAAAACTTCATAACCATTTAGCCATAGCTTAACAATGCTTGAAGCATGCCTATGATAAAAAGCACCAAAAGGTGGAATTTGCAAGCAAAGAAGAAGTCCTACTCAGATTGAAGCCCTGTAAGTAAGTGTTTGTATTGCTATGCAAAACTCTTAAGTTGTCCTCACACTTTTATGGGCCCTTTAAGGTTATGGCTTGAGTCAAAAAGGTCGCCTACTACTTGCAACTACCAGAGATGTCCTATATCTATCTAATATTCCATGTTACTTAGTTAAGGGGGTATTTCGGCACTACCAAGGAAGTGTTGATTGAGCTAGCTAAGAGGCTAAACAAATATGGGACTTCAACTGCAATACTCGAGGAAGTGCTGGACAAATGGAAGCAACATCAAAGTCCTGAGATCCTAGTCAAATGGCAAGGCTTTCCAAGGGACAAAGCAACATGGGAGAGTCTTTCTATGCTGTAGCAAGGTTTCCCTGAGTTAAACCTTAAGGACAAGGTATGAGTCAAGAAGGGCACCTATTATGATTCCCCAATTTCCCCCCATTTTTTTCATCTTTTAAAGTCTCTCAAAACCTTTTGGGTTAGCATAACGAGGTGAGGTGACGTGTTGTTAAAATGTTTTCTTTCGATTTAATGCTAATGTCAAGCACGCCTTCTAGGCTTGCCATGTAGAAGTGATAATAGGCTAGTTCAATAAGTTAGCCTGGCTAATCCTAGATTAATGATGTAGTGGATTTCCCCCCACTTTTGTCATCTTTTGAAGTCTCTCAAAACCACCTCAGGTTAGCATAACAGGGTAAGGAGACGTGTTGTTAAGATGTTTTCTTTCGATTTAATGCTAATATCAAGCACGCCTTCTAGGCTTGCCATGTAGAAGTGATAATAGGCTATTTCAATAAGTTAGCCTAGCTAATCTTAGATTAATGATGTAGTGGATTTCCCCCCACTTTTGTCATCTTTTGAAGTCTCTCAAAACTACCTCAGGTTAGCATAATGGGGTGAGGTGACATGTTGTTAAGATGTTTTCTTTTGATTTAATGCTAATGTCAGGCACGCCCTCTAGGCTAACCATGTAGAAGTGATAATAGGCTATTTCAAGAAGTTAGCCTGGCTAATCCTAGAGTAATGATGTAATGGATAGAGGCATGCATGCCCTATCTTTGTTTCATGTTCTCAAGCCCTTGCATAGGGAAGAGACACCCTTTTTGTATTTAAAAGGGAACTCACCCATGTATAAAAGCAAGCTTGAATTCCCAAACACAGTGTAGGAGGTTTGTTTCCTCGAACGAACCCAAGTCTTTCTCTTACTGACCACCATAGGTAGTTCAGGCAAGAGATACATAGACTGCTTCCTGGGTGACCAACCTGTTAATCGCCCAATTACCCGATGTGTCACGCGATGAGTAACACATACATCCATCAATCAGTGCTATTTCTTGCATGTTGTACATATGCATGCGAAAATCTTTTTCCAATTCTAACGAATGTCATGTAGAAAGTTAGGTGAGATGTGAAGCAATCTAGCTTTATTATAAGGCCTTCATGCTGAAGTGTGCCTGTGAACTAGGTTTGCTACAACAAAAAGTCAGTGTTAGAATATTTATCCACGGAGTGGCATCTTGTGAAGGCCTTGTTGTGGGCTCTAGTTGTATTTCTTCAGATTCAAGAGCACAGAGGGTGCTTCGAGGAAAAAAGAATTGGTCTGCTGAAACTGAAGGCATTTCTGAAGTCCCATACGTGTGCAGATAACGTCCTTCCTTCATGGGGTGACGTCTAAAAGAGTAACTGCTGTGGTTAGGAGCGGGTCACATGCAACTCCACAACCAGCCAAGAAATCGAGTTGTCCCTCGGCCAAATAAGTACTTTTGACAGGTTATGCTTGCTAAGTGTCTCCGTGTTCGTGCCTTTCAAGTTGCTGAGAAGTCTTGATTTATCTGGAAATCGACTTGGTGGTTGCCTGCTGAAGTAATGTTGTTAGCCTATACTTCCATTCAAATACCAAGCCCTCTTAAAACAAAAGGAAAAAGGAAAAAAGATTGATATAAAACGAGAGGGATCATATTATGTGACTTTTTAATGTCTTTAATCTTTCTCTGTGCAAAAAAAAATATATATTTCCGTGAGATCATTTGTTCTCTTTGATGATCAAATACGACTTAATGGGTTACTTATACTATTCAACCCTTAAGCAGAAAAACTACAAAGAAATAGTAATTTTTTATGATTAATGATTCTAAACCTAAATTGGATTCCCTTTAGCTTCAAATGTTGTATGTTGCACCCTAATGGTTAATTTTGATAATGTACTAATCTACAAGTGAATAATCTATGGTACAATAGAGAATCCAATTGAAATAAATAATGCATAACTTATATTGAGTTTTTAGAATATGGTTTCTCCTTACCTCTTTACTAAAAACAATAAGAAATATTTAAATTCTTCTATTTAATTTTTCTCTTATGAGGAAGTATGTTTCCCAGATCATTCACAAAATTGGTTTAGGCAATATGCATAGGCTGCCATATGAAGAATTTTTCTTGCTACATATATAGTCCAAAAAAAAAATTATCCAATAAATACACTTCTTTAAGTACTAGTATAATTTTTCAAGTAAAGATTTCGTATTACAACTAGCAGACCTTTTCTTTTTAGTTTTTTGCAGGATTTGAAAAGTTATAAAGTTTAAAGAATCTAAGAATTTTAAACCTTGGATGTTACTACCTTGATAATAATAGCATTCTACAATCTTTGGTTAAGGTGACATCACTTGAAACTTTAAATCTTACTTCAAGTGAGTTAGATGGGCACTTTCCTACTAAAGGTGCTTACTTTTATCTTACCTCTCATGTGGGAGAATGCAATTTGATAACTTTCATTTAACTTAGTTTCTAGTTAATTGAATTCATTTTTAATCATGTTGAGAGATTTGAATAAATTGGACATAGTTTACAATCATGACAATTTTCTATTGATCAATACGGTTAAAAACGAAGATGTAAATGTTCTCTTTTGACGTGGGCTTAAGTCATTATAAACGTAAGTGCTTCTAACAACCGAAGGTTGCAAGAGCTGGAGAGAGAGAATTATTTTCGCACTTCCAACAAGCTAAGGCAAAAGAGATCAATAGAGATAGAATTAAGTTTGGAAGTTTGAATATTTTGATGACACTTCACAATTGTCTTTTATATTTCAAAATCTTACAAAGATTTAATACTCATGTGAGATCTTACTAATTATATCATGCTATTCTTTGTTTAAAAACTAACATTAACTTATCTTTTATTGAAGAGTCTTCCATGTCAATCAACTTATTGTCCCTAAAACCAAAGTCTTTCACTTTTTTTTGCTTATTCATACATATAAAAGCTAAATATTTTCTTGAAAAGAAACTATACTTCAAATTTTGATTACTTGGGTTTTAATTGCTAATTTGAATATAATCTTCTCCCCTCTTGATTTATCATCACATTTGAAGTTTCTTTCTAAGACTAATTGGTTCATTATTATGCTCATTTCATTACCATCTTTTGTGGACTTTTATCCTATAAATGTTAATGGTTATTGAAGGAAAACATTACTTGCTAAAAAACAGGTTTGCATTTCAATTCACTAAATTCTTGAATTAATGATATAGTGTTCTCCAAAGTTTGAATTGCTCATTTTTTTCTAGTTAATTGTAAAAAAATTATTTTTTGTAATTGTATTTGCATTTTCCAACAAATCTATCATAAGTTTCGAAAGTTTGTCAAGATTGGAAAATCTAAAGACACTAGATCCAAGTGCCAACACGAGCATCATAAAAGGTATTAAGTTTTGGCAAATCTATCAAGAATCCAAATCTTGCTAGAAATTTGATGAACGGATCCTTTTTGGTTGTTTTTGTTCATCTATTAACTATTCATGCAATCTAAATCACATTTTTCTCTATGTGTTATTTTATATTTTGCAAAATTGTCAAATTTGGAAAAATTAGAGATAATAGATTTAAGTTACAATTTGCTCAATGTATTCTCAATAGTCCAAGGTAATATGTGCTTTTCGTGTATTTGTTACAAGCAATTATTTTTATCTAGAGAATACCATTGACACAGTTTTTTGTTTGTAATTTGTTTAATAAATTTTTTCTAGATTTATTATCCAATACATCTCTAAGTAACAACTTAATGTTCCTATGCATATGGTGTATGTCATAATTATTTGCATGAGCATTCAACTCTTACTTTGATGCTTATATTTTTTGAAAACTATTCATTCCCTAAAGATTCAAGATATATTGTATAGATTTTCATCCTTTCAAAATGTTCAAAAATTAGTAATGTTTAACTTTACCTCAAATTAGATTTCTCTACTTATTTCTAATAGAAACTTCATTTATGTTACACTCGTGGCAATGATAACTAAGCTTTCACTATTGTTTACTACTTAATGCTTTAAAAAATTAAATATTTTCTAAAAAGGAAAGTTTCCAAGACTTTTTAGTCTCACTTTTTAAATTTGTCAATACATTTTATTATTTTTTGTCTTCTTATCTTTACACTTAATCATTACACATTTCTCAATTTCTTCCATTAGTGTTTGTAATTTTGTCTTCTCTTAATTAGGAAGAAAAAACCTTCACTTTATGTAAAAGTTAGATTTCTTGATTTTCAAAGTAAATTAAGGAAACAATATTGTATGATAAAATATAAATAGTCCTGGTAGTCCTGGTAGTTAAAGTATAAACGTAATAATGCTCCAAAGTAGATACGACGGTCCTTAGTTCTATAAATTAAAATTTTAAAAAAAAAATTATTGAAGATGATTCCAATTATTAACATATTAATAACACCACTACTACAAAGTAGGTATATATGATATGTGTTAAAGTTATCTTAGATCTTTATTTGTAAAATTATTTTTATCATAATAAAAGATTTTCCAAATATGTTATAGAGCCAACTACTTGATGGAATCTAAGGGAACTTGTCTTGTAAAAGAATAAATTTAATGAACTATTACTAATCAAAAGAAAAAAAACAGGTCTATAATCCAACACATTTATATCTTTCTCACTCATGTGATTTAATTGTTTATGTCATAAAGTATTTGCATTCCCATCTTCTATTACATTGCAAATGTTTTTGAAAATCTTAGCCTAAAATATATACAAAGAAAACTCTTTCTTGCCTCTAGTCATAACTAATTAAGCCTTAAATTTTGATACATGTTTAGATCCATTTTGAGTCTTCAAGCACACATTTCTCATACCTATAACTTAGCCAAGTAATCATTACCCATTTTTAAATGCCATAGTTTTCTAAAGTATAAGAAGAACTCCCTCTTGGAAATGATATTAAAGGAAGTACCATTATTAGTTTATTACCTGCAAAATTCACATTATTATCATAACACATAATAAAAAGTCTATCAATAACCATTACAACTTGATCATCATTATTGTTCTCTTTTTTCTCATTGATCTCATAACTTTTTTCTTTTTATTTCTACCTTTACCATTCTTCTTTTTATTTTTTAGCTAGAAGTAATTTTTTTAAATATAACTCCTTTTACCACAATGATTGCACTCTATAATTTTATGCCATAATATTGACTTGTTTCCACTTTTGTTATTACCTTTTCAAACCTTTACTCTAACTTCACTCCTCACTTTTTACAACCAAAACTTTAGAATAAGACAAAGAATTCTAACTTTTTCTTCCCATCCTTTCATCCAAAATGATACTTTTGACAATAGTAGCAATATCGTCATAAGCAAAGTTACTTACTAAAATATGAAATGTATCCCAAGAATCTAGTAAAGTACAAAGTAACCAATGTCCTTGTATCTCATACTCAAATTTCATATTTAGGGCTAAAACTTGATCAAACACTCCCTAAAACTCATTTAAATGATTAGATATGATTGCCTATCTTTGTATTTTAAGTTGATAAGTTGCTTTATTAAATACATCTTATTATATTTAGTTTTCCATGCATATAATGATTCAAGTTATACCATAAGGTCTAAACATATGTTTCTTTATTGATATGATTCAGAACATTCTTATCTTCAAATTGTCGAATAAACCCACATACAACTTTATGCTTAAAAAATCCAATCGGTTTCAGCCGTGTTGCTTGGTCTTATTTTGCTAAACATTAGTAAGTGCCAATGCTAAACACTAGTAAGTGCTAATATTTTACATGAAGCAAATCTTTCATCTTACCCTTCTAAACATGATAATTTCTTTCATTTAAACTAATTATCTTGTTAGTGTTAGTTTTATTATCCAATCAAATCCAAAAAATAAACCAACCACACCCTATGCTTCCATACTACTTAGTTGGGAAAAATATATAAAGTTTTCCACTTTGATTGAACTTGTGAGGAAATACTAAAACACAAATAATATATTTTGAATTACAAGTAAAAGATGCAAACACTACAACCATACAAAATAATTTTTTTACATAAAAAAAACTCCCTTAATGTGAAGGAAATAAGCCACGAGACTAATCTTGGAGTCTACTCAAATTTTCATTGTAAAATCTTTAGGTTTACAACCCAATCAAGTTCTTAACAATATCAACATGACAAAGATTTATTTATCTAATAACAATAAAAATACAATTGGTAGTAAAGAACAAGTTGAAAATATTAACTTAATTAATAAAAGTTAAAGAAAAATCACCCAAAAGTTTGACCAAGATTTGTTGATGTAAAGAGCTCCAAATGAAGAACCAACCATTTACAATAAAAAAGGCCCAATTTTGAACCTATTGACAAAAAATTAACTCAATTGGATCACAAATCAACTTTAATCAAGCATTCAATAAACTACTATTCAAGGCTTCTAATTCCTACAAACATTTTGCTCTTTGTTTTCCCCTTTCTTTCTCTTTTATCTCTTTTCTTTTTCTTTTTGATAGTCATCCCATAAAACTCTCTTTTTATTTTTGATATTAGGGCAACATCATCTTCAGAGGACCCAACATAAGTCCCAAACATGGACAAGATCAGCCCAACACAATACATGTGTATATTTGTGTTAAAGTAGGTTTAATGAGCTTTATGCCACCAAAAATATTTAATGTTAAAAATTTTATGCCGCCAACTTTCTCAAGTTCCCCGCCCCCACCCCCCCGCGCGAGGAACCGAGGCAATGCCCATCCGCACAAGAGAAGTTAGAACTTTAACTTACCGTATCGTTGGATAACAGCTGTGTCCATTTGCACTGGTGCTAGCAATGCCTTGACAAGTTTTAAGGACGAAAGATATTGTTACAACAATCAAGACAAAAAATTCATAATTGACATTTTAACCTGATACAGACGTGTTTACCGAGAAGGTTTAAAAGACTCAAAAATAGAACATTATACCCTATCGTGAATGGAATAGTAGTGTCTACTAGAAGAATATTGATTAGTGTCTACTAGTAGTGTCTACAAAAATCAAGTAACATAAAGAAACAGCGAGACTGCAAGACTAATAATTATCTCAAATAGTTGGAAGTCTTCACAAAGGCCGTTGAATCTTTCTTCTTTTTCTTGAAATGTTTCGATGCAGCTCTCAGCATCCTAGTCCAAGCCTGTACAGTAAACGACATAACCGAGAAGAATCGTTCATTAGATAGTGAACCAAATTCCACATCACAGTAGTATTTTTCAGGGACTTTGGAAGTTAGGGAATGAACTGGAGAATGAGCCAGAGGCGATAAAAGGAAATCAGAATCGGAAAAGTATAGTAGCAACAATAGAATCCCTCGACTTCAAGCAGTGGCAAAAGCTTGGTACTTCCGTATGTTTCCTGCCGATTATTATCAAGGCAGATTTGTACGGGTTTTGGAAATACACGGGTTTTCCCTTTGCTACAGGCCTCAACACACACATTTCCCCCGAATAATTGAAAATTTTCGACGAACGCATTCTGACATTTCGTGGATTTTCCTCATTGGTTTCCGTAACTCACCTGCGTTCGCCTGAATATGCCACCTTTCCAGTTCCAAAATCTAGATTTGTGGTTTGAATCTTCTGATTAAGATCAGTAAATAGCAGAAATTTTCCAGAAGCGAGTTATCGAACAAATTTTATGGAGTTTTCATTTCAAAATTCAGTTGCCTAATATGAAATTTGAAATCTTTCAGCTTGAAAAACAGAGATAAAGAAGAGGGGAAGAAAAGGTGGACACGTACCTTTGTGGCGGCTGGGTAACAAGTATTCTTTATAGGAGTTGGAGAGAATTCAGATGCCTTCATTTTCTTCATTTTGAAGAGATTAAGACTGACGTTGAAGGCACTGGTGTTAATCTTCTTCTTCATGTAGGGGGTGAATCTCTTCTGCTTGTTTATCTTGTTGAAATCCCTGTCTAGATCCATTCCAAATGAGAGCTTCCTGGGCGTTATGAAATCCAAATCAAGGTCCAATTCCCTAGGACAGTAAGCCCGAGTGACCAAAGGAGACCATATTGAGCTCTGCGTATAGTCGAAGTCATAGGCTGAGTTGTCGGGGAACTTGAAGAGAAGCTCTTTTGACATTAATGGTTCCAAGTACTCTACCACTTTGGTTGTGGCCGGAACAAGACTCTCCCTCACTTCCTTTTTTTCTTCAGCTTTGGTCATACCGATGCCTGATCTTCTCCTGGATCTTCAATACGCTATAGTGATTCCCTTTGCACTGGGATTCTTTTTTTCTATCTTTGATGATTGATTGTGGTTTGTGTTAAGTTTTTAAGCAGCCAAGTGTAAACGCAAAAGAGAGCAATCCGGAAAAGTTACCGTTACAAAGAAGTTTTAAAATCGACGTCCAATTATCCAAAACTTGTTTTTTTTCTTGCTCTTGTCCTTCCTGTAATTGATGTTGTACTTGCTTTCTTTGTCAGTTACTGAGCTAACTTTTATTAGGTGTTCGGCACACGTGTCTTCCCAGGGATGGATGGAATAAAAGAAAGAAACGAAGGCCAGAAAGTTACCGTTGCATTGGGAAGTCTTAAAAGTGATGAGCCGGATTCGTCCTTGCTTTTGAATTGTGTTCTTCGTGTTACCCTCAACTTATCTAATTTTTCCATTTCAGTCCTCGGCCGTCGAGCCAGTAAAGATAGAGCTGCCTGCGATCCATAAAAATGGAATTGCAAGGAAAAATATTTTCACATGAGAAGATATTTAAGAAAATAAAAGAAATTAATAATTCAATTAAGTCACTGAAAAATTATAAATCTTTTATTTGGTTTTATTTAAAGACTATTTGCTCAGCATTATTAATATAATTTTAAACAACATAATGAATCATTTAAAGAAGTATGAACTAAAGTTATTGGGTGACTACATGTGAGTAATGGAAGAAACTGTTGGATTAGGAGAAGTGAGAGGAAAGAAGAGAGGTGTTAAAGGAAAATAAAGATTAAACAATAAGCAAAGGAATGTAGTTTTAGAGTCAAGGGGATATGTTGAATTCTTTTTGTGGAGTCAAGGTTCCCGATATAGACCGTAGTGATGGTGAGGAGATAACAACTATACAAAAGGTGGTCCGAACAAAAAGTGAAAAAAATATATATATACTAGCTTTCCGAAACAAAGAGGCACGTTATCCTTCCTTGAAGACCCCCAACTCAATTCGCGCGAATTTGGTCCTTTCCACCAAACCTTAAGTTTTTCACCTTTCTAATTCAAAAGCAATTTGCTCAAATTAGCTAATGGATATATACTTAGCAGCTGCGGATGTGGAACGAATCTTTTAGACTTAGTTTTGTTGGGCCTAATTTTGTATGCGTTTTGGGCTATCTTTTAGAAACATTGTGGGCCACCTACGTTGCCTTGTGGGCAGTTATGCAGGAGAGGAGGCCTTTTTTCTTTACCAGTCTAAAATGCTGTTCGTCTAAATGGAGTCTTTTGTGGTTGCTCCCAAAACTTCCACTTGGATTTGAAGAAGAACTAAGAATGGAAAAAAGGATGATTTCTGGAAAAAAAAAAATTGAGGCTTCGGCTTTTAGATTTGATCTCCCTTAAATGAAATCTAGAGGTGTCCCCCTTAAACGATCAGAAGTTTGAAGTCTCCTTCTAATGAGGTCACACTTCTGTGATTATAGTCCCGAGAATCCAAGTGAAACGTTTCACCGTACCACACAGATCTGGTGTTGGGCATGCCCAGCCCAATTTGGGCTTTATGTCACCTCTCTTGTAAGTGGGGACGTTCCAAGATGCTTGCTACAGATAATATTGGTTATCCAACAAAAGATGGGGCCTTCAACTTGAAGTGCCTAATGAACAGTTTAGTTTTATTTTGAATTGGACAAACATAATCATCTTTATGATACTGTAAACAACTAGATATATCTAAAAGGGGGACACATTATGTAACATGGTTTTGAGAAAGGACTTAAGACTTTTCCAAAAGAGTTTGATCATAAGGTGGTTGCTTTTAAGAAATTGAATACCTCGTGAAACTATATAACCAAGATTATAGAGTTCCGTGAATATTTCACTAACAAAGTTGGAAAGCACTTTGAGAAGAGCGTCTCAATCTAAGCTCAATTTTAACTTTTCATCTTCCAATGAAGCCATGAACTCATGAGTGAAGTGAAGGAGACTCATTTAGGGCAAGTACACGAGGAACATAAGAAGTGGTAAAAACATAAGTGAAGAAGGCAAAAATGAAGGTAGCTATGATGGAAATGAAGTGATGAATGTTGTTCACAACGATGAATGAATGTCTATTAAATAGAGGACACATAGGAAGCCCTCATATGTCCATGGCACAAGCTAGGTCAATTTGTTATGATTGTAGATAGAAGAGTAATTAATAAGAGTGAAGGAAGCTTATTTTATGCTTCCCAATGTGTTTCCAAAAAGAAAAATGAGATACAACACTAGGATAGTGGATTTAGCTACATGGATTTTCCTTCAGTACCTCAATGAAGATGGGCAGTGGTGTAATGGCAACTAAGAGGTGTTTGGAGTTCAAGAACAACTATTTAAGTGGGAGAATGTAAAAAATTTACATCTATTTACTAAAAATCATGGTTAGTGATTAATAATGGTTATATTTTACTAATTGATGAAGGATGAAGAGAGATGTATGGCTTAAATTTTCCATGTGGGTGAGCTTACAAAGTAGACTGTATTTCTAAAACAATGGAGAAAAAGAGTCAAAATCTAATTTTGTTGTTATTTTTCTTGTTTCATAATAGCTAAATGTTACCCCCAAAATTATTCCTTCTTTGTTTATTTCTACTTCAACCAATGTTTATAGCACACCACATAACCAAATACAAACTACAAACAACACCACATCAAACGTACATTGAATATGATAACACATTCCACAAACAGAGCAATTCTAGGTACTATTTCTATCCAAAAACAAGACAAACCCAAACTACAACACCACTAGAATCCAACAACGTAGGTCTAGATTCAACTAGCAAACTCACTATACAACAACACTAAAAGGACAACAAAATCAAATGCTAGCCAATGCAATGGCAACCACAAAACAAAAGAGAAAGGAACACATATGCAACTTTTATAGGAGGCTACCACCACTTGAACACCATACTCATAACTTCAATGGGAGGTTCCCATTGATTTCACCTTTTTCATGCGAGATAGCATCCACAATGATTTTTTGAATGAAAAACTTAGCCTATGTTTTTGTGCAAGAATAACACCCTTTTAACAAGTCATGTGTCACAAGTCTCTTAACACAAGTCGTGGGTTTCTTAACAAGTAGTCCCACAAATAGGCTTGCAATAACTCATTTCCTTTAACAAAAGACCTTGCCTACAAGGTAAAATTTGGGGTAAAACATCTTGAACTCTTTAATCACTTCCTATGTAGCATCCTTGGGAGTTAACCTTTTCTAAAGTATTAACCACTCCTCCTTGTCCTTCCTAGTCCTAGTATCAGTGATGGCTTAAGGCAAAGGAGTTAAGTTACCCTTTGGTTCTACTGCAAGTAGAAGCTTAGTTTCTACTAAAGCCTTTGTCCCTCTATACTTCTTTAATGTAGAAACATGGAAAAGCATATGTACTTTTGAATTTGCATGCACTTTTAGATTGTAAGCAAGCTTCCCTACCCACTCCAAGATCTTATATGGCCTAAAGTACCTTGCTATAACTTTTGACTCCTCCTTACTCCCATTGACATTTGACGGTATAGTTGTAAGAAAAGATAACATAGTCACCCACCTTAAACTCTTATTTATCTTGCCCTTATCATACTTTCTTTATGCGATTTAAGATACTAGGAACCTTTGTCTAAGCATTTTTAACACATTATTCCTCTCAAGCAATTCCTTTTTATTCAACTCTATAGATGAAGCTTTTAGGATATAATCTAATAGGGTGGGAGGTATTCTCCCATGCACTATTTCATATGGGCTTTAGCTTGATGCCTCTAGAATGCTAGTGTTACAAAAGTGTTCTATCTAGGGTGACTACCTAAACCAATTCCTTGGTTGTTTTTCGGTGAAACACTTTAAATACTTTTTCAAACCTTATTGATTGCCTCCATTTAGCCATTAGACTACTAATGGCAAATGGTAGTATGATTAAGGCAAGGGCCATGGTGATAAAAGAGTTCCTTCCAACCTTTATTTGATACTATCTTGTAAGGGATTCTATACAATTTGTAAATATTCTAGAGAAAAAAAAAACTTTTTCATGATTGTCACTTTACAAGGATGGTTGAAAGGAATAAAATGTGTCATTTTGGATAGACAATTCTCCACTACAAGTATACATGAATTCTCTTTAGACAAGTGTAGTCCTTCCATAAAATTCATTAACAACTTTATCCATACTTTGTGGGGTGCAAGAATAGGTTGGAGATAACCAACTAGTTGAGTATTAACGCTTTTATTTTTCTAGCACAGTTGACACCTTTATACTACCTTTGTCACTATCTTTCTCACTTAAAGCGAAAAGAACACTACTTGGACTCTTTATAACATTTTATGTACCTTTCATGAGTAGCTCTACGTATTTCCTCAATAAGTAGTTGAAATAGGGTAGACTTTGTGATAACTCTATTTTTATAGAGTTATTTTACCTATTTTAGGCAATAAATAACTTTAATAATTGTGAGAAAACATTTGAACTCCTCTTTATTTACTTAAATTTATCTTGTTTATGTAGCATAAGAAGGCAAGGAGAAAAGAGATGAACATGGAGAGCTTGATGCTTATTGTGTGGCAAAATCGTAATATCAGGATCAAGAGAGTCAAGATGGGCTTAGGCTTTGAATGATTGTTATTAGATTTTATTGTTATTGGGTTTTCTAAATAATTAGAAAACCTAATCATATTAGGAGTTCAAAGCTTAATTAAATTAGGAGTTCAAAACCTAATTAAATTAAGAGTTCAAAACTCAATTGTTTTAGATCTCTAAGACCTAATCCTACTAGGATAAGAGTAGGTCTAAACCTAAACCCTATTTAAGAGAAGAGAAGAGGCAAAAGAAAGAGAAGGGGAGGAAATTGAGCACAACCAAAGAAAGAGGCCAAGAATTCAAGATTTTCTTGAAGAGAAGACAAAAAGGGTGACAGACTTTTTGTTCTTGGATTCAAGATGCCTTCTTTATTCCCTATTATTATTCTTCCTCATTATTTCTTTATGCTTTAGTTTATTTTTGTTAGAGCTACCATGTAACCTAATTATGATGATATGAATCTTATGATTATTATGTTTTGCAAGATATTTTATTTATGTGAGTTATATATTATTATGCTTAATGCTTTTAAGTGATTGGCCACCATTTAAATGATTTGATGTGCATGTTTGATACTAAGAGATAATAATATGCAATTGCTTCTTATAATATATAACCATGAATTAAATGTGGATAGACATATACCATGTTGTTTGTGTGGCTTTTGGTGATAAGATAATCGAAAGATTTATTGTAAACTGGAAATGTTCATAGATCTTAATGCATTTGGTTTGTTTCAATTCACATATAGAAATATAGTGAATTAATGAACTAAGTAGGTTTGCTATACCTAGACATAGGATAGTAAATAAATTAGGAAGTTCCGCCATTACATAGATATTATCCCTCTTGCAAGCATACATAATCTACATTAGTACCTCATAGTTATGGTGAAATCGGACACTCTAACATATTTTGTATATTTAGTTTTATTAAATTTAGATGATTAGTTTATTCTCTATCAATTTAGATTTGTTAGATAAATTCTATGAGTTGTTCACCATTAGTAATTAGTTGGCATAGTAATCACCAATCTCTGTGGGACGATACTTTTCTTATCATTATATTACTTGTTCGACATGTTCACTTGCATTTAAAATTCACCGAACAAGTTTTTGGCGCCGTTGCCGGGGATTGGTTGTTTTACTGTTGATTAATATTAATATCGAATGATTTCTAGGTTTAATCTAGCTTTCATTTTCTTTTAATTTTTTTTTAAATAAAAATTGTTTCTTTTAATTCTTGAAAATTTTTTTTCTCTAGTTCTTAAAAAAAAAAAGAAAAAAATCATTTTTTTTGTTTTATTTTTATTTTGCTTCATTATTTTTATTTTGAAAAAAAAAATTCATTGTTAAGTTGTTATTGTGAAAGATTAAGTAACAAGGATGGAAACATATGATGGTACATATAGACTTTTAAAAGACTATGTTGCACCAACATTTTGGAATGCCACATCAAGCATTAGGCGTGCAATTCAAGCAAATAACTTTGAGATCAAGCTCGTGCTCATCAAGATGCTTCAAAAATCTGTGCAATATAGTGGGCTACCAAATGAGGATCCAAAAGCTCACATTGGAGCATTCCTTGAATTTTGTGACATGATTGGAGATCATGGAGTTATAAAAGATGTTATCAGGTTGAAACTATTTCCATTTTCTCTTAGAGATATAGCTAAAAAGTGATTCTTTTCACTTCTTGCAGGATTAATTACTACATGGGATGATTTGGCTCAAAAATTTCTTGGTAAGTTCTTTCCTTTTGCAAGATCTGCTAAATTGCATAACAATATTTTCACTTTTAAGCAGATGAATGATGAATTATTATATGAAGCTTGGGAGAGATTCAAGGAACTTTTGAAGATATGTCTAAATCATGGATTACCCACGTGGCTACAGGTACAAACTTTTTATGATGGGTGTAGTATGAATCTTCGTTGTGTAATTGATATAGCTGCAGGAAGGGACTTACATAGCAAAACACCAGAAGAGGCATTTAATTTTCTAGAGGAGATGGCATTTGATAACTATCAATGGTCTATTGAGAGACTACCAATACATCAAGCAAGTGGAGTCCATGAAGTAGATACCTTCGCCAACTTACATGCAGAATTGGAAGTGTTCCTAAAGAATAGAGAATATGAATTTTGTGGTGGAGCACATGAGAGCACAGAATGTCAAGTAGGTAACCCTAATGTTCATTATAATGATTATGCTAATTTTGTTGAAATTCCTAGCAGGTCACAAAATGATTATTACTCAAATACGTATAATCTGGGATGGCACAACCATCAAACTTTTTCATGGAGTAACCCAAGTGAGATGAGATTGCAACCAACATTTTGGCAAACAAAAGAGGTGAAACCTAACTACGAGAACATGATTAGTGAGCTAGCCAGCACCACACAGAACTTTACAGAGAGGATTGAAACAAGATTTCAGAATCAAGAAACGAGTTTTCAGAGACAAAAAGCTTCAATCCAAAAATTAGAGTTGTAGATGAACCAGCTCATCAGTATGATCTTAAAGAATCAGGAGGGTCTTTTGCCTAGCAATGTGGAGAAAAGCTTTATAGATACCGTAGAGGCAATAACCCTAACATGTGGCAAGCAAGTAGGAGAAGTTTATGTTGACAAGGAGAGTCTCAAAGATAATGATAAGGATGTTAGCATGCAACTTGAGGAGGCACCTAGGAGCAAGCTTGTTCCAGAAAATCCTATGTCCTTTATGCCTCCAGCTCCATCTCTCCAAAGATTTCAACAATGCATAAAAGATAAGCAGTTTTTGGAATTCCTCGATATATCTTTAAAACTGCATATTAACATTCCTTTTGCAGATACTCCAGTTCAAATATCTAGTTGTGCAAAACTTTTGAATGAGAGACTAGAGAACAAAAGGAAGCTGGAAGTATATGAGACAATTGTGCTTATTGAAGAATGCACAACCATCAAACGACACAAACTGTCTCCGAAACTGTTGGAGTTCCATCCTCCTTAAGTAACAACATCCAAAATAGTTTGGCTGAAAACTATAAAGCAAGCACTTCTTGGGAGGCAACCCAAGCAATTTCGTTTTAGTCTTTTCATTAGAAGTTTTGTCACCATCATCTCCTCAGAGCTCTACATGGATATAACCTACAATCAAGGGAGTTTTCTCATTCCTATTCCTTCATTATTATTGCTTTCTTTTGTTTTTGCATTGAGGACAATGCTTCATTCAAGTTTGGGGGTAGGGAAAGAACCTTTGTGCTAAATTTGATTGAAATTTTTTTTTTGTCATGATTACATCCCATGTTATGAATTCTTGGTGATTCTTTGGAAGATATAGATTTTGTTTAAACCTACAATTGTGGTGTGAGTTAAGTGTGATTTTGATTATGTTGATCCACCTATTGAGCACTAAAAGTCCTTCATTTTTAAAATTGTGTGTATCTCTAAAGAACATTCATGTGAAGTATGTGATTTTCTTAGATCTCACTTGAATCTTAGAATTTGTTTGATTTTCTCTTAAGGCGAAATCCTAAGCTGCATCTAGTTGAGAAAATGATTTAGGCCATTCTTTGGATCATTTAAGCCTTTCAAGCCAACCCTATTTATTTATCACCAGTCACCCCGCTGAGCCTTGATTCTTATCCATTTTTAATGACACCCATATATATATAGCCATAAGCCTTAAACAACTTATCTTATCATCCCACACCCATGAACATGTTAACTTGTAGGATGGAAGTTTGTTTGAGATGAATAAAGGTTGAAAGGAAGATGGAGCATGGGAAGAAATTGATTACAATGATTAAGTGGGGCATAGTATTTCATTTCTACAAAAAAAAAAGAGAAAGAAAAGAAAAGAAAAGAAAGGAAGTAGAACATTTGCCCAAGAATGGAATCCTTTTATCATTCATTATCATATTTAAGCCATTCAATGTTTTGAATTAGGCCATTAAGCATAGTAATTGAAATGATTGGCAAGACAAGAGTATAGTGACTACATGTCTAGTACTTTTACTTGTTTTATTAATGCAAGCATGATTGTGGCTTTGTGAGTATTAGAATCCAAGTGAAATCAAGCATTTTTAGACGGAAAAGAATGAGAAAAGTGATGGTAGAAAGTGACAAGAGTTTTCGATGAGATCCTAGAAAGTAATGTGTTCATGGGTGAATTAAGCCTAAATGACTTTTATCTTACCCCTAGCCCAGCCTTACATTACAAGCTTATAAAAGTCCTATTGATTTTTGATTAGATGATTGGCTTACATTAGTGGAGAGAGGAATGAAAAGCAAACATATGAGGTTTGGTTAAAGATTTTGAGAGATTGCATATTAATGTGAATCTATTTAGAGTGCATATAGTTGAAAAGATGAGGACTCACACACACACACACATGTGGTCAACATAGTTAAGAGTCTATCTTATCTTATGAAACAATTGTGGTGTTTGGATGAAAGCTATATTTTTCTTTGAATTGTTAAATTAAGCAATTATGGGAGAATATCATGAAGGGATTTTGTCTAAAACATATATTGTTTATTGCTTTTGCTAGAGGACTAGCAAAATGTTAAGTTTAGGGGTTTTGATAACTCTATTTTTATAGAGTTATTTTACCTATTTTAGGCAATAAATAACTTTAATAATTGTGAGAAAACATTTGAACTCCTCTTTATTTACTTAAATTTATCTTGTTTATGTAGCACAAGAAGGCAAGGAGAAAAGAGATGAACATGGAGAGCCTGATGCTTATGTGTGGCAAAATCGTAATATTAGGATCAAGAGAGTCAAGATGGGCTTAGGCTTTGAATGATTGTTATTAGATTTTATTGTTATTGGGTTTTCTAAATAATTAGAAAACCTAATCATATTAGGAGTTCAAAGCCTAATTAAATTAGGAGTTCAAAACCTAATTAAATTAAGAGTTCAAAACCCAATTGTTTTAGATCTCTAAGACCTAATCCTACTAGGATAAGAGTAGGTCTAAACCTAAACCCTATTTAAGAGAAGAGAAGAGGCAAAAGAAAGAGAAGGGGAGGAAATTGAGCACAACTCAAGAAAGAGGCCAAGAATTCAAGATTTTCTTGAAGAGAAGACAAAAAGGGTGACAGACTTTTTGTTCTTGGATTCAAGATGCCTTCTTTATTCCCTATTATTATTCTTCCTCATTATTTCTTTATGCTTTAGTTTATTTTTGTTAGAGCTACCATGTAACCTAATTATGATGATATGAATCTTATGATTATTATGTTTTGCAAGATATTTTATTTATGTGAGTTATATATTATTATGCTTAATGCTTTTAAGTGATTGGCCACCATTTAAATGATTTGATGTGCATGTTTGATACTAAGAGATAATAATATGCAATTGCTTCTTATAATATATAACCATGAATTAAATATGGATAGACATATACCATGTTGTTTGTGTGGCTTTTGGTGATAAGATAATCGAAAGATTTATTGTAAACTGGAAATGTTCATAGATCTTAATGCATTTGGTTTGTTTCAATTCACATATAGAAATATAGTGAATTAATGAACTAAGTAGGTTTGCTATACCTAGACATAGGATAGTAAATAAATTAAGAAGTTCTGCCATCATATAGATATTATTCCTCTTGCAAGCATACATAATCTACATTAGTACCTCATAGTTATGGTGAAATTGGACACTTTAACATATTTTGTGTATTTAGTTTTATTAAATTTAGTTGATTAGTTTATTCTCTATCAATTTGGATTTGTTAGATAAATTCTAGGAGTTGTTCACCATTAGTAATTAGTTGGCATAATAATCACCAATCTCTGTGGGACGATACTTTTCTTATCATTATATTACTTGTTCGACATGTTCACTTGCATTTAAAATTCACCGAACACTTTGGCCAAAGATACACCTTATTCTTGAAACAAAACAACCCATTTCTACACTTTTAGTCGTCACCAAGATTTCCCACTTATATTTGCCACACCATTGTCTATATATTAGGATCATTCCAAACTTCTTGAATTGGCTCTATTTATAAGGGAACTGGTGTTGAAAAGGCTGACAAGGATCCTTTTATTAAGTATGTTTTACTCTTCTCCTTATGAGATAATGCATAAGTGGCCTTATTCTCCTCACCTTGTTTGTATTCCATAACAAAGTCAAAGCTCATTAGTTTAATTAGCTACTTCTACTATGCAAGTGTTGCTAAGTTTTATTCCCATAAATGTTTTAGACTTTGTTGATCAATCTACATTATAAACTTCCTCCCCAACAAGTAATTTCTCCATTTATAGATTAACAAGACAGCCACCATCAATTTTTTATTTTATATAAGTGGACAAAAATGCATTTTCCTCTTAATGTGTAACTAAAGAATGCCATGAGGTGTCCATTTTGAGGGAGCATCACACTAAAGCCAACACTAGATGTATAACATTTCAACACAAAATCTTTATTAAATTTGGGCATTTCCAAGACTGGTGTTGTTGTCACCATCCTTTTTAGTTCATTGATACCATCGCATTATCTCTAATACCAAATTGTTACCCCTAGGATTATTCCTTCTTTAGTTATTTTTGCTTCCACCAATGTTTACAACACACCATATAACCAAATACAACCCATATACAACCTATATACAACACTGCATCAAACATACATTAAATATGATAAAACTATCCACAAACACAACAATTCCAAGCACTATTTCAATCCAAACATAATAAGGACAATAAAACCAAATGAATGTTTGGATTCACAACAATTCTAGGCACCATAATCCAACAATGTGTGTTTGGATTCAACCAACAAACTTACCATATAGCTAAACTAAAAGGATAACATAACCAAATGCCAATCTATGCAAATAGTAATGAAAAAACAAAAGAGAAGAGAAAGGAACATGTACATAAACTCTCTATGGGAGGTTGTCACCATTGGACTTTACAACTTCAGTGAATGGTTGCCACCAATTTCACCTTTTTAATGTAAGACAACATCCACAAAAATTTTCTTAATAAAAAACCTTGCCTCTCTTCTTATGCCATAATAACACTATTCTACCAAGTCATTAGTTACAATATCTCAATATGGGTTGTAGATCTCTAAACAAATAGGCCTATCAAATAGACTCACAACATAAATTTTCTTATTTTGCTATTATCTATTATATTACAATCAAGCAATTGAAGGCAAATAATAAATATCTTCATAAAAGGATATTGAAGAAAAAAATCTAGCAACAAAGAAAATATTAAGAGTTTAGGGACAACAGACTAAGGACAAAAAATGTTGTTCTTCATCTACTACAAAAGGTTATATCTAGTTTGAAACAAGCATAATTAGCATTTTAGTAAGGTGTTTGATTTAAAGTTATTTATGTTTGTGAATAAAAAATGGCATAAACAAGTATATAAGTATGTCTCACTAGAACAATTAAGAATAAAAGAAAAAAAAGGTTCTAATTTTGCAAATCTAACTTTTGTAGTTTTTTTTCTCAATTTTCAACCTTTTGTATAAATGTCCTTCTTCATCATGAAAATCCTATAGTAGGCTTTGAATTGATATATTTTTTTAATCTTTTTTTTTCCCTTTTCTTTATCACTTTCAAGGTAAAGAAAGTGAAGGCATAAGAGATAAGTCTAGTCAATCCATATCAATGTATTAGTGGTTGTCACCAAAGCAATAGAGGATTATAGGTAGGCTAGTTGCTTCAAGTAACAGAGTTTGTGATTAACTATTCCTTAAAGTATGGTTCTTCCTATATGAAGACTTTGTATGGTACAAAAATTAGGATAGAATTGTAAGGTATAATGACCAACCCAGAAGAGGGGGGTTGAATTGGTTTTTTAAAAGACAATGGAACAATGACCTAATTAAACCCAACAATTAGATATCAAATATGACTGAAAGATAAACAAACAAACAAGTGCAAAGCAAGCATAGACAACAAGAGAGAACGACAATTTTTTCATGGTGGTTTGGCCTTTTTCACCTACTTCCACCACCTTTTTCCTTCAACACTACTAGTTGGATTCCTCATTACTCACAAAGGTGTAGAAAACCCTCTCCACACTTCCAACTCTTTCTCAAAGAGTTACACAAGTCACTAATTACAAAGATAAGGTTGATTCAACCTTAATACAACGGCAATTCCTCAAAGATATATGATTTGAAAGGAATAAAGCTTATCAAAGAGCTAATTGAAGCTATACAATGTCAACCTAAACTTTAATCATGAAACTCTCAAATATTGTCAAGTTAGGGTTTCAGATTTACAACTCTATTTATATGCATATAATGTGTATTGATCAATTAGCACATAAATGAGCAAATACAAGTATGATAGATCACAAAGAAATGAACTTCAAAGAAAATCAATGATTGTTACCCCATATTGGGTAATATTACTAAATCAAAGTAAGATGGAAGTAAGTGAACAAATCCTTAATGCTTCTTCCAATTTCTCAAGTATATGATCAAAAAAGTCTCTCAACAAATCATCAAGAAGGGCTTTTATATCAAATCCAAATAACCACAGCATTTTAGGGTTTTCTATCAAACTTGACATCACTGCAATAATCTTCTTGTTGGAAAGTGAAAGGATTTCCATCCATCAATAGTAGAGTCTTCAAATCTTGCTCTCAATTGACCATTTTGACAAATCAATCTCTTCTCAAAACTTCCCATTGTAGAGTAGCAGCTTAAAGAGAAAAAAGGATAAAAGCCGTGCAAAGAACATAATGGGGCTAGGGCTTCTCAGTCTTAATTGAGCATCTGAATTAAACAACCTCTTAATTAGTTGAATGGTGCCATTTCTAAATGTTGAGCTTGGAACAAATGACTCTTATTTAGATTTATTCATTGTATGAGCATCACTTAATTAGGTCGAGACTTGATCAACCTACTTCATGTAGGTTTTAAAATAAGCTTCAGGTGGCTTGTTTCATGCGAGCCTTAAAGCTTGTTTCATGTAGTCTTTAAGTAAGCTTCAAGTGCACTGCAAATACAATAATTTTGACATCATTGTTCTTAAGAAAAATGCTATGCAACCATTACTTCATTAATTAAAATATTCTTTTTGAGCATATATGAAGTTGCTTTATAGAGAAATGTAAGAACCCGGTTACTTTATAATATCATTTATTAATATTATAATTTGTAAACCTTTTACTTTCTTGATGTTCAATATTACACATGAATATATAGAAAAATATTTATACAAATATTATATGTAGTCAAAAGTTTGTCATAACAAAATATACCTTTTTCCAACAAGAATAAGAACATAAAATTGTTATCTTTGGTAAACTTGGATATAGATAACAAGTTTTTAGATATTGAAGTGACCATAAGAACATTTGAAACACTGAAATTTGTAATAATGGAAAGATTACTTGTACAAGTTATGGGGTGGCCTACACCATTGCCTGTTGGGACTTACTATTCTTAGAACATGCAAACAATTTGTTAAGGTCCATTTCATCATTTTATGTGTTTAGTGGCCTTAGAATTAGGAAACCAAGCAAAACCATTTTAGGATGAAAAAGGTGGGTTGAAGTTGAATTAGGGCGATTCTTGGATGGGAGCCCGAACAATGTGATGGGCTTGCGAGTTATAATGGGCTTAAGCTTGGTTCAAGTTATATCAAGCCCTACACAATGTGGCCCTATATCTAAGGTGATAACTTATTTGGCAAGTGACTTGCCATTAGTAGTTGTTTTAGCTATTGTTGCTGGAAGCTTGGTGGTAACTGATGGAGCCATTTGTTGCCAATTATAGAAAGCTATTATAGCCCTTTTGGCCTAATTGGGTTGACATGTTTTATAGACCCATGCTACTTGTAGGAAGAAAATGATTGTCATTATGGGTGGAACCAATAGCAAAGACAACTAGGAAGGCATTGGATTGCTCAACAAGTTCCAAACAAACATTTTAGGTAAGGAAAAGACTACAAAGGTCTTCTTGACTCAGGGCATTGGTTTGGGTATGAATGGTGGTCACCATTGCTTGTTGAGCAAATCGGGCATCAAGGCCACAAAGCAAATGGGTAAAAAATTCATTGTCAAATAATGATTCATTGGCAACTCCAATTTGATGGATGTGGAATTTAACTTTTGAAGGATTCCTAAGATGAATCAATGGCCTTTTATGATGGCTTGAAGGTGAAGGTGGAGAAGAGGTGGCATAAGCAATACTCTAAGTGGAAAATTCTATAGCCAATGCCTACTAAATGTATGCCAAATTGGAGAAATTGGACAACATTGTCATAATGGGATCTAAAGATGTATTCAAAATCCATCTTAATTCAATTTGGTCTTGTGTAATGGGCTTGTGGGAGCCTAGTATGTAATGATATGCAAGAGCAATTGAATTCGACAAATTAACAAATCATGCCTTTTGGCTAATGGTTGGGCTCATTACAATTAGTATCAAAGCTGAGCCCCACATTCTAAATTTGAACCATGGAGAGGATGACCTATAAAAAGGGCTACAAGCAAGGGCTACCTAGTTGAAGACATCATAGGCTAAAAGGGGTTCCTAAATGGATGGGGCCAGAGTGAAGCTGCCTAGTATAGTAACTATAGAGTGGACACTAGGGCGTTGACTACAGAGCATGGTGGAATTGTTATGGGCTTATGGGGGCTCGGGACACATTAGGCTTATGGAGGCTTAATGGGTGATAATATACAAGAATAATTGAGTTCACCAAACTTGTCTCATACCACTTTGTTATGAGTGGTAGTGGAAGCAACTATTTAGGACCTTGTAATAGGACCTTGAACCCATAGATCCTCCCCAAGGAGTGATGATAGGTGCCTTTTGTGCTTGCCAATGGTGGAAACAAGCAGAAAATTGCAAGGCGCCCTACATTAAGTTGTCTCACACGACAACGTTTTCTCCCTTACATAGACCGACCCACACTTAGAATATTCACAAAGGCCCAAAACACAAACCCATATAAAAGACAAGCCCAAAACACAAACCCACATAAAAGACCACACAAAATGGAAACCCAACAAGAAAACAGTAGAAAGATGACTACGTAACCCATCACCAACACAACACCCGCACTCCACTCCACCTTTTCTTAGGTTTATGATGTGCATGTAACATCTCGTTCGTGCCATTTCGTAAATACCAAATTTGTGATTCTAATAATGGAGTTGCTGGCCACTATTTTAGTGGTGTATTCAGCCGGACATAGGATAGAACCATCAAGAATTGGTTGGAGTAGGGGACAAATCCGGCCTTCCAGATGAGGTAATTGTTGCTTTCCAAACGGACACCAACAGCCATAATTAAGAGATTTTCAATAGTAGAGGTAGCGGTTGAATGGGTTTTGTGTTGAGTAATTGACTAATTGGCCATTGCAAGCTTGGATAAAAATTTGGTTGAGGACTTTTGCTGAAAGGCCTTCTGTTACAAGATAAAAGTATCAATTTCAAGAAATCGAATGATTTCTTAAATTAATTATGAAAATAAGTAGAAACCCTAAAAAAAACCAAGAAGACAAAATGAACTTAGAAAATGGGATTTTCAAATCCAATTAGATAGTACAATCCGATTACTATTTGTTAGCAAAAGGAGAAAGCTATACATAGGAAGAAAATGGATTTCATGGCAATGGGAATTAAGGCCATTTCGCCATGAATGCTCGTCAATTTGAGAAGAGGCGAACATTTGGAGATTTGACTTTGATACAAAATCAACGTTGATTTTTATTTATGAAAGGAATGAAAGCCACACTATAGGATATTGTTTATGAAAGGAGGGAGGTGCAGTATGAAGAAGGAGATGGGATCGACTTAAGGCTCCAACCGCATAGATGGATATCTGTTGCCATGTGCTGATATTTCAAACTTCTAGATTTTACGGACCATATGAGTATCACAAAGAATTAGAAATGTGGCCTATAAGTTGTGTTTGCCGGAGGATGCTCAGATTCACCCTGTATTTCATGTATCACACTTGAATAAATTTTTGGGAGATAAAGCTAATGTTTCAATCAGAGTTGTCCAAAGTATTAGAAAAACAAGATTTCCTTTCTGCTCCTCCACAAGCCATACTGGGCAGAAGAATCCGTAAGAAGCGCAAATAAGTCCCATCTAGTGGCATGGGTTGACTCCTACAAAGGCCACTTGGGAAGATTATTAGGTTGTGAAGAGTCACTTTCAAAACATTGAACTTGAAGACAAGGTGTAAATTCACCGGGGGAGAACTTGTTACGACCATGCCAAGTCAGAACCAGAAAGTAGAGACCTTCTGTGTTAATTTTGTGCAACGTCAACGAATTTGGGGCCTGTTCACCTTTTTTGCTTAGTCAACTAAGTAGGTTATGGTTCTATAAGAGGTAGGAGTTTTATGAAGGCGGCATATTAGTACATCCTATATGGTGTTTTTGGTACGTGGCACAGTAACCTTGGGAAGGGGCACAAAATGCTCAACTTCTAGTATTTAAAAATACTATTTTTACATCACCATGTTTAAGAACAGATGGCACAACTCCTAATATTAAAAATACTATTAATATCTTTTAAAAGTAAACTTTACTATTTGTCATCATCAAAATAAATATAAGAAATACACATATTCCTAACGCATACAACGCTCATGCTTGTGAGTAAGGCCACCTTCTAATGTCTGACTCCTCTATTCATACCCTGCCTTAGGAAACAAGTTGTAGTTTGAAGGGGAGAAAGTAAGTTATGGAAGCAAACTAGTATTTCAAAACACATGCGGCCAATTAGAAACACCGGCTAATTGTCCAGAAAGAGCTTCGTGTACTTCTTCGTAGGAGTACACATTCCTTAACCGGCAATCATATTAGAAATTCATCAACTTGATTAAGATAGTTTAAAAATATAGTTATTTAGTCAACTAACTTTATAGTGAGTTAGTATAAACTCTAATAATAAGGCTTGAGATTCAACAGTCTGCATATATAAGTTGAGCATAGTAAACTGTAATTTTCGTTACAAAACATTCAATTCATATATCAAAAAACTTGAAATAATTCGGCCAAAAGCAAAAAGATAAAAACAAAAAAATTGGCCTAATTGCTTCGTTCATTAATAGGAGCATTTTTAGTAAAGTTCATTAATAAACCCTAGTTACTGGTCCTATCCTTGTTTAGATATGCTCAAGTCCATTTAGCAGAAATACTATCTGTATACTACAGTTAAAATGGTTCTTACAATTTCAGATTCATCACAGGCAACTCAATAAACCGACTTCTCTAACTGTGGCATGATCATTGCTCGGGCAGGACGTTGTGTTTCCCATGATGGAAATCTGACTGTTGATTATGCCATTATAAGTTAAATGTGACAATTTCTCGAAACACAATGTTGCGAATGCTGTATAAATTGAACAGCCAAGCTATCCTGTGATATACATCCTTTGTGCTTTCTCCGAACCAGATCTCTTTTAAATAGTCGGTGCATGTAAATTTGTTTGTCTTGAGGAAGTTTACGATGCACGATTCTGAAATCTTTTCATTAATAAACATATAGGACAAGAGCGAGTGGCCGCTTTGAGTGGAAAACAAGTAAAGTGCGAGAATCCTTTTTTATTTTGTATTTTTCTTTTATTTTTATTTTCACCCTTTCCAAGCTAGAACATATTCTAAACAAGATTCAAGAAAAATAGAGATTGATGTGCGAAGCTCACTAGACTGTAGCTCCCTCTCTCTACTTTATCCTCCTTGTGTATTTGCTTCCGAATATGTTAAAATATCTAAGCAGCTACAACAGGAATCATCTTTAATTTCTATTGATGATTTCACTTTTCGGACAGCCGATTTTGTTAGCATCACCTTTTCCTATTACGCATAAATGCCTGCTTGCCTATAGATCGGTCGCGCGAGTTTGTATAGAGGGTGAAGTTGCTTGGCTTGGGTTGTAATAGAGTTCCAGTTGCTTTTCTACATGGATTCAAGAACAGCTTGCATGAGACTCCGCATTTTGACGTCGTACATGTCCATTTATGCCGCCACCCTCTTAACTCTGTGCGGTAAGCATTTTCTTCTCGTGCTATGCTAAACTACTGACACTTGACATTCTTCTGCGAGTTTTGATTTGTTATGCTGCAGAGGCCAGAAGTCCTGAGCGAATGCTGAAATTCCACGACCACAAACTCCCAGAAAATGCAATCCCTGGTGTGAACAAGCAGCTAAAAGTACGACGCCTCTTGGATGATGACCTTCCATTGGATCTCTCAGATGCTCAATTCAATCCCATAAGCTCTCCCTTCAATCTACCACGATTTGAATCATTAGCACCGGACCCCTTGCCTGAAGAAACGCCTCCGTTTTGTATAGATGCCCCATTAACCACCGCCAACTTTGACAACCGGGCTATCTCCTATAGGCTCTGAACTGCCACCACCCCCACCAGGGCCATCAAAATCCGATTCTCCAATCAAGAGCCCACCAAGCAAACCCTCTGTAATACCTAGCCCACATACAAATTCACCGGTCCCCATTCCACCAGAATATGAGCATAGCCCACCAAGTGGCTCTCCCAGTCCACCTCATTACAGGCCTAGCTTACCACCAAAGGATTTTCCAACCCCACCAAACCACCTCCCTCCCGTGGTTTTCCCACCACGGTCTATCCCACCTCCTCCTCATAACAAGTCAGAGACTCTTCTGTGGTGCGTTGCCAAGCCAACAGTGCCTGATCCCATAATTCAAGAAGCCATGGACTATGCGTGCGGGACTGATGCCGACTGCCAATCAATCCAGCCTAATGGGTCATGCTACCATCCCGTCAATTTGCTAGGCCATGCTTCCTATGCTTTCAACAGCTACTGGCAGAACACTAAGGAGGCCGGAGGCACATGTGACTTTGGAGGGACTGCCATGCTTGTCATAGCAGATCCAAGTAAGTCCAACTCTCATTAATTGAGCAAAGACTGAAAAGTATTTGGAAACTTTTTTTAGAATACCTAAAAAAAGAAAGAAAAGAAAAAAGGAAGGTAAATTCAAGATTGCCGGCTACATGCAATGCCGACAAGTGCAATTTCTTGGTGGATAACATGTGGGGTTAAAATAAGTTTGTTTTTGGCACTTCAAAACGTAATTTGTCCGTTTCTCATTTTCATAATCTATCCAAGCAACTTGATCACATGAAATGCCCCACTTGTAAGTTGTCAGCATATGCATCGTTCTTCGTTAGAGTCTCTGATCATTGTCGTACAGATAGAATATGCCACGAGCAAAACTGCATTTCTGAGGGTGCTTAGTTCTTCGAATCAAATGCCATCCTTTATAGCTGGACGCAACTATCGAGTACTAATGACTCATTTTCCAATCCAGCCCGTGACAAAGCAGTCGTTATTCTTGACCCCACCGATAATTCCTCTTCCTGTTGTTGTGCTTTGATCGGACTGTTCATACTAACAATTCATTGTATAACACATTTTGGCAGGTTCCGATGAATGCCATTTCATCTACAATTGATAGCGGAAAAAAGTGGGGACGACACTGCTTGATTTTAGGGGCTAAAGATCCTTCTGTCTGGTGAGAATTTTGCAGGTAGACAGACTACTAGGCTCTGGTGACGCGTTACAGAAAAGCTTGTCTCTTGAAATCTTTGAGCTGGCGTGTTATTACTACTTCCTACCTTCGTTCCTCTACAATATGTGCTCCTGAATGTCTCTTTCCTCCAACCCTAACTTACGTTAATTCCTTCAGTTCTATTTTTAGTGTGCTGTCGAACTTCCCGGTTCTTAATGGGAACTAGAAAATATAAAAGATTTCTTGATTAAGGATACACAAAGTACTTAATGGAACATATTTAGGTTGTCTTTATTTTCTGGTAACAAAGCGTTGGGCAACTGTTTATAATTATTGACCAAAATATTCAACTATTTTGTCATTGACCAGCTAGCTTAATTGATGAGTTAGTGGAGACCTAACTTTTAAGGTTTAGGATTCAGCATCCCATATACATTAATTAAGTGCATGCATTATAATAAATTAAAAATAAAAAGATATTCTGGACCTAAGACTTGCTGATTAAAAAGATTTGGAGACAAAATCAATATGCTTCAGACCGATAGTACTTCCGATTTGTAGATTTTCGGTGATCGAGTACTCAGAGGAATGATCATCTCTAGACTCTTCATGAATACATGCCATTTGACCAAAAAAAAAACAAAAAAGAAAACAAACGTGCCATTTGCTTTTAAAATCCCAACGAAATGTCGTTCAGGGTGGACGTGGATCTGAACAGTAGAAATTACAATATATCGATTTCTTAAAACAATTATCTTAATAGTTAAGCTCTTAATAGACCCCCTTATTAGCTGAGTTCGTGAAAGGTGATGCTGGGAGAGGTACGAGAATGCTAAAATATAGTCTAACGACGGAAATTTCCGGAAGAGACGTGCTCCCATTAAAATATGGGCAGCATCTGTTTATGAATGAGAACCAAATCCTCTCTCCGACGCCAGAGTCGGTTTTTGTCAATGGAAAGTGTGTAGTTCAATGCCTGGGAGCTAGGAAGCAGACCCCGGAAAGAGGTTTAAATTTGACATTTCACGAGTAGGTTTGGCTGTCTTCTTCGTATCAGTCGTTTTGGACCATCTAACAAATTTTAGCTACATCTATACTGACAGTACTGAAGCCTCTTTTTGTGAAACTAAAGCCGCTCTGATTCCCTAGGAGAAACGAACGCAATAGGACCCCAAGAACATTATTACTGAATGTGATGATCTGACGATCATAGAAGTCATCCATAGACAAACTCAACCAGTGAAAAATCAATCTAATTCCACAGTGATTTGTTACAATTCTCATGTTTGGTGTGCAGCTATTTACTCTACATGTTGCAGAAAAGGTTTCCGTAGTTCTCTTTGAAGGAGAGTGACATACAGGCGACGCCCTACACGAGACAGTTGAGTCGAGTAGACCATTCTGCAAAAAGCCATCGACTTAACCGATTGGTGAAATCTGAATGGTTTGTCCTCTAACGTGTTTTCCATACAAGAGATTCTGTGTGCTTTCAGCGAAAGCGTCACATCTGTCCTCTGGGCATCAAGAGGTCACGGGCTGTATAGTCGCTACGTGATAAAATTTCCTCTGGCACAAACCGCGTTAACTTGATTCCTTTGTCGTGAAAAGGTCTGAAATTTCCGACTTAAAAAACAATACTCAGCCCAATTTGATTGGCAAATCCAAAAGAGGATGGCTGCTGCCCCTCAAGTCAAAATATAACGACGAAGACCCTCTGAATTATCACGAGGACAAATACTAGTGCAATTGATTGCACCCTCTATAAGAAGACGAAAGCTTATATGAAGGCTTCGTTCACTGAATACTCGGTGAAGTAAACTGGGGCACCCTGCTCAAGATGGGGAAGCATGCACTTGCTAGTTTCTTGGTTTTCCTTCTAAACTTGGGCACTTTGCTCGCTTCTCTTGCTTTACCCTACTGCCCCCCTCCAGAGTACCCCCCCAAGTTCCCACCCAAACACCCTCCCATTGTGAAGCCACCCGTTCACCCTAAGCCACCAACACATCCACCTTACGTTGGGCCACCCCATGTTAAGCCACCCAAGCCTCCGGTGAAACCACCTTATGTTAAGCCACCTAAGCCTCCGGTGAAACCTCCACACTTTAAGCCACCGGTGAAACCTCCACATGTTAAGCCGCCGGTGAAACCTCCACATGTTAAGCCGCCGGTGAAACCTCCACATGTTAAGCCTCCGTTAAAACCACCCCATCCGCCTCATGTAAAGCCTCCCGTTATACCCAAACCTCCCATCGTAAAACCACCTCCGTATGTTCCCAAACCACCCGTTGTGACACCTCCATACGTACCCAAACCTCCACCTGTGCCTTACTATCCCAGCCCGCCGGTTTTACCCAAACCACCCGCCGTGACACCTCCGTATGTACCTAACCCCCCGGTTGTGCCCAAACCACCACCATATGTTCCCAAACCACCCGTCGTGACACCTCCGTATGCACCTAACCCCCCGGTTGTGCCCAAACCACCACCATATGTTCCCAAACCACCCGCCGTGACACCTCCGTATGTACCTAACCCCCCGGTTGTTCCCAAACCACCCGTCGTGACACCTCCGTATGTACCTAACCCCCCGGTTGTCCCCAAACCACCACCATATGTTCCCAACCCACCCGTCGTGAAACCTCCGCACGTACCCAACCCACCAGTCGTGCCCAAGCCACCGCCAGTGGCGCCAAAGCCACCAGTCTTACCACCACCAGCACCACCTGTGCTGCCGCCACCAAAAACACCAACACCAAACCCACCAGTAGTGCCAAAGCCTCCTCCAAGCGAAACGCCATGTCCTCCTCCGCCACCTCCTCTTGTGCCATATCCAACTCCATCAACCGGAGAAACATGTCCCATTGACACTCTAAAGCTAGGCGCATGCGTGGACTTGTTAGGCGGCCTTGTGCACATAGGAATTGGCAGTAATGCAAAGGACACATGCTGTCCAGTGCTAAAAGGGCTGGTGGACTTGGATGCCGCCGTATGCCTTTGCACCACCATTAAGGCTAAGCTTCTAAACATCAACATCATCATTCCTATAGCTCTCGAGCTTCTCGTTGATTGTGGCAAGACTCCACCAGACGGGTTCAAATGTGCAGCCTGAGGTACTCAGTTTTACCTTTTCGGTTATCCTGATTCTGTTTACCATTCAGTCTTTCCGTACTTTTCGTGGAGTTTGTGTCAACAAAAAATACACAATATTCTAACTACGATGGTGTTTTACTGTTATTTGCAGGACGTATGCCCTTTTGGAAGGAAGTAACAAGTGAGATGTGCTTTTAGAGAATTTGTCTTAATGCTTTGTTCATTTGAATGCAAATCAAATCCATAACCTTGGCGCATAAATGTTCAGTGGTTCAATGGTTGTGTAGTTTCAGACAATAGAGCTCTATTTCCAGTTAAGAACTTTAATTTCCTTTAGTGAAGGAGAATCTCTCTTTCTCTGTCACAGATATAGGTAAGTTTCTGCTTCTGTGCATTCACGTGACGGTGTTCCAAGGTCTTTTGGCAGCTAGAGGAACTTACAATTGTAATCTTGCTGTACGAGTTCTTGTATCGGATTTTAAAATGGACTAATATATTCTAGTTCGTTTAGCGGTGACTTTATACAGGTTATTTCTCATTCCTTTATTTTGATATTTCATTAAACGTAAAGTATATAGTATTAAAAATTATCCAATGATTCATATTTAACTTAAAATCTTAATAAATTAAATAGATGGACTAATTTCTATATAAGCTACTTTTCCATACTATTATATGTTTCTATAAGAATCCTTAACACATGTCTATCACTTCTAAATGAGGAAAAAACATTTCATAGATATCTTTGTTGAGTGAAAGGATGTCATATTTAAATTTAAATTTTGATATCAAATTAGAAAGTTTAAAGTCAAATCCAAAAGTTTAACCCATGAACTAAATGGTTATTATTTCATTTAAACTTCATTTCATAACTAAGTAATTTGTAAAAGTGCCTTTCCACTTTATTATCAGGAAAGAAAGCTTGCGAAACCAATACTCAACTTTCTGGTTAACTGGGTATCACATTATCACATTATCACATTATCATTGATAGTATTACTAACCTTATCACTAATTATTAAAAAGCTTAATCCTTACATAAAAGCTAGCTCAAGAAATAGAGTATTTCTTTATACATAAGCTATTCCACAAGTTCACATTTTAGTAATATGGAATAACTCACGCTAATATTTAACACACCCACTCACCACAATAATCCAATTTGAATCATATTGCAATGGCATTTTTACCATGTGGACTTTGGGCTAAACCATACCCTTATTTATAGGTGTGTTATGAGAACAATGGACTCTTAAAATATATTAGAAAACTAAATCCTTTCACAAAATCTAGATCAAGGAAAAGGGGTATTTTTATTTTATCATATGAGCTATTTCACAATCTTATATCTTAGCAATGTGAAACAACTCCACACCAATAACGTATCTTGGATTGGTGGTTATTCAAATTCCAGATTAAAAAGTTTAGACACGAGACACAAAGTAAATGGATGAAATTTAAAGAAAAGTTATGAATGCAAAAGATTGTGGTGCTTAAGAAAATTCATTCTCAATTGGTTTAAGTTTTTGAAAAATATTGTTTTTCTTTTCTTTTTAGGATGATAAAAATTAGAGAAGTGTTTTTGTTGAGGTTTACATTCGAGGAATATTTGTACAAAATCTACTAAAGAAAATTATTTTTTAAACATCTTAAAATTTTGTGTTCTCTGCAAGTCAAAATCTGAACATCTATTTTGAAAGCTAAATATTTATCGATAGATGTGTTAGCCTGATGTTGTATTTTTGAAACAAATTAAAAAAATAAATAAAGGTGTCGTACATCCATCACAGATGTAAAGCTCGAATTTGCATTTATGGAACAAATAAAAGATTAAATAATAAGCAATGTTGTACAACCGTCCTCAAAGAAGAGAAAAAGGGTTGGGAACACTAGCTTTGATCCGCTAGGATGACAGGTAAAATCAATTTTACCTTGGGCAAAATCATGCAATGGGTGGGACCAGTCATTCTTCTTTCTCGGAAATTTATCATGTTAAAATGTATATGCGGCCACATCATCCCACTTCTCTATTATTCGTTCTTAATGTTAGGAATATAAGTATTTCTTTCATTTATTTTGATTATGAGAAAAAGAAATAATTCTAAAATGATTTTATATATATAAAATTATGCCAAAAAGAAAGATAATGTAAAGCATTTTAAATACTATATTTGCTTCACTTATATTTTGATACACTGTATAAACATTGGAGAATATCTTTTATTCCCTCTGCTTATGGGCTGGACCATATGTGCTCTGAAAGTGACTAGGCCCGTATCATATGTACTCAAGAGTTGGCTAGACTAACTTAGACCCAAGTTTATCATCTGACCCGACCCAGGTCCAAATGTCCTAAGAAACGCCAGTTTCACTCAGTTTAGAAGCCTTCTAGCCTTCTCTGTTCGTTCTCCTATGCATGGTCTAGGGCAGAAAACGACATGAAAATGAACTAATAACGTGGTCTGAGGCTTCTGACACAACAACGGGAAGAAATGTATGTAATCATTTGTTGGTTTGAATATAAGCTAAAAATCGAGTCTTCCTGCTGTAGAGTTTCAGGTGCATTTTGCCAAAAAAACTGAAAGTAAAAAGATCACTTCTTCAAGCTACTACAAAACTTTTGCTGCTAAAAATTACAAAGGTTCACTGGTTTAATTGTTCTTACACCTGTTCTTGAGGCTTTGATTCAATTTATGTGATTATTCGTTTGATGTTCAGAGTTTTAAGATTACTGTTCAGAGGCTCTATTCTGATTTTTAAAATCTAAATACATTTATACCATATTAAGCTTATTTGAACTTATTTCATACTCATTATATAAAGAAAACTAAACAAAATCACATTACTGTGCTGCTTGCATGTTAGCTCTTGATTGAAGATCATTATTCTTTGCTTTATGGTCATGGACTGAGGTATCCTTTTGATCAGAAAGTTATTTCATGTTGTTCAATGTTTAAATTAATTTGAACATTGTCACAATAGGTTGCCTGTGAGTGAACTATTGATTAAAAATCGTCATTTTTCTTACTTGAGGCTCACGGGTTAAAAAGGGAAGAAAGAATTTAAATATCTTTGTGTTGATTGAAATGATACAAATTATTACACAAAATGATTTGAGCTATTATACGTTAATGTACTTCATATTTATTATGTTTTAAACATATTTGGTTAATTGTTGGTGTAGCAAGATAATTATTGAATATTCTTATTGGCTATCCAAGTATATAGAGAGCAATACGTGAAAACAATTGTAAAATTTTTTTATTACTAAACAAATCATGTTTTCTCATATCTGTCTTTTGGGAACATTGGTTGGCCAATGCTCCCTATATCATCCCCTTCCCTACTTGTTTTTGATACAAAATCAAGTCTTCTCCTTCCATATTCCGAGAGACCAACAAGATTTTTTCTTCTTCAGTGATTTGGTGGTACTCAAAGAACTGAGTACCTCTTATACGACTCTTTACTTTTGTCTACTGCACAAGACCTTGTACTGGAAAATCCTATAAAGTGAGGGGTTTGAAGTTCATTGGGCAATCTTGTACTTGAACAAAGGAATTGACGCTGAAAATAGCTAGGGTTTCAGATAAGGGAAACTAGCCTATGATATATTTTCTTCCAGAATGCCAAGTACAATCAAAGTCTCACCCTTTCGACAAAAGCTTTGACCCATCCTACGTGGACTTCAAACACTAAGTGACGTGGGCCTCAAATAAAATAAACAGCAAGAACCCAAAGTCAATACTAAACAACCAGAAACAAAACTGCTTATCTAGCCTACCGCAACATGTAAACTACCAACATTGTTGCTACTCTATGTTAATTCTTCACTTCTATCCACTGCTTGTCTTCCCCCTATTTCCTGTCTTAGTGATTGTCTACCTCTCAGGTTCGTTCAGCTTTCCATGGTTCTATGACATATATGATCTAGTTCAGGATCTTTCACTTCTAACAAATGTTCAAAGTTGAAAAAGGCCAAGTTTCAGTCCACTCTGTTGTGCAGGCACTTTAGCCTTTTGGTTTATCTAGTTTTCCTCTACTCAGTTGCATGTGGTTCTTGGTTTCGTCTTGCTGGAGTTGTTGGAATGATGATGGAGCAAGCTAAGAGAAACAAGGTAGAATTTAAAGAGAGAGGCCAACGTGCACTAAAGGCTCTACTAGACTCTCTGCCTTACCTTATGCTTGTACCAATCCCATAAAAAATTAGGCTACAATGTAATTCATTGGGTCTAAGCCCAAACAGAAGAAGTATGATTTATCTAAACCATACCTATCAAGATTCCTGTTGTTTCTAAGGTCCCTAATTTGTTGGGATTTGTAAGGTTTTATGGCTATCCAAGAAGGGGGGGAGTTGAATTGGATATTTAGAAGCTTAGCTAATTTAAATATTTTCCTTTTATGATTTCTTGTTTAATAATCACAGCAAGATTAAATATCACAATAATACTAAAGCATAAAAGAATAAATTAGATCAGAAAATTCACACTCAAGAATTTTATGGTGGTTCGTCCCTTTTCACCTACTTCCACACTCTTCTCTTTCAACTCAAACCAAGTTGAAGTTTGCTTTACTTCAAACAAGGAGAGCACCTCTCCTTCACCCCGCAACTCCTCAAAAAGAGTTATACAGCTCACGGTTACGAAGTTAGGTTTACAAAAACCTTAATACATCAAACTCATTCCTTAAATATATCATATGAGTTTGGATTTAAGCTTATCAAAGAGCTAATCGAATGTATACAGAGTCAATTCAAGCTCTAATCTCAAAAGCCCCAATTTCACAAATCTAGGGTTTCAAATTTACAATAATCTTTATGTGTAAATAATGTTATAAATAATCTAGCACATACAAAAATCAATCTATCAAATAATATTCACAAGACAACAAGTTTAAGGAATATTACAGAAGATTTCTTTTTTCTTCAGATGTTGCTGAACACGGCAGCAAGAGCAAATCAATGAAGGCTTTTATCTCTTTTGATCAAATCAAAAAGAATATATCTCAACAAGCCCAAATAGTTCATCCGAAGCTCCCTTTTATAGCAGATACTTAAACGTTGAACATATTAGGGTTTCAGTTCAAACCTTTTTGAAATCCTTCTGTTGAGATTTGATGGATACGACGTTGTACTACTACAGATAGTTATTTTCCAGCAAAATAGCCGTTCTGACACTCAGTTGCCTCAACATTCTTCCTGTTGGAGCCGGCGTCGCTAGAGAGATCGAAAGGAGGAGGATAGCTCTTAGTCGAAATATGCAGCTAGGGCTTTAGGCATTCAATCATAAGAGCTTAAGCTCTTGTTTGCTCAAGACGCTGCCGTTTTGGATAAATGAATTGCGCTAGGCTTCAAACTTCGTGGGCTGAACTCTCTTCACAAGTTGACTTCTCTTTTAATAGCTGGGCTTCAACCTTCACGGGCTCAACTCACTTCACGGGCTCACTTCTCTTTTAATGGCTAGGCTTCAACCTTCACGGTCTCAACTCATTTCACAAGCTATGCATATAAATAAGTTTCATGTACCCATATATATAGATATATGGTCGGTCCAACAAATATGTATACTCTACTATCATAAGCATTTCAAATACACCTATAAGCATACCAATTCCAAGTATCAAAATTCTTTTAATATAGCCAATAATATAAATTAATCTATTACTTAAGATATTTATAAAGTAAATCAATTTGGCTTCATATTTGATATTTGATATTAAAATGTAAGAACCCGGCTACTTTATAATATCATTAATTGATACTATAATTTGTACACCTTTTACTTCCTTTGAGTTTTAATATGTGCACTCACAATTTCATATATTCTATCATATATGCAAATATAATTTTGTATTTAACATATATTCAAATAAAAATTTTCTCAATCAAAACATACAAACATATGATTTTCAACAGGATCTTATCCTTAATTTGTTGAGATCTTGATTTGACTGGATTTTATTTTCCTTGATTTTAGGGATCCTAGATCCTACCAGGATTAGATTTAGTTGTCTATTTAAAGAGAGTGTTATTTTAGTTATAGGTAAAACCTTTTGAGAACCTTTTAAGATTAGAAAGAATTCTGTTTTATCCAACTTTGCCTTCTATATATCATGCTCTTACTTTCCAACTTTTTACATTCTAGTCATTTTATTCCTGCACTTAAATTTGTTTTCCAGTCAATAATTTATTTTCTAGTCTTTACCTTTCTAGCACTTAGATTTCTGAAATTCCAATTGCTATTCCATTCTAGTCCCTCTATAATTCATAGCTCACTCCATTGCCCATCATGAAACGCATTAAGTAGTATCAAAGCCTAGTTTTGGTGAGTGAGTTGTTGTGATAGGAAAACTTGTTCATCTCTATATCTCATTAATATCAAACTGTTTTATAGCACATGTCTCAAAAAGGAGATGGTTCTTCATGTTCATCCTCACCCATTCCATTATGACAAGCTGCACATGTGGTGCATAAGAGTGAATTCAAGAAGATGAAGGTTGAATTCCAATAGCTCAAACTCTTACTTAAGCAATACTTGCCACCACAAAAAACTTAGACATTCCACTCTGCTCCACCACCACCACAAATGATGCACCCACCATTCCAAACAATTTTACTACCACCTTTATGAATGTTCATTCCTTAACCATCACCCACTCAACCACTAACCCAACCATTTATACCACAAAGGTTAGCACCATTTGCCTTATAACTAACAATGTACACTATATCAACCTCATATTGCATAACCACCCTATGTACCCCCAACATATCAATCACTGCAACCTCCACCTTAGAGACTTCTTCCACTTCTTTCCAATGATGATAAATATGATGTTGATTCCAATGATGAAGATATTAAAAGAAGAAGAAGAAAGAGACTAGAGGAAGATGATCGAAGTCTTCGTATAGACTGTCATGAATTTGATGGCACTTTGAATACAAGGACTACAACGAGGAGAAGAAATGCAAGTAGCTAGCCTCAAACTCAAGGATTATGCTTCTTTATGGTGGAACACTATGAAGAAGCTCAAGGAAAGAGATGGCTGAAGTAAAATCAGAACTTGGGAGAAGCTTGAGAGGCTCTTGACTAGACATTTTCTTCCTAGAGAATACAAATAGGAGCTCTACCATAAGCTACACACTTTTAAGCAAGAGAAAACATAAAAGAATTTGAGAAGCTGATGATTCGATGAGATGTTTCAAAACTATTAGAGCAATCCATTGCCTAGTTTCTTGAAGGCCTAAATTTAGATATTGCTCAAATGGTAGATTTGCAGCCTTGTTGCTCTCTTGATGATGTGTACAAGGTAGCTGTCAAGGTTGAAAGGCAAAGACCACCTCTAGGCCAAGTATTTTAGCAAAAGGGATTATGTCCAAAAGGCTACCTCAAACAATACTAGATATTGTTGGAAAATAAGGGTTTTGTTGTGAAAAAATTATTTTTGTGAATATATTCCTTGAAATATGTTTTTCATTGGTGTAAAAGAAAATCATAGGAAGTAAAAGGTTTCTTGATAAAGTAACTGGGTTCCTACATTTCTTGATATAATGTTATTATATAATGCCCTTAAGAAATGCTTTATTTAATATCATTATATAATGTCTTGAGATAAGCCTTATTTAAATGATGTTAAATATGTCATCCATTATATTTGAGAAAAAAATGATATTTGCTCTTGCTTGGATGAAGGTATGAAGTAATTGACTCTAGCAAAACTATTTTATTGAATCAAGACAAATTTACTAAGAGGTTATTAGAGCAAACTATGGTTCTACCATGAACCTATGATCTATTTGCTCTCAGACTACTTATCATATTTGCTCTCGGCCTACTCATCATATTTGCTCTCAGCCTAATTGTCACCTGTGCTCTTGGCCAGCCTACTAAAAAGGGTCGCGGCCCATTTATAATGTCACAACTTATCAGTTGGATCAGCCCAACTCGTACCATTGGAATGAAACTCACCATTTCATTTAAGTAGCTTTTCTCTTAAGCTGCTCGCACGGTCACGATGCCCTAACTCTCTATTATGAACAAAAGGTAATTAAGAAAGAGAGAGAGGGAGAAGTAGCGCCGTTGGCAATTGAGTCCTCAACGGGAGGATTCTTGAGTAGACTGGTGTCAAAACAATCAGATTTGTGATTAAGAGTGAAGATGTAAAGTTGATTTTGAAGGGTGATTTACTGTTCTAAAGGGAAAAAGGGTACATTTTGAGGTTTGAATGTTTGAAACCCTAGCTTTACTTTTTCTAATTAAGAAAGGCTAATCTATAGAGAAAGGTTTGACACTTACGAGCATTTGAAGTTCTCTTTGGCTGAAGAATCATTATTTGAGCTCATCTAATTAATCTCTCAATCTCATTCACCTTCAATACCTTTGGTGAAATACAAGGCTACGATGATATTGTGATTAACTAGTTTATTATCTGATTTTATCATCTATTGTATCTTGTATGACCTTGCTTAAGTGTTAATTACATTAAAAACATATATTGCATATAAACATTGCAAGGAATCCAAAACCCTAATTTGTTATAATTTAAGGATTCCGTGATAGGAGCTTTAAGCTATACTTTCCTACCTTAATAACTCCTTTAGCTTACAATATCCAACAAACTTTCATATTATTTGGGGATTTGTATTTGAATTGTGATCTTTTAATCATATTCTATAACTGTGCTTAAGAATGCCTTGAGAGGGAATTGCTTGGATTAGGGAGAATATTTTCTCCTAATCTAGTTTGAGCAAAGGAGACTTCAATCAGTTGGATTGAAGGAGAAGAGGGTGGACGTAAGGCTCAAGGGTTGAGTGTCGAACCATCATAGTAAATATGGTGTTTTTCTCTCTTCCTTTTATTTGTTTAAAGCTAACCTGCTGATTAATAATATCTATTTATTCATTAACTTAATGTTAATTTGTTTCCTTGTTCGTAAGTCTGATATATTGTTCTGAAACTAGTCTTTGTGTTGCTAGCTTGTTGTTTCCTCTCTATTATATCTATGTGAATTGTATGAACACCTAGAATCCTTTTAGACAAGAAAAATTGTAATTGATTGTTGGCTTAATCAATTTAACCCCCTTTCTTCTTAAGCTATAAAACCTAACAATTGGTATTGGAGCTAGGTTCTCTGATTAAGAGGATTAACATCCTATAGTAGATACTATGGCTTCTGACAAAGGTTTAGTTGTTACCGGCTTTAATAAACCTCCTCTATTTGATGACATTAATTTTAGTTATTGGAAACAATTAATGCAAGTCTTTGTAATAGGCCAAGATCCAGAAGCTTGGCAAGTAATTATGGAGGGTATCACATTACCCGTGATTTATAAGTGGACTAAAAATGAAGCTAAACTAATAGGGTTAAATGCTAAGTCTATGAATATGATCTATAGTAGTCTTAGAGCACATGAGTTTAACAAAGTATCATCTTGCCTCATTGGTAAAGAGATTTGGGATAAGTTAGAAGTCATCTATGAAGGAACCAAAAAGGTAAAGTCTTCTAAAGTTACTATGCTCACACATGACTATAAATTGTTTGTTATGAAAGATTTTGAAACTATTAGTGACATGTTTGGTAGAATTACTGACATCATTTATGAACTTAAATTGTTATAAAAAACCTACACTAATGAGGAAATAGTAAAAAAAATGTTAGTATTCCTACCTGAAAGTTGGGATCCTAAGAAGATGGCCATAGAAGAGGCTTATGACCTAGATGTGCTGACCTTAGATGACTTGCTAGGTTCTCTTAAAACTTATGAGAAGAGAGAAAGAAAAGGAAAATAGAAGATCACTTGCACTTAAAGTGGAAGTTGAAAAGGTTGAAGAGGAAGAATCATAAAATGATGAAGTAGCTTTCATATCTAGGAGATTTAGGAAATTTCTAAGAAAAGGATTAAGTACTAACATAGGACAAACTAGGAGAAAAGAAGTAAATGAACCTAGGGAAAATGTGTGCTATGAATGTAGAAAACCAAGACACATCAAAGTTGATTGTCCGGTGATCAAGAAAAGAAACAACAAGAGCAAAAAGAAAGCTATGCTCACTGTATGGGATGATGAGAACTCTTCATCCAATGAAGAAACTCAAGAAGAAGTTGCACATTTATGTCTAACTACAACAATAACTCTTAAGGGAGAAAATGTTGAGGTATGTGATTTTGAACTACATCTTCATATTAATACTAGCTTAGAAACTACTTTTTCTAACTTAGTTGAGTATGCAAACAAATTAAAGAATAAATATAGAAAGGTAAAAGCTAAAAATAAATCTAAAAAATAGAAAATCTTGACTTCTGTACATATTGATCAAAATACTCTAACTGCTGATCATGAAAGTCAAAGTCCCTTAACTATTGTACATGATAAACAAAGCATATCAATTGCTGCATGTAGAGATGAAATTGAACATAAAAATACTTTAATTTTGGTGCATGACAACATTAGTATCCCTCTGAATGTATATG
Organism: Casuarina equisetifolia; assembly: GCA_028551475.1. Classification (NCBI taxonomy): domain Eukaryota; kingdom Viridiplantae; phylum Streptophyta; class Magnoliopsida; order Fagales; family Casuarinaceae; genus Casuarina; species Casuarina equisetifolia. The sequence goes on from CM052355.1 coordinate 22,332,010, forward strand.
GAAAGTATGATGCATATATGAGTGATATACATGAAAAACACAATAAATCATAATATATGAATTTAGAAACAGAAATCTCTTGTGATAATAGCTTATGTTCTGATGTTGAAATACATGTTGATAACTCATATGTACATGTTGATAGTCTTAAAGTAGAGTTCTTGAGCTAGAAAAAGAAAACAATGATTTGAGGTCAAAACTTGATGCTAATAACTTCTTGTTAAAAAAATTCACAAAAGGAAATGTCATGTTAGATAAGATTTTAAACTCTCAAAGAGGTATATATGATAAAGATAAGATTTTAAATTCTCAAAGAGGTATATATGATAAAGCGGACTAGGATATAAATTAAATAACAAATCAAAATCATTTACTCATTTCTTCAAAGAAAAAGAATGTTCAATTCTACTACATAATAGTAAATACTCTTTTTGGAATTATATTGGTCATATATTTTATAAATGTCCCATCAGACTTAGAAAGGCTTACAAAGTAAATAAAGTTTGGGTGCCTAAGAATGCCAAAAATCTAAGTCTAACTAACACTCTTAGACCCAAAATAAAAAAGGTACCAAGCACTTCAATGATCAAATTTGTTTTTGTAGGTTATGAGTGCATAAGTGAAAAATAAAAACCTTAAAAGCATGTGGATTTCGAACAATGGTTGTTCTTGGCACATGATTGGGATGAAAGAGCTCTTCTCAACACTTAAATTGAGAAATAGAGGTATGATGTCTTTTTGAGATAACTCCAAAGGAATGATAAAAGGAATAAGAATAATAGGTAACCCTAATACCCTACTTATATATGAGATTTTATTTGTAGATGAGATAAAATTTAATCTACTTAGTATAGACTAGTTATGAGATAAAGGATTCAAGATAAAATTTGGAAAAGAAAATTGTCTTCTTAGGCATTTTAAGCATAAAATGAAGATTGTTGGAAGTAGAAAAGACATATATGTGCTTGATATTTGAGTAAATTGAATGTTAAACAAACATGCTTTGTTGTAAATAAAAATGTGGATGCTTTGTTGTGGCATAGAAAGCTAGGATATGCGAGTCTAGGTTTAATAAAGAGATTATATAAGCATAACCTAGTTAAGGGTCATCCATCTCTAGAGTTTAACCATGATTATATGAAGCATACATTAAGGGTAAACATACACAAGACAACTTCAAATCGAAGCTTTTAGTGAGTACATCTAGACCATTAGAGATATTACACATGGATCTTTTTAGTCCTATGAGAACAACAACTCTAAATGGAAAATATTATGTCTTAGTTATTATAGATGACTATTCCACATTCACATGGCCACATCTACTTGCTAGAAAGGATGAGGCATTAGAGAAGTTTGCTGAATTTTGTAAAATGGTTCAAAATGAAAAAAGATCTTTCAATTGTAAAAATAAGAATTGGTCATGGTGGTGAATTTGAAAACCAACTCTTTGCACAATTTTGTACAAAAAATGGCATTTCACATAATTTTTCAGCCCCTAAAACACCACAACAAAATGGTGTTGTTGAAAGGAAAAATAGAACTTTTCAAGAAATGGCTAGGACCACAATGTATGAATATAACCTTCCTAAGCATTTTTGGGGAGAAGTTGTAAACATAGGTTGTTATATTTCAAATCATGCTTTATTAAAACCAATTTTGAAAAAGACACCTTTTTATTCTTTGAAAGAAAACCAAACATTTCATATTTCCATGTTTTTGGTAGTAAATGTTTTGTTTTAAATCATGGAAAAGAATCACTTGGAAAGTTTGACTTCAAAAGTGATGAAGGAATCTTTCTTGGATATTCTCATGCAAGTAAGGCATATAAGGTGTTTAACAAACGAACCCTAGTTGTAAAAGAGTCAATTCATATTAATTTTTAGGATAATTATCAAGGTACTCCAAAAATCGAAAAGAACATTAGCTCTAAGAATGTTCCAAATAAGGCTAAAGTTGAGGGGGAGTCTAAAACTAGGGATCTTTCCTTTCCTAGAGTAAGAGTTGAGGTAGATTAGGATCATATCATACGAGATCCTAATGTTAAAGTTAGTACAAGGTCTCAGGTTCACAACACTTGTGAACATCAAGCCTATTTATCCCAAGTAGAGCCAAAGAAAGTATATGAGCCTCTTGAGGATGAAAATTGGTTTCTTGTTATGCAAGAAGAATTAAACCAGTTTGAAAGAAGCAAGGTTTGGAATCTAGTTCCTAGACCAAATGATCATCTTGTTATAGGCATAAAGTGGGTATTTAGAAATAAACTAGATGAAAATGGCATCATTACTAGAGATAAAGCTAGATTAGTAGCATAAGGATATAGTCAAGAAGAAGGAATTGACTATGATGAAACATTTGCATCGGTAGCTAGGTTAGAAGCAATTAGAATTTTGCTTGCCTTTGTCAAAAGTGAATTTTTAAATGGTATTGTAAAGGAAGAGGTATATGTTGAACAACCACTTGGATTTGAGGATCCAATTCATTCAAATTATGTTTTTTAAACTCTTAAAAGCTTTATATGGTATGAAACAAGCTCCACGGGCATAGTATGATAAACTAAGTACTTTCTTAATTGGTAACGGTTTTAGGAAAGGGAAAGTGGACAACAGTTTATTTATAAAGAACAAAGAAAAAGAAATTTTAATTGTTCAAATATATTTTGATGACATTGTGTTTGGTTCTATGAATTCTACACTATATGAAGAATTTGTTGCATGCATGCAAAGTGAATTTGAAATGAGTATGATGGGTGAGTTAACATACTTTCTTGATTTGCAAATCAAACAAAGGAACCTTTATAAGTCAAACAACATACACAAATGAATTACTCAATAAGTATAAGATGCATGACTTTAAACCAATGAACACATCTATGAGCACTTCTTTATCACTATCCAATGATGAAAATGGAATTAGTGTAGACATTAAATCATATCGTGAAATGATTGATTCTTTGTTATATTTGACTACATCTAGACCTGATATTATGTTTAGTGTATGCTTGTGTGCTAGTCTAACCCTAAAGAGCAACACCTAGTCACTGTTAAAAGAATCTTTAGATACCTTAGAGACATAGTTTCTTTAGGAATTTGGTATCCTAGAGATACAACCTTGAACTTGCATACCTATAGTGATTTAGATTATGTTGGCTGTAAATTAGATAAGAAGAGTACAAATGGTGGATGTCACTATCTTAGAAACAAATCCCTAATTTGTTGTAATTTATGGATTTCGTGATAGGAGCTTTGAGCTATACTATTCCTACCTTAGTAGCTTCTTTAGCTTATAATATCCAACAAACTTTCATATTATTTGGGATTTGTATTTGAACTGTGATCTTTTGATCATACTCTGTAATTGTGCTTAAAAATTCCTTTAGAGGGAATTGCTTGGATTAGGGAGAACATTTTCTCCTAATTTGGTTTGAGTAAAAGAGACTTCAATCAGTTGGATTGAAGGAGAAATTAGGGAGAACATTTTCTCCTAATCTGGTTTGAGTAAAAAAGACTTCAATCAGTTGGATTGAAGGAGAAATTAGGGAGAACATTTTCTCCTAATCTGGTTTGAGTAAAAAAGACTTCAATCAGTTGGATTGAAGGAGAAATTAGGGAGAACATTTTCTCCTAATCTGGTTTGAGTAAAAAAGACTTCAATCAGTTGGATTGAAAGAGAAAAGGGTGGACGTAGGGCTCAAGGGTTAAGTGTCGAACCATTGTGGTAAATCTGGTGTTTTTCTCTCTTCCTTTTATTTGTTCAAAGCTAACATGCTGATTACTAATATATATTTATTCATTAACTTGATGTTAATTTGTTTCCTTATTCATAAGTCTGATATATTGTTCTGAAACTAGTCTTTGTGTTGCTAGCTTGCTGTTTCCTCTCTATTATATCTATGTGAATTGTATGAACACCTAGAATCCTTTTAGACAAGAAAAATTGTAACTGATTCTTGGCTTAATCAATTCAACCCCCTTTCTTGTTAAACCACAAAACCCTACAGATATGGCTTTTCTAATCAAGCTCATAAGGAACTATATAAGCCCAAAAATATAGAGGCTAAACTTAATGAGAGTTCTTGGGCCAATGTTTCCAAAAGTGAACGGTCCTAAAGAAGATGTTATAACTGCCAAAGAGTTAGCCACCTACAAGCTAATTGCCCTAACTTGAGGGTAATGATGATAAGGGAATGGGAGGAAATTAGAGAATGTACCAAGTAGAGGAGTCATTAGAAAAAACAAAAGAGGAAGAATGCATAGCTGAACTGGATTCTGGTGAGCTTTTGGTCATTTGTCACACTTTCTTTTCAAAGCTTGGTTCTCAAGATGAGTAGAAAGAAAACATCTTCTAGATGAGGTGTACCATTAAGGGCAAGGTAAGCAATATGATCATCAATAGTGGGAGTTGTACTAATGTGGCATCCACAACACTAATAAAAAAGTTGAAGTTGTCAACCTTTCTTCATCCACAACCTTACAAGCTATAATCGCTAAGTTGGGGCAACAATAGTCAAGTAAAAAGGCAAGTTTAAGTTTCTTTTTTCATTGAGCAGAATTATATTGATGAAGTCCTCTGTGATATTATTTCTATGGAAGCATGTCATTTGTTACTTGGAAGACCATTGCAGTTTAATAGATTTGTAAAGCATGATGGGAGAAGCAACACTTATGCCGTAAAGAAGAATGGTAAGTAGATCACCCTCACACCCCTAAGCCCATCCCAAATTTATAAAATCTCAACACAAAGAGAAAAAGCCTAGGAAAACCTGTTGATCACCCAAACCAAAGTCAAAAAAGCCATCCTAAAATAGAAACCTGTGTATGAAAATTGGTAACTAAAGAAAATGTTCCCTACCCAAAGGTTCTACCACTCTTATCCGAATATAGAGATATCTTCCTTATTGAGTTACCACCTAGCCTTCCACCCATTAGAGGCATTGAGCATCATATTGACCTTGTTCTAAGGGCTTCTCTACCCAACAAGCCCGCCTATCATTATAATCCTGAAGAAACCAAGGAGTTGTAAAGGCAAGTAAATGAGCTGATGAGAAAAAGGTATGTTAGAGAAAGCATGAGTCCTTATTTAGTTCTAGCACTCTTGGTCCCAAGAAAGATGGTAGTTTTCAAATGTGTGTTAACAATCAAGCCATCAATAACATCACAATCAAGTATAGGTATCCTATCCCTAGACTTAATGATATGCTTGATGAACTTCATAGAGTTGTAGTTTTTTCCAAGATTGATTTAAGGAGCGGATACCACCAAATTTGCATACATAAGGGAAATGAATGGAAAACTACCTTCAAGACTAAATGAGGCTTATATGAATGATTAGTAATGCCTTTTGGATTATTAAATGCTCCCAGCACCTTTATGAGACTGATGAATGATGTACTTAGACCATATCTTGGTAAATTCATAGTTGTTTACTTTGATGACATTCTATTCTAAAATTCCAATTGTTATTCCATTCTAGTCTATATATAATCCATAGCTCACTCCATTACTCATCACGAAACGCAACAAGAGACTAGATGATAAAACCATGCAGCATGTAATCCATGCACCACATTCTAGGTATGGACATAGTAGCATCTATGACTTGGCAGGAAAGCAAGGATTCCAAACAAGAAAGCATTCGGCCTTTACAAGCTACCATTGTAGAGAATCCTTATTACATGCCAATACCTAGAGTCAAAGCACATCCACTGAACCATCCTAGAAACAAGGAGGAAAGGAGCGCCGATTATGAAAAAGTATACAAGAAGAAACCAGCAAGGGTTGGCTATTCATATGGAAAAGAAGGAGCCAACTAACTGGCCATTGAAAATATAGTATTTTCAAACAATATTTTAACTATAGGCCTAAGTTGTAAAAGCCACATTATAGCTTAGTGTTTTGTATCAAGTTTTCTCAAAGCCTTGATCAACTTTAATGTAAAAGCCCTTTTTTGTTTAAGCCTTGTGTTTGTTTCGATTTTCAAGTTGGTATTGGAGCCAACATCAAGACTCGAAGAACCAACACATATCCCTCTCCTAATTCTGTCAACGTGAGCGTTTTTGTTACAATCAAACTCAGAGAAGGGAATTACCTATCCTAGATGTCACAAATTAAATCTCTTCTTCAAACCCAGAAGCTTGTTGGTTTTGTTATAGGTGACATTCTAAAACCTAGCCAAACAACCAGTGATGGCAAAACTCCTAATCTAGATAATGACTCATGGTCGCAAAGCAATGCATTAGTCAAGTCTTGGATCATCAATCTCTTTCCAAAGAAGCATTGGGCCATATTTTTGAGCTTGAAACATTAACTTAAGTTTGGGATGAATTGGCAAACCATTTTGCTCAGAAAACAAAAACTCATAAGTTTGACCTACTTTCTTAACTTAACAATATTAGAAAGGAATGTAAACCATTATCAACTTTCCCTACTGAATTCAAAGGATTATTAAATTAACTAAGTTTCATTATTTAAGTTAATTTCTAATTCTACCAAAACATTTAAGCTTCTAGAAAGTCTTAATGAAAGTTATGATCTCTTAAAAACTACTATGTTTTGACCTCCAATCCTTGAATTTAGTACAGTTATTTCACAATTACAAGCATATGAATCCTATATCATCAGGTATCCAAAGAATACTAATACAATCATGAATGAAACTACAACCTTCTCAACACAACATAATAATAAAAAAGGATAGGGATTTACTTGACAAGGATAGGGATTCACTCCTTACAACAATCAAAATTTGTTCAATCAAGAAAGGCCCAATTTTGGCAACCCTAATTCATCATCAAGTGATACTCCACATAACTTAGCTCAACATCCAATTACATGTCAAATTTGTGGGAAAAAGGACATTTTGAACTTGAATGTTGGCAACCATTTGATCACACATTCCAAGCTAACAACTCGTCTAAGGCTTTAACAACATTACAAATAAGTGAACCTCTAAAGGCAACAATTGGGTGGCTGACTCAAAAGCATTATCTCATATAGTGGAATCCACAGGTATTCTATCATCATTTACAAAATATGTAGGTTTAAATATGATCTTTGTTGGAAATGGAGAACGTATCCCAATTACTCATATTGGTACAACTAGTCTCAATCAAGGATAGATAAAATTAAATTTTATATTAGTTGCATCAGAAATAAAATAGAATTGATTATTTGTATCAAAATTGATAGATGATAACCTTTGTTTAGTCTCTTTTGACAAAAATTCATTTGTTGTTAAGGATCTAATCACCCAGGAGAACCTACTAAGGGGATCTAGACAAGGAGATCTATATGTGTTGCCTAACAAACAAATATAAGCTTATCTTTCGCTTCGTCAACAAACTACAGATGGTGACACGTGGTACAAAAGATTAGGTCATTCTAATTTATGTATTTTGAAAGACTTGTAGCACAAAGGTTAATAAGTTTGAAAAGAGAAATCTATAAGTTATGTATTGTATGTTTGGAAACTAAGAGTCATATGTTACCTTTTGGATTATCAAATAACAAATCTGATGAGCCTTTTGAACAAATACAAAAGTGATTTATGGGATCCTTCTCTAGAAAGATCTTGTTAGAACTTTATATATTACGTTCTTTTTGTTGATGAATGCACTTAATTTACATGGCTTTATCCTTTCAAAAGGATGTTAAACTTTTATCAAACATTTATTGATTATGAGTCCATGATAGAATGTTAATTTAATGCTAAGATCAAGATACTCCAATCTAACAATGGAGGTGAGTAAGGAATTAGAAGAATTTTTGTGATATCATGTTATTATACATCAAATGTCATGTCTTTACACTCCACAATAGAATGGGATTGCAGAACAAAAGTACAGACATATAGTAGAACTCAGATGATCAATGATGAAAGAAGCCTCTATACCTCGAAAATATTGGGTAGAAGCATTTCTTACAAATGTTTATCTTATTAACATATTGCCTTCTTTAGTATTGGGTAAAAAATCACCCTTTGAAATGTTATATAACAGAATTCCTAAATATGGAACTTTGAGGGTGAAATCAGAAGTCAATGTTTCCCATTTTTACATTAAACATTTACTAATAAATTAAAATCAAAATTTGTACCATGTAGTTTTGTAGGTTACAGTACACATCACAAAGGGTTACTAATGCTTGCATGTTCCTATAAGAAAGTTGTTCATTTTAAGGCACGTAGTGTTTAATAAGCATATATATCCTTTAAAGAAGCCACCTTCAACAAGTACAAGTATTTATGTGGATTTAATAGAGGATCTGATGCGGGAGCACCTACGTCAGCCCAAGCTCTTAGCCCAGCCCATATGTTAAGTTTGTCAATTCATACTTGCTTGGGCCACAACATAATCCAATGGGTGCAAGAAGGCTAAGGTTGAAGCAATCCAAGAATATTCTGAAGCATCTCTGCAGCCTTTAATATAGGGGGTTTCCTAAGTAGTTATTGAGTCATTAATTTCTTAGGTTTAATTTATTGTCTGAGAATATTTCCTTTTATTTAGTTTTCCTTAATTGTCTAGGTTCCTGATTTATTTGGGTTTCCATACTTGTTAGATCTCTAATTTGTTTAGGAGTCTATCATTTGTCAAAATCCATATTTGTTAAGACTTCCTTAATTTTAGGGATTCTTGATTTGTCAGGATCCTTCTAGAACTAGGTTTTAAGGATTCCTAATTTACCAGGTTCCTTCTAGGATTAGGTTTAGCTGCCTATTTAAAGGGAGCATTGTTTCAATTATAAGCAGACTTGTTTTTCTAGAGAATAGAAACCCCTAAGTTGTGTGATCAACTTTTGCATCTTTTATCTAATTCTTGCCAGGGATTGGTGGTAGTTCTTAACTGGTGGCGTTGCCTTTACGTCTTAGAGATTATTGTCATCTATCTTTGTTTTTGTTCTTAATATTTTCTTTTTTCTCCTTTCCCCCTACCAAACACTCACTTTTCCCACAGGAAACCCAAAACACCAAAAAAATAATTTTTACATATTTTCTTAACCCGAGCTCGCTCAAGCCCACCATAAGATTCGCATCAAGTGGTGTCAGAGCCAAGTTATTCTTTCGAGTGAGCTCTTTTCAAGATGTTCAATCCAAGAGGCAATCCTTCATCTTATCATAATAGTCATTCTTCGTCTGATCACAGTGGTGATTCTTCCCTAATTCCACCATGGGAAGCTGCAAATAGAATGTTATCAGTTGAGCTTGGCAAGGTAAAAGAGCAATTGTCTAATGTCCTCCAGCTAAAAGGGCAACTGTCTGACATCCTCCAGATGTTACAAAACTTTTGCCATGACGCCCAAGGCAACAAAGATGAATCTCATGCAGATTCTAGTACTGATGAAAGCAAGAGGAAGAGGAGGCTAGATGATGATCGAAGCTTACATGTTGAAGTCCCAGAATTCAAAGGTACTCTTGACCTTAATGATTTTGTTGACTGGCTACGTCATATTGAAAAGGTGTTTGAATTCAAAGGGTATGATGATCGGAAAAGGTATAAAGTTGTTATTTTTCATTTAAAAGAATATGCTTATTTATGGTGGGAGACTGTTAAGAAACAACGAGATTGAGATGGGAAGGAAAAGGTCCATTCATGGGAGAAACTAAAGAAGTTGCTCAAAAAGTGCTTCTTGCCCAATGATTACAAGCAAGATATTTATTTAAAAATACATGCGCTTAGGCAAGATGAAAGGAGTGTGGAGGAGTACATAAGGGAATTTGAGACCCTCATGATGAGATGTGAGGTACCAGAGCTCAAAGAGACCATTATAGCCTGGTTTCTAAGGGGCTTAAAGCTTGAGATTTCTAACACTGTTGAATTGCAATCTTATTGCTCTTTTGATGATGTTTGCAAACTAGCTATCAAAGTGAAGAGGCAAAGAAAGACCCTCAAGAGTTTTGGATCTAAGCCTTTTAGTAGGGAAGGTTCTAGGTCTTACATCAAAGGGACCACTTTCTACAGGGATCCCTCATCCTATAACAAGTCTGAGCCTAACAATAAGGAAAAGGTTAAAGAAAAGGTTGGGGAAAGCCTCAAAGGCAACACCGAATTTTATAAAGCAAGATCCAAGAGAGAGAAAATGCTTCAAGTGCCAAGGATTTGGCCATGTGAAGGCTAATTGTCTAAATAGAAGGGTAATGACCGTGAGAGACACTGAAAAGATTGAAGAAGGCTACTCTAAAGAGGAGTATGGTGATTATGAATCCATGGTTGATTTAGAGGAAGAGGATGAGATCGTTGAGCAAGATGATTCTAGCAGTATGCTTATTCTTCGCAGAGCCTTACATGCCCATGTTAGCCCTCCAAATAAGCAACGGGAGAACATCTTTCAAACTCGATGCACAATTAATGGAAAGGTGTATTCTATTATTGTCAATAGTGGGAGTTATGCCAATGTAGCTTCTATGATTCTTGTGGAGAAGTTGAAATTACCTACCTCAGATCACCCCCATCTATACAACCTCTAATGGTTGAGCCAAGGGAGTCATCTTCAAGTTTCAAGGAAAGTCTTACTTTTTCCGTTGGAAAACATTATGTAGATTAGATTACTTGTGATGTTATACCTATGGTTGCTTGCCATTTGTTATTGGGAGGCCATGGCAGTATGATAAGGGTGCTAAGCATGATGGTAAACAGAATACCTATTCCTTCAGAATTAGGGAAAAGCTTATAACCTTAGCTCCACTTAGTCCCTCCCAACTACAACAAACACATGGGGTAGAAGATAGAAAAAAGAGCTTATTCCTTAGTGAAACCCAAGTAGAGAAAGCCATCCAAAAACACAAACCCATCCTTGTATTACATGTTGCTGAAGGGAAAGAGAGTGAGGGGGTGAGTGAACCACATCCGCTTGTTCAACCACTCTTATATGAGTTTGTTGATGTATTTCCCAATGACCTTCCACTCAATTTACCACTAATTAGAGGATAGAGCACCATATAGACCTACTTCCAGGAGCACCCTTACCTAATAAAGTAGCCTACAGATACAATCCTAAAGGCTAAGGAGTTACAAAGGTAAGTAGATAAGGATTTATATGCGAAAGTATAAGCCCATCTTCAGTTCCAGCCCTATTGGTGCCAAAGAAAGATGGATTATTTCAAATATGTGTGGATAGTATAGCAATCAACAACATCACCATCAAATACAGGTATCCCATTCCAAGGCTTGATGATGTGCTAGATGAATTACATGGAGCCACTATCTTTTCCATGGTAGATCTAAGGAGTGGTTATCATCATATCCAAATGAGAGAGGGAGATGAATGGAAGACAGCCTTCAAAACCAAAGAGGACTTTTATGAATGGATGGTCATGCCATTCAGTCTTTCTAATGTTCCAAGTATAGTAGATGTGAAGGAAATCACTTAGATCATTTGCAGCAAGTATTTGATGCATTAAGGAGGCAAAAGCTTTATGCCAAGTTACAAAAGTGTGAATTCATTTCCCCTAATGTTGTGTTTCTTGGATATGTGGTTTCTAAAAATGGTATTATGGTTGATCAATCCAAGGTTGATGCTATTAAATCTTGGCCTCGGCCTAATTCCATTCTGAGGTAAGGAGTTTTCATGGCTTGGCTTCATTTTACCGTCAATTTGTATTTAACTTCAGCACCATTATGGCTCTCATTACTGAATGTAAGAAGAAGAATGTTTTTGAATGGAGTAAGGAAGCTGATGAGGCTTTAAGGATGATTAAACAAAAGTTATGTGAAGCTCCAATTCTTGCCTTACCAGACTTCAATAAGGGCTTTGAAGTGGAGTGTGATGCAAGTGGCATTGGAATAGGTGTTGTCCTCATTCAAGCGAAGAGACCCTTAGCTTGTTTTAGTGAGAAGCTTAATGACTGAAAAAGGAACTACTCTACTTATGATTAAGAGTTTTATGCAATTGTGAGGGCTTTAGATCATTGGAGCCATTACTTAAGGCCTAAGCAATTTGTTTTACATTCGGATCATCAAGCTTTGAAGTTCTTGAATGGCCAGCATAAACTTAACTTAAGGCATGCAAAATGGGTAGAATTTCTCTAGTCCTTCTCATTTGTTTCATGTTATAAACCGGGTGTAGTTAATGTTGATGCAAATGCATTGTTGAGAAGATACTCCTTGCTTGCTACTCTAGACGCTAGAGTACTTGGTTTTCAACTTATGAAAGAACACTATCTTGAGGATGCAGATATGTCCTTACTCATGGCTGACTATGCAAAGGGTACTAATGGAGATTATATGGTTCATGAGGGCTTTCTTTTCAAAGGGAATCAGTTGTGTGTCCAAAGGGGTCTTTTCGTGAATTGCTTGTAAGGCAAACACATGGAGGAGGATTGGCTGGTCATTTCGAGGTCAACAAGACTTTAAAGATTCTGAAGGAACACTTTTATTGGCCAAAGATGCTGGGAGATGTCCAAGCTATTATCTCAAGATGTGGTACATGTCAAAGGGCAAAGAGTCATTCAAGCCAAGGCCTTATGTCCCTTTACCAGTGCCAGACCAACCTTGGGAAGATTTAAGCATGGATTTCATTATAGCACTGCCAAGAACTCAACGAGGCAAGGATTCAATCATGGTGGTAGTCGATCAGTTTTCAAAAATGGCACACTACACTGCATGCCATAAGATTGAAGATGCCTCTAATGTTGCTGATTTGTTTTTCAAGGAGATTGTGAGATTGCATGGAATCCCAAGGACTATTATGTCTGATCAGGATACTAAGTTTCTAAGTCATTTTTGGAGAACTCTATGGGCAAAACTTGACACCAAGCTCCTATTCAACACTTCTCATCATCCTCAAATCATGGCCAAATTGAGGTGACCAATCACACATTGGGAACTCTCTTGCACACTATGGTCAACCAAAGTCTGAAGAGTTGGGACATGAAGCTTGCCCATGCAGAGTTCGCTTACAATCGAGCTCCAAGTTCTACAACCGAGCATTCACCATTTGAGGTAGTGTATGGCATCAATCCTATTACTCCTATTGACCTAACCTCTTTGCCTCTTGATACCCAAGTTAGTTTGATGCAAATGAGAAGACCAAAGCCGTGAAAAGGCTCCATGAGAGTGTTCATTCTCAAATAGAAAAGGCTAATGAAGCATATAAAAGGAAGGCCAATAAGCATTGAAAGCCTTCTCAATTTCATCTAGGAGACTTAGTTTGGGTGCATTTGCGAAAGGAACGATTTCCATCCAACAGAAAGAACAAGTTAGCCCCTCGAGCTGATGGCCCTTTCGAAGTGATTTCCAAAGTTAGGGATAATGCATACAAAATTGATTTACCAAGCGAATATGGAGGAGTTTCTGCCACATTTAATGTTGGTGATTTATCCCCTTATTTGAAAGATGTTGATCTTAAGGATTTGAGGGCAAATCCTAATCAACCTAGGGAGATTGATTTAGAAGCACCTACGTTAACCCAAGCTTTTAGTCTAGCCCATATGTTAAGTTTGTCAATTCATACTTGCTTGGGCCATAACATAATCCAGTGGGTGCAAGAAAGCTAAGGTTGAAGCAATCCAAGAATATTCTGTAGCATCTCCACAGCCTTTAATATAGTGGGTTTCCCAAGTAGTTATTGAGTCATTAATTTCTTAGGTTTAATTTATTGTCTGAGAATATTTCCTTTTATTTGGTTTTCCTTAATTGTCTAGTTTCCTAATTTATTTAGGTTTCCATACTTGTCAAATCTCTGATTTGTTTAGGAGTCCCTTATTTGTCAAAATCCATGTTTGTTAAGACTTCCTTAATTTTATGGATTCTTGATTTGTCAGGATTTTTCTAAAACTAGGTTTTAAGGATTCCTGATTTACCAAGTTTCTTCTAGGATTAGGTTTAGTTGCCTATTTAAAGGGAGCATTGTTTCAATTGTAAGTAGAGTTATTTTTCCAGAGAATAGAAACCCCTAAGTTGTGTGATTAACTTTTGCATCCTTTATCCAATTCTTGCCAGGGATTGGTGGTGGTCCTTAACTAGTGGCGTTGCCTTTACATCTTGGAGATTATTGGCATCTATCTTTGTTTTTGTTCTTTATATTTTTGTTTTTCCTCCTTTCCCCCTACCAAATACTCACTTTTCCCATAGAAAACCCAAAACACCAAAAAAATGATTTTTACATATTTTCTTAACCCAAGCTCACTCAAGCCCACCATAAGATTTGCATTAAGATCACATTTTAAGCAAAAACAGATCACATGAAAGAAATGTGAATCAAGCTACCATATCAGTAAATGATATTATAGGACAGCAATAGGAATGCACAAACCATCACCATGACCTGTCCATGTAGAGGCCAGTTCACACTAAAGTAACACAAAGCAAAGATATGTAAACACCTTGCATCAGGTACATTGGAGAATTACAAAATCTGGCAAATATTAATGTAACTTCTGTACCTAATGAAGAAAATTGAGAATTGACATTTATTAAACATGAATAAGAACCCACTTTAAATAAGACATCTCCTCATTTAGAAATCTCACAATTTCCTTGAGAAAGCCACTCAAGAGTTACTCCTCCTTCATCACTTTCTAAATCTAATACTAGTCCATCACCCTCACAAACTTCTTCCACTCCAGTCTTTACCCAAGACAACAGTAATCCTACACACACTACAAATATAATCAGAAGCCATCTAATGACTACCAAAAGCTAGCTTGGAATTAGATGTCCTAACCTCCGATATGCAATCCATGCACACATAAATGTTCGACCAACACCTACAAACATCACATAAGTTATCTTTCATCCAAGCTAGAGGAATGCCATGGAAAATGAAATGGAAGCATTACAAAGAATTGAAATGCGGTCTCTTGTACCATGGCTTCCCATCATGAACATGATAGGTAACACATGGATCTTAAAAAAAAAGTTGACTCCTCAAGGAATGATGGACCAATTTAAAACACAACTGGTAGCTGAGGGCTACCATCAAGAATCAAGGGTCAACTACCTTGGAACATGTAGTCCAGTATTTTGGCTAACCCCCATTAGGTTAGTAATCTCACTTCTTGTAATCCATGGATGGCATATTAAATAACTAGACATAGCAAATGCACAACAACTTGAAGGCTTTGTCCACCTGAAATATCCAAAGCATGTGTGTCACTTACATAGATCTTTATATGGACTAGAAGAATCACCACATGAATGGTTTAAACAACTTTCAAGTTTTTTACTTGAATGATGTTTTCACTACTACATGTTTGATCCATCTTTATTCTTATATTGCAAGAATGGGCATGAACTTTGGGTGTCACTTTACATTGATGATATTATAGTAACCAAAAATTCAATGAAAATGATCAATGATTTCATTTGGAGCTAAGTGCTGGCCTCCAACGTGTTTTCAACTCAAGAGAGATGAGCTTTAGGGGAGACATCATTGTTTGGCTAACATATCTTTAACATATTTTAGATTATGGATGGACAACTTGAAAATTGAAAAAAAACACAAGGCTCGAACAAAAAAAGGCCTTTATATTAAAGTTGATCAAGGCTTAGAGAAAATTTGATAAAAAATACTAAACCCTACATGGCTTATATAGCCTAGGCTTATAGTTAAAATATTGTTCAAAAATACTACATTTTCAATGCTTGGTTAGTCAACTCTTTCTTTTCCATGTGAACAATCAACCCTTACCGATTTCTTCTTGTATACTTCATCATAGTCGGTACTATCAATCTCTATGTGCTTGGACTGGTTATGTAAAACAAGATTGACTAGCATTTACAATGTTGGAAGGTTATTGCAAAACATATAGACTAGGGTGAATTGATTTACTATAAGGTAGAAGATTTAGTAACCACATGACTTCTGTTGTACCATCTGGAAAAGCTCAATACTCAACTTCTACTAAGGACTATGACACAAAATTTTGTTTCCTTGAACACCATGATATGAGATTTGCTCCCATAAACATGAGAAACTTGATGGTTGATTTCCTTAATTTGTCACACCCATCATAAATGGTGATTGGGCTTTACCTATGAAATTGTAAACTAAAGTTAGTTATTCCTTGCCATTATTTAAGAATGCATTTAAGTTGGAAAAGGTCTTTGATTTAAGGTGCACTCATGTGTTTACAAAGTTTGTGCACTACTTGACTTATGTTTGGCCAGGTTTGAGATAAGTAGTCGAGTGAACCCAGGATGTTACAAAATCTAACTAGTTTAGGAAAAAATTCTCCCATTGTGAATTCTTTCTCCTTTCACTACCATTGGTGTAGATATTAGCCAATTATATATCATCTCAACTCATCTAAGGACATCAAATGTGAACTGATGTTGTGATATAAAAATTCCTACTTCATTACGTTCAAATTGTAGCCTAAGAATATAATGTATCCTTCCAAGATCCTTAACTAGGAAGTAACCATTTAGACCCAGAATTAAATCGTTGATGATTTTCATTGAATTTTCAGTTATTATAATATCATCAATGTAAATTAACACCCAAAGTTCATGCTCATTCTTGTAGTATAGGAATAAAGATGGATCAAACATGTAGTGAAAACATTATTCAAGTAAGAAACTTGAAAATTGTTTAAACCATGCGTGTGGTGGTTGTTTTGGTCCATATAAAGATCAATGTAAGTGACACACATGCTTTGGATATTTTGAATGGACAAAGCCTTAAGGTTGTTACATATACATAGGTTCCAATAAGAAACTATGCATAAATGCCTTTGTTATGTCCAATTGTTTAATATGCCATCCACATATTACAAGAAGTGAGATTACTGACCTAATGGTGTTGGCCAAACTATTAGACTATATGTTTCAAGGTAGTTAACCCTTGATTCTTGATGGTAGCCTTGGCTACTAGTTGTACTTTAAGTTGGTCCATCATTCCTTGAGGAGTCAACTTTGTTTTAAGATCAAATTGTTGCTTATCACATTCATGGTGGGCAATTGTGGTACAAGAGACCATGTTTCAATTCTTTGTAATGCTTCATTTCATTTTCCATGGCATTCCTCTAGCCTAGATGAGA
Source organism: Casuarina equisetifolia (assembly GCA_028551475.1). NCBI lineage: Eukaryota > Viridiplantae > Streptophyta > Magnoliopsida > Fagales > Casuarinaceae > Casuarina > Casuarina equisetifolia. The sequence continues at coordinate 22,348,984 of CM052355.1, forward strand.
GAAAGCTTGTGTGATGTTCGTAGGTGTTACTAGAACATTCATGTGTGCATAGAGTGCATATCATGGGTTAGGATGTCTAATTCCAAGTTGGCTTCTGGTAGTCATTCAATGGCTTCTAGTTGGATTTCTAATGTGTGTAGGATTACTATTGTCTTGGGTAAAGACTAGAGAGTGGAAGAAGTTTCTAAGGGTGATGGAGTAGTATCAAATTTAGAAGGTGATGAAGGAAGAGTAATTGTTGTATGGCTTTCTAAGGGAAATGGCGAGATTTCTAAATGAGGAGATGTCCTATTTAAAGTGGGTTCTTGTTTGTGTTTAATAAACGTTGATTCTCCATTTTCTTCATCTAGTACAAAAGTTACATGAATATCTACCAGATTTTGTGATTCTCCAGCAACTTGATGCAAAGTGTTTGCATCTCTTTGCTTTGTGTTACTTTAGTGAGAAATAGCCTTTGCATGGATAGGTCATGGTGATTGTTTATGCATTCCTATTGTTGTCCTATAATATCATGTATCAATGTGGTAGCTTAGTTCACATCTCTTTCATGTGATCAGTTTTTGCTTAAAATGTGATCCTCTATCAAATCCGCACAAATACCTATACTTGTTAAAGATGGCTTTTTAAAAGGAAATATGTGCTCATTAAACACTATGTGCCTTGAAATGAACAACTTTCATATGGGGAATGTGCAAGCATCGGTAACCCTTGTGACATGTATTGTGACCTACAAAACACAAGGTATAGATTTTTATTCTAATTTATCAATAAATGTTGAATGTAAATATGAGAAACATTGACTTCCAAACACCCTTAAAGTTCATATTTAGGAATTCTATGATATAACATTTCAAAGGGTATTTTTTTACCTAATACTAAATAAGGTAATTTGTTAATAAGATAAACAACTATAAGAAATGTTTCTACCCAATATTTCCAAGGTATAGAAGCTAATTTCATCATTGATCATCCAAGTTCTATTATATGTTTATGCTTCTATGCAGTAATCCCATTCTATTGTAAAGTGTAGGGACATGACATTCGATGTATAATACCATGATATTGCAAAAATTCTTCTAATTCCTTACTAGTATACTCACATCTATTGTGAGATTAGAGTATCTTGATCTTGTTGGAAAAAGATATATTTTTTTGTGACAAATTTTGTTGCTAATTGTATAAAAATGTTTTTCATGAATGAATGTGCAAAAAAGAATCATAGAAAGTAAAAGGTGTACAAATTATAACATCAATTGATGATATTATAAAGTAGTTGGGCTTCTACATTTTGATATATTAAGATCTTAGTCATGCTTTAGAAAAGGAATATTTCCTAAGCATAAAATAACATGATATTCATAAAGTGCATGGTGCTCATATTAAAAAGAAATATGTGTTGGTTTTTGTATTATTGTAGGGAGCTTATGCAAAAGTAAGTTTATGCTAGACTAAATTCAGGTCTATGATGTTTAATGCTTGATCCTAAAAGCTCATGCTTATGATGTTTAAAGCTTGATCCAAGAAGCTCAAGCTCGTGATGTTTAAAACTGAATTCGAGAAATTAGGCTCATGATGTTTAAAACTTGATTCGAGAAGCTCAGGCCCATGATGTTTAAAGGCTGATCTAATAAGCTAAGGCCCATAAAACAAAAGTCTAACTCGAGCTCGTCTAATACTAACCTATTAGAGCTCTTATTATGTCTAGTGAAATGGTGTCGTTCAGCTTAGTGTTGAATACACTTAAGTGTCTTAATCACTCAAAAGCCCTAACTCTTATTCGAGACAACGACATTTCGTTCTCTATTCACAATCACACATCCTCTCCTCCATCAGGAAGATTTGTAGAACGATGGATGATTATGTCAGAAAAGATGTTCAAAATGATTAAGGGTTTGATTTAAAACCCTAGATGAGGTACTTACTCTACTCTTTCAACAAGAAGAAGCCTCTAATATATCAAGTTTGATAAAAACCTTAAATCAGCTTTTATTGCTTTTGAATCTCATATATAAGGGTTTTATTCTATGATTCAAAGTACTTTGGATGAGAATATTAAGAAATCATACTTAGAAAATGAGATTGAGCTCTAAATTGTGATTCTATGAAGAAGCTTTAGTGATACTCCTTATAAATCATATACTTATGATTTTATACTTGTTTATACACTCATTTATATGGTAATTGAACTTTAATTATTATTTACAAATAAATTATGGTGTAAATCTAAAAACCTAATTTGCTAAAATTTAAGGGTTTCATTATTAAAGCTTGGATTTGTATTCATATCTTAGAAAAGCTCTCTAATTAGCAAAATCCCTCATAAACTATTCATCATTTAAGGATTTGCTTTTGTAACAAGGTTGAGTTAACTTTTAATTGTAACCTATGACTTATATAATTCCCTTCAGGAGGAATTGGTAGGATTAGGAGAATATTTTCTCCTAATCAGTAAGTAAAGTGAACTTCAATTGGTTAAGTTGGAGGAATAAAAGAGTCGAAATAGGCATAAAGGCTAAACCATTGTGAAAAATTTATGTCTATGCTTGTTGTTTATGATTGCTTCGTCTTGTTACTTATATGCATTCTTTGTGCTTAATTTGATTCTATTGTGAGTGTTTAAAATCCTATTGATAGACATATTTTTAGATGATTAATTCAACCCCCCCTTTTTTTTGGTTAGCCATTATACCTAAAAAATCTTAGCATTAAATTAACATTCTATCATGGACTTATAATCAATAAATGTTTGATAGAAGTTTGACTTCCTTTTGAGAGGATAAAGCCATGTAAATCAAATGCATTTATTAATAAGAATAACATAATATATAAAGTTCTAACAAGATGTTTCTAGAGAAGGACCCTACAAATCACTATGTATCTGTTCAAAAGGCATATAAGATTTGTTATTTGATAATCCAAAAGGTAACATATGACACTTAGTTTCCAAACATACAATACAAAACTTAGGTAATTCTCCTTTCACACTTATTAACCTTTGTGTCTATAAGTCTTTCAAAATACATAAATTAGAATGACCTAATCTCTTGTGCCATGTGTCACCATCTACAATTTGTTGATGAAGTGAAAGATAAGCTTGTATCCTTTCATTAGGCGACATATATAGATCTCCTCATCTAGATCCCCTTAGTAGGTCTCCTGAGTGATCAGATCCTTAACAACAAATGAATTATTGTCAAAAGAGATAAAGAAGGATTATCATCTGTCAATCTTGATATAAATAATAAATTATGTTTTATTATTGGTGCAACTAATATAAAACTTAATTTTATCCATCCTTGATTGAGACTAGCTGTACCAATATGACTAATTAGGATACGTTCTCCATTTCCAACAAAGATTGTATTTGAACTTGAATATTTTGTAAATGATAATAGAATACCCATAGATTCTACTATATGAGATGATGATCCTAAGTTAGCCACCAAATGTTGTTAAAGCCTTAAGCAGGTTGTTAGCTTGGAATGTGTGATCAAACTATCGCCAACATTCAAGTCCAAAATGTCCTTTCTCTCAACAAATTTGACATGTAATTGGATGTTGACCAAAGTTATATAAGTATCACTTGATGATGAATTAGGGTTGGCCAAATTGGGACTTTCTTGATTGAATGAATTTTGATTGTTGTAAGGAATGAATCCTTATCCTTGTGAAGTAAATCATGGTTGATGTCCGCATCCTCTCATATTTCCTCTTCCTCCTTTATTGTTACATTGTGTTGAGAAGGTTGTAGTTTCATTGGGGACTATAGTAGTATTCTTTGGATACCTGATGATGCGAGATTCAAATGCTTGCAATTGTGAAACAACTATACTAACTTCAAGGATTGGAGGTCAAAACACATTAGTTTTAGCAAATTCATAACTTTCATCAAAACTTTTTAAAAGTTGAAAAATTTTGGTAGAATTAGAAATTGGCTAACCAATGGAACTTAGTTGATTCAATAATCTTTTGAATTCAGTAAAGAAAGTTGATAGTGGTTTACCTTCCTTTTTGATATTTTTGAGTTAGGAAAGTAGGTCAAACTCAAGAGTTTCTATTTTTTAAGTGAAATGGTTTACCAATTCATCCTAGTCTTGAGCTAATGTTTCAAGCTCAAAGATATGGCCTAATGCTTCTTCGAAAAGAGTTTTGATGATCAAAGACTTGACTAATGCATTTTTTTGTGACCATGAATCATAATCTAGATTAGGAGTTTCGCCATCACTAGTTGTTTGGCTACCATCACTAGTTGTTTGGCTAGGTTTTGGAATGTCACTTGTAACAAAACCAGCAAGCTTCTAGGTTTGATGAAAAGATTTGATTTGGGTCATCCAAGATAGGTAATTCCCTTTTGTGAGTTTGATTGTAAAGAAATTGCTCACATTGATTGAATTAGGAAAGAGATATGCATTGGTTCTTCGAGTCCTAATGTTGGCTCTAATACTAACTTGAAAATTGAAACAAACATAAGCCTTAAACAAAAAAAGGCTTTATATTAAAGTTAAGCAAGGCTTAGAGAAAACTTGATACAAAACACTAAGCCATAATGTGGCTTATCTAGCCTAGACCTATAGTTAAAATATTGTTTAAAAATACTACATTTTCAATGGCCAATTAATTGACTCTTTCTTTTCATATGAATAGCCAACCCTTAATAGTGTTTTCTTGCATACTTCATCATAGTTGGTGCTCATTTTCTCCTTGTTTGTAGGATGGTTCTGTGGAGAGACTTTGACTCTAGGTATTACTTGTGATGAGGATTCTCCATGGTGGTAGCTTGTAAAGGCCAAATGCTTACTTGTCTAGAATCCATGATGTCTTTCTAAGTCATAAATGTTGATTTGTCCATCTTAGCATGTGGTGCATGGATTGCATGCTCCATGATTCTATCATTTAGCCTTTTTATAAGTCCAATGAGATAACATGGGACTAGTGTAGACACGGGGTAAGGCAGAAAGTCTAGTAGAGCCTTTATTGCACATTGGCCTTTCTCTTCAAGTTCTAGTTTGTTTCTCTCACTTGCTCCATTATCATTCCGATAGCTCCAACAAAGGATACATTATATTCTTGGGCTACAATTTGAACATAATGAAGTAGGAATTTTCATATCACAACATCAGTACGCACTTGACATCCTTAGATAGGTTGAGATGATATATAGCTAGCCAATATCTACACCAATGGTACTAAAAGGAGAAATAGTTCACATGAGGGAGAATTTTCTTCCTCAACTAGTTGGATTTCGCAACATCCTGGGTTCACTCCACTACTTATCTTAAAGCTGGCTTGACAAGTCAAGTAATGCACAAACTCTGTTAACATATGAGTGCACCTCAAATCAAAGATCTTTTCCAACTTAAATGCATTCTTCAATATTTGCAAGGAACAATTAACTTTGGTTTACAATTTCACAAGCAAAGCCCAACCACCATCTATGGCTTCATTAATGTAGACTATGGTGGGTGTGACAAATCAATGAAATCAACCATTGGGTTTCTCATGTTTATAGGAGCAAATCTCATATCATGGTGTTCAAGGAAACAAAAATTTGTGTCATGGTCCTTAGTAGAAGCTGATAACCGAGCTATCTTAAAAGGTATAATAGAAGCCATGTGGCTACTGAATCTACTTCACACCCTTGGAATAAGTTAATTCACCTTAGTCCATATGTTTTGCAATAACATTCTAGCGTTAGAGATGTCAATCAATCTTGTTCTACACAACTAGTCCAAGCACATATGCAGTATATGTTTTGGTGTGACAAATTTTGGTTAATTATAGTATATAAATGTTTTTCATGTATTAATGTGCAAAATTGAATTATAAGAAGTAAAAGGTGTGCAAATTATAATATTAATCAATGATATTATAAAGTAGTTGGTTTCCTACAAGTTCTAAAGCAATATTTTTATACAATAAAAAATGGAGAATAAAGAAATATTAGTTACATTACAATTTCCATTAAAGAAAAAGTGATGTTGGACTTTATATCACTACATGCATAAATTTATCATGTTCAAGGTTATGTTATGTGGACTGATCTAATGAATATGTTCATATCTATGTGAACTCATCCAAGCCTGTGTTTGGTCTAAGCTCGATAAAAGGTCTAACTCATAAAGGTGCTAATATGCACTGTTTCACTACCAAGCTGCCCTCAAATTCATGACTCAATGGTTAAAAGCCCTAGCTTCTATCAAACTAATTAGCCTCTTGTCTTCTCCACAACCAATCACCTAACGAGAAGATTTGATAAGCAATTAAGTGTTAGAATGGTTGATTGTGACAATTAAAAGTTCAAATCAAAGCTTCAACAGTAAATCGATGGAAATCTCTTAGTCTCTTAATACGAACAAGGCTCTATTGGTGTCAAGTTTGATAGAGAACCCTAATAAGCTTTTATTGTTTGAATTTGGTATAAAGGCTCTTCTCTATGGTTCAAACATAGTTTTTACATGAATTATTTGTGAAAAATCGAGAGAAAGAATTCAAGTCATTCAAGCATTACAATTTCGAACAGCTTTGGTGGTATTCAGTGATATTCTTTAAAGATCATTTCTTTATAATGATACTCACTTGTATACACTTGTTTATATGTTGATTGAACTTTGATTATTAATTTCACATAAACTCTATTGTTAATCTGAAACCCTAATTTATTGAAATTTAGGGGTTTTGTGATTAGAGCTTAGATTTACATTCAATATCTTGAATAAGCTCTTTCATTAGCAATATTGCTCATAAATTATTTATCATTTAGGGATTTGTTGTTGTAACAAGGTTGAGACAATGTCTTATTGTAACCCAAAAATCTGTGATTCCTTTGAGGATGAATTGGGAGGATTAGGATAACATTTTATCATAATTAGTAAGTAAAGTAGACTTTAACTAGTTGAGTTGAAGAAAAAAGAGGGTGGACATAAGACTAAGTATTGAACCACCATGATAAATTTATGTGTTTATACTTGCTGTCTATTATTGTTCTATCTTATTCTTACATGTTCATTTGCTACATTAGTATGAAATTGTTGTGTTTGAAAAAGAAAGAAAATAGACTTACAATTGTACAACCAATTCAACCCTCCCTTCTTTATTGACCATTATACCTGACAAAATAGAGAAAGATATATTTCATGCGAGAGAAAGTAGCTCAAGGTACAATTGTGACAATTTTTATTCCATCTAAGGAGTAGTTGGCTGATATCCTAACCAAACATTTGGTAAGAGAATGGTTTGAAGATATTAAAAACAAAGTTGGTGTAACCCCACCAATTTTATGGGGGAGCGTTGGAGTTTATTGGAATGATAATGGAGCAAGCTGAGAGAAACAAGCTAGAACTTAAAGAAAGAGGCCAACATGCACTAAAGGCTTTACTAGACTCTTTGCCTCACCCCATGCTTATACTAGTCCCTTGTTATCTCACTGGAGTTACAAAGAGGCTAGATGATAGAAGCATGGAGCACACAATCCATGCAACACGTGCTAAGTATGGATAGATCAACATTTATGACCTAGCAAGATAGCAAGGATTCTAGACAAGCAAGCATTCTGCCTCTACAAGCTATCACCATGGGGAATCCTCATCACATGCAATACCTAGAGTTAAAGCACCTCCACCGAACCATCTTAGAAACAAGGAGAAAAGGAGCACCGACTATGATGAAGTATACAAGAAGAAACTAGCAAGGGTCGGCTATTCATATGGAAAAGAAGGAACTAACTAACTGGCCATTGAAAATGTAGTAGTTTCAAACAATATTTTAACTACAAGCCTAGGCTATATAAGTCACGTTATGGCTTAGTATTTCATATCAAGTTTTCTCTAAGCCTTAATCAACTTTAATATAAAGGCCCTCTTTTTTTTAGCCTTGTGTTTGTTTCAATTTTCAAGTTGTCCATTGATAACTTTATTTTATATAGAGTTATTGTTATTATTTTAGGTTATATTTAATATAATTTTTATTAAATTATATTTATATTTAATTTTATTTATATATCTTTTGTTATTTTATGCAACAAATCCAAAATAGAAGATAAATGAATAAAAAAAAGCACAAAAGCAAAAGAAAATGAGAAAAAAGAAGGAGAGTTAAAAAGAGGGGCTTTTATCAAGTGTGGGCTTTTATCAAGTGTGGGCTTTTAAAGAAGAGGAATGGGCCTTGGATCATGCAGAAAAAAGGAAAAGAGTTATGGGCTTTTATTGACAGCACAATTCATGACCTATTGGGTTTTGGAAGCCAATTAACAAAAGAGAGGAGGGTCTTGTATTGTTGGCGGGGGATAATCGGGTTTTGAGTTTAGAGAAACCAAAAAAGAGAGAGAGAAGAAAGGCGGGAGGGGATCTCGTTGGAGATCAAAGACGATGCGCAACAGCGCGTGTCTTAGGCATAGAATGCAGCAATCATGCAACAGTAGACCTCCGATGTTCTCTTCCGGCGAGAAACCTGAAACCTCTTCTCTTCGATGATTTATGCATAGCCTGAGGAGATATGAGCAGGTCTGGCCATCTAAGGGAGTTTCCGACCTGTTCTGTACCAGTTTCACGACAATTTACGGTGGTTTTCAGCGAAGAACGACGAATGCCGTTCGAGTCTTCTCCGTTAGATCTATGCGTTTCTAAGGTGTATTTACGCGATATTTTGGCAGATCTACAACCTAGGCAGCCCGACCTATCTTTCTGGAAGTTTTTGTGAAGACCGACAGCGAATGGCGGCGGCGCATGTCACCAGTGCATGGAGGCATGTGCAAAAGTGCGTGTCGAAGCATTTTAGCTCTTTTTTCTTCCATTCTTCAGATAGCTTCTTCTTCACCCTATGATGTGCAGATTTGTGCAATTTATTTTGTGATTTGAAGACATTTGGTGATAGCTTTAATGTTTTTAAATTCCAGAATGTTTTGTTCACATTTTTGCACTAATTTAGTTTATTTAAATATGTTGTTTTAGTTTAGTGTATTAGAGCTACGATGGAACTTAATTATAATGTATGAATCTTATGATTATTTACGTTTTGTGAGATATTTTATGAATGTGAAGTTGCATGTTACGGAGTTTAATGCTTTTAGGTGATTAGCTACCACTTAGATGACTTGATTTGTATGTTAGAGACCGACAGGAAATAGCATGTAGTTGCTTTTTGTAATATGCAACCATAGATTAATATGGATAGACATATACCATAGGATTTGTATGGCTTAGGTGCAAACTGGAATATTCACATATCTTAATATACTTAGTTCATTTAATTCATATGCAGACTCACAGTGAATTAATGAGCTAAGTAGGTTCACCATACCTAGACATAGGATAGTGAATAAGTTAAGAAATTTTGCCATCACATGAGTAGAATCAATCTTGCGAGCATAAATGATCAACATTTGTATTGAGTAATTAGGCGAAATTAGAAGCTCTGGCACATTTCGTTAATCAAGTTTAGATTAAATTAGTTGTTAAATTCACATTTTACCATTTTGATTAGCTAGATAAACTCTAGAGTCTATTCACCATTAGTACATAATTAGTTTAGTAAACACCAATCTTCGTGAGATGATACTCATACTTATCATTATATTACTTATTTGACATGTACACTTGCATGTAGAATTTTACCGAACAAGTTTTTGGTGCCGTTGCTGGAGATTGGTTGTTTTACTACTGATTAATATTAATACCAAATAGCTTCTAAGTTTAATCTAGCTTTTATTTTATTTCTACTTTTAATCTTGTGTTTTGTTGTAGAGAAAAGATCAAGATGGAGAACAATGATGGTACATATAAGTTGCTAAAAGATTATGCACCATCATTTTGGAATGCCACAACAAGCTTTCAAAGGCCTACAAGTCAGGCAAACAACTTTAAGATCAAGCATGTGCTCATCAAGATGCTTAAAAAATCTGTGCAATATAGTGGGCTACCAAATGAGGATCCAAATGCTCACATTGAAGCATTCCTTGAATTCTGTGACATGATTGGAGATCATGGAGTCACAAAAGATGTTATCAGGTTAAATCTATTTCTATTTTCTCTTAGAGATACAGCTAAAGATTGGTTCTCTTCATTTGCTGTAGGATTGATTAGTACATAGGATGATTTGGCTCAAAAATTTTTTGGTAAATTCTTTCCTTTTGCAAGATCTGCAAAAATGCGTAACGATATTTTCATTTTTGAGTAGATGAATAATGAATTATTGTATGAAGCTTGGGAAAGATTCAAGGAACTTCTGAGGATATGTCCAAATCATGGACTACCCATATGGCTATAGGTACAAACTTTCTATGATGGGTATAGTATGAATCTTCGTTGTGTAATTGATACAACTGTAGGAGGGGACTTACATAGCAAAACACTAGAAGAGGCATTTAACTTCCTAGAGGAGATGACATTTGATAACTATTAATGGTCTACTAAGAGACTACTAATGCATCAAGCAAGTGGAGTTCATGAAGTAGATATCTTCACCACAATGTGTGCACAATTGGAAGTACTCAATATGAACAACTTAAATACTCCAATTGTGAGACTTCAGAGTAGATCATGTGAATTTTATAGTGGAGCACATGAAAGCACAGAATGTCAAGTAGGTAACCATTATGTTCATTATAATGATTATGCTAATTTTGTTGGAATTCCTAGCATGTTACAAAATGATTATTACTCTAACATGTACAATCCGAGATGGCACAAACATCAAACTTTTACATGGAGTAATCCAAATGAGATGAGACCACAACTTACATTTTGGTAAACAGAAGAGGTGAAGCCTAACTTCGAGGACATGATCAGCAAGCTGGCTAGCACCACACATAACATTTCAAAAAGGATGGAAGTAAGTTTTCAAAGAAAAAAAGCTTCATTCCAAAGATTAGAGGTGCAAATAAGTCAGCTGATCAGCATGATCTCATAGAGTTAAGAGAGTCATTTGCCTTGCAACACGGAGAAAAGCCCTATAGATACCATAGAGGCAATAACCCTAACATGTGGCAACCAAGTAGGAGAAGTTGATGTTGACAAGGAGAATCTCAAAGATAATGATAAAGATATCAAGATGCAACTGGAGGAGGCACCTAGGAACAAACTTGTTCTAGTAAATCATGAGTCCTGTATGCCTCTAGCTCCATCTCCCCAAAGATTCCAACAACGCGTAAAAGATAAGCAGTTTTTGAAATTTCTTGATATATCTTTAAAACTGCACATTAACATTCCTTTTACAGATGCTCTAGTTCAAATATCTAATTATGCAAAATTGTTGAAAGAGATTCTAGAGAACAAAAGGGAGCTGGAAATATATGAGACAGTTATGCTGATTGAAGAATGCACAACCATCAAACGACACAAACTGTCTCTGAAACTGCTGGAATTTCATCCTCCTTGAGCAACACAAAGGATAGTTTAGCTTAAAACTATAAAGCAAACGCTTCTTAGGAGGCAACCCAAGTACTTTGTGGTTATTTAGTTAGAAATCTTTTGTTAGCAGTTTGGTTAGAAGGCTGTCACCATATGCTCATCACATCTCCATTTTGACAACCTGCATCCATCCATAATCTAAAATGGGTCAAAGATATGTTAGCCAAACAACGATGTCTCCCCTGAAGCTCGTCTCTCTTGAGTTGAAAACACGTTGGAGGCCACTAGAAATGCTGGTACCCAAATTGGAATACTACCATAAGAAGAGATTGTATTGGCTGGGGAAAGAAAGTTTGTTATCTATGATATCTAGTCTCACGTTATATACAAATTTATCCCTTCACTGTTTGAGCCAACTTTTAGTGGAATGGACTTCTTCTAAGGAATACTCGCGATTTCCTGCAAAGCTTGCTTGTGCTGGAGCTGGTATTATGTCCAGTGCCACCATCCTAATTAAAACTGATACGGCTCAGCTCAGCGCCACGCATTCCAATCCTCTTCCGTGATGTGTAAGAGTACGCATCTACGGTTGCAGGATGGGACATAAATTTTGCTTTTCAGCTTTACATGAGTCAACCAAGTGGAAATTACGCAGGCTGGAAGGCAGCAGTAATTTGGTGGAAACAATCAGACTGCACAATCAATGCTCAAACAATTTTACAAGTGAATAGTGTGCAAGCAAATCTAAGATAATCATTAAAATTTATCGATTTAGTAGTTGTTTATATACAAAGGAATTGTTCTACCTATCTGTACAATGTGTTCTTTAGAGTATCAATTAATGGTCAATGAACTGCAACGGGAGAAGCTTTTACAGGCTGGTCCGTAAGATGCAAACTGACAAATGTGCAGGGCGAGCATGTACACCGTCAATCTTAACAAAGAGGTGGTCCTGCTGAAGATGCAAAAAACCATGGCCAGCACTAAGCCTTACCCTGTTCCGTACTCATTCATTAAAATACGTTTTCTGCTTTTGGTTTAAACCATTGGACTTTCCTGATGCCTCTCATGTTTCTCATGTTGATTGGGTCATCCTTTTAAAAGTAAAATTATGCTGTTTTGCCTAGAGCTATTAGAGAGTTTATCCACCATACTAAAACATAAGTTTATAGTTATTTAAATTAAAAGATTTTTATTGACTTTTAAATTAATTTTTAACTTGAATAACGAATTCTTAATAGGGTATTATCAGGCTTATCCTTTGACACGTCTAGGAGAGGCTAAATCTTAAATCTAGTGCAAGACATCACGATGGTTTGATGGTTATAATTATATTATGTATATAAAATTTGTTACATATTATAAAGCATAAGCATTTTACTATTAAGTTTATATTAAATAATAAACATTTTAATTTGACATTTAAGTTGAGTCTCTGAGCAGTAGTCTTCCAGAAAAATCGTGGATGTAACGTCAATGATTATTTTTCCCCTTTTTCTCGAGCATAGTCGCGAATCTTACCAGTGAATTGATACGTTATGTTGCGTGAAAACTAGTATATCTAAGTTTGAAGAGGCTTGAAAAGCAATGCCTTGAATTATGCCGTTGGAAGTGGGCCATCCCAAAGTCTTAATGACCATAACGGTAAGCCACAGCTCCCAAACTTTCTCCTAAAACGGCTTTCTGTGTTTCCACCCCGAGGGTGCCCCACAGGTAGGGTAGCCACGACTGATCGGGTTAAAAAGGACAAGATCTGACTTCACGTGCTTTTTGGACGTCTGACGGATCAATCCAAGGCTCTGTACGGAAACATGACAGACTGGTTGGTTTGGGAAGTTCGATTCCTACTTCCCAGCGGGGTGGGCCGGGACCACTTCCTACAAGGATGTCGTGCCCCTGCCTCCGCTCCTTCGCCATTGGTGGAGGAGGTGACGCCCGAAAGTGATCCGTCTTTCTCCTCGGCATTTTCGGTATGCAATAAGAGGGCTCAATATTTAGATTTTAGTACGTGTTGGGGATGATCTAGCAACGAATTTGAAAAGGTGAGCACGCAGAACTCGGATATGGACATTCAGGAAGGAGGATGGAACCACGTCAGACTATTCCCTTTGATAGTGGGCCACACGGGCATTGATGAGCATGTAAACAGACAAGTAACTACACTCTTTATTTTTTGTCTTTGATTAGCGTGCCGGTTAAAGCCAGCAAATAGATGTGAATCTTTTCGGCGGCAACGTCACGGAGTTTCACAGCTGATGCGTGGATCCAAATGCAATCCTTGGCATTTTATGTGCCTGTTTGTTTGAATACAAGTAAATTATATCTTTCGCTCTGCATCTCGTGGTTCAAGTCGATGCCTGCCCACGATCGTCCCATGTGCCTTAGCTTCCACTCAAAAACCTCCAAAAGATGTGGGCTGCACTCAGTTTGTAACACCGTCAGTATCCACCAGCCGCTAGTATTAAACACCCTGTTAAAGTAGAGGATTCGTTCGGAGTTTTCTGCACATTCTGCTTCTGGCAGTGGACTAGTGATGCTGGTAACAACGAAACTTTGTGGGGGCAAGTTGAAAGATTTTGGGGGTCAAAATAAAATAAAAGGTAGAGGGGGACATTCGTTTCGCTTGACAGTCTTACGAAAAAAAAAATCTCTCAAAGTTTTTGAAATATGGAAGTTTTAGAATTTTAGTGTTATTTTAAAGCTTTAAATTTCAAATAATAAGTGAAAAAACCTTTCCAGTTATAAGGTTAAAAGTCATTCCTCATGGTACTAATATATGACATGCATTTTTAACATTTCTCTCACAAGTAAAGCTTACACATGCAATACACATGAACAAATAACCCTTAATGATTTACATAGTAATGGGAAAAATGACGTATAACGTTTCTCACTTTGATTGAACCTATGAGAAAATACTAAAACACCAACGATGTATTTGAATCACAAGTAGAATAAGCAAATATCACACTCAACACAAAAGAATTTCTACGTGGAAAAACCCCTCCAATGTGAAGGATAAAAAATCACGGGACCGATCATGGAGTCCACCCAAATCTCCACTATATAAATCATTAGGTTACAACCCAATCAAGTCCTTAACAATAGCAACAGGACTAAGATTTATTGATTCAACAATAATAGAATTATCAATAAATAGTGAAGAACAAGTTGTAAACAATAACTTAACCAAAAAAAGTTAGAGAAAAATCACCCAGATTTTTGACAAAGATCTGCTGACTTCAAAAGCTCCAAACGATGATTCAGCCGTTCACAATGAAGAACATCCAATCCCGAACCTACTGACAAAAAATCAGCTCAATCGGACCACGGATTGACCTTGATCAGACGTTTGATCAACTGCTGCGCAGGGCCTCTAATTCCTATGAAATTTTGCTCTTTTCTTTTCTCTCTCTCTTTTTTTTTTTTATGACCACTCACCTCTTCTCCTAAAGAAAAAACCCTATATTTTTTCTTTTAAACCTTAGGGCCACATTACCCTAATTGGACCCAATAATAAGTCCCCGAATATGGGCTGGACCAACGCAACAATTCTCCCCCTCCAGCCCAAATGAGGGAGATTCCATATGTCCATTTCTCAAGCACAATCCAAACCGGCCTCATGCCGACAAAACTCAAACTTTTCTTGCCATAAAACCTTTGTCATCATATCAGAACCATTATCCTTAGTATGTACCTTTTCAAGTGCAATCTCTTTGGTTTCCATGATATCTCGTATCCAATGATACCTTACATCAATATGTTTTGACCTTTGATGAAAAGTAGAGTTCTTAGCAAGACGTATAGCACTTTGACTATCACAAAATAACACATACTTTTCTTACACAAAACCAAGTTCTTTTATGAATTCCTTCATCCAAAGCAATTCTTTACATGCTTCCGTTGCAGTAATAAATTCTGCTTCTGTTGTAGATAGAGCAATACATTTTTGTAATATTGATTGTCATGCCACAACTCCCCCTAAAAACTTAATCAAGTAGCCTGAAGTAGATCTTCTATTATCAATATCTCCTACCATATCAGAATCTGTATATCCCACAAGAATAGGCTTATCACTTCCAAATGAAAGTTTCAAACTAGAAGTGCCTCGAAGATACCTTAGAATCCACTTCACTGCATTCCAATGTTCTCTTCTAGGATTAGAAGTAAATCTGCTAACTACTCCAATTGCATGAGCTATATCTAGGCTTGTACAAATCATTGCATACATTAAACAACCAATAGCCGAAGCATAAGGAACTCTTTCCATATCTTTTCTGTCTTCCTTATCTATAGGACATTGTTTCTTACTAAGCTTAAAGTGTGTAGCAAGAGGCATGCTCACCACTTTAGCTTTATCCATACAAAACCTTTGAAGCACTTTCTTGATGTACTCCTCTTGAGACAACCATAACTTCTTGGCTTTTCTATCACGACTAACTTTCATACCAAGAATTTGTTTTACTGAGCCTAAGTCTTTCATTGAGAATGACTTACTTAACTCCTACTTCAACTTTTCAATTCTTGTAGTATTTTTACCAACTATAAGCATATCATCTACATAAAGCAGTAGAATGATAAAGCCATCCTCTGATAACTTTTGCACAAATACACAATGATCAGAATTTGTCTTCTTGTAGGCTTGCTCTCCCATAAAAGACTCAAATTTTCGATACCATTGTTTCGGTGCCTGTTTTAAGCCATATAAACTTTTCTTTAGCTTGCAAACATAGTTCTCTTTACCTTTTTCTTCAAAACCCTTTGGTTGCTCCATATAAATTTCTTCATTTAGGTCACCATGAAGAAAAGCAGTCTTTACATCCATTTGCTCAATTTCAAGATCAAGATTGGCAGTCAATCCCAAAACCACTCGAATTGAGGACATTTTTACAATAGGTGAGAAAATCTCATCATAATCAATTCCCTTTTTTTTGACTGAAACCTTTAACAACTAGTCTGGCTTTGTATCGAGGTTGTGAAGAATTTTCATCATGCTTCAATCTATAAATCCAACGATTCTTCAAAGCTTTCTTGCCCTTAGGCAATGTCACCAACTTAAATATTTGATTATCATGCAAAGATTTCAACTCATCTTGCATTGCATCAACCCATTTTTTCTTATCCACATTCTCTGCTGCTTCTTCAAATCTCTCAGGCTCACTTGCATCAGTCAACAATACATACTCCTTAGTAGAGTATCTAGATGATGGATGGCGATCTCTAGTAGACCTCCTCAATGGTGGAACTGAAGATGGATTCTACTGAACATCAACAACATTATCTGTTTGAGTGTCACTATTATTTGCACCCTATTGGTCATTCTGAACCTGATCCTGAACATCATGCTGAATATCACTTTCAACTTGTTCTGGCAACTGTCGCTGTAAATCATTTGAAGGAATTAGATCAATATCAATACCAATCTTAGAGCTTTGTGACATATTCTTCTCACTTTGGGCAATATCTATCATATTTTGATTTTCAAAAAATACAACATCACGACTCCTCATAATTTTCTTCACAGTTGGATCATAACACCTGTAACCAAATTCATCATAACCATAACCAATAAATATACATTCTCGTGTCTTGACATCTAACTTAGACCTCTCATCCTTTGGAATATAAACAAATACTTTGCAACCAAATACTCTTAGATAGTTATAGGAAACATCCTTGCCAAACCAAACTCTATCTGGCACATTACCATCTAAAGCAACAGTTGGAGATAGATTGATGACATAAGCTGTTGTAAGTAATGCCTCACCCCAAAATGTCTTTGGCAGGTTAGCATTTGAAATTATGCATCTAACTCTATCAACCAATATCCTGTTCCACTATACCATTTAACTGAGATGTTTTTGGAGGTGTCTTTTGATGTCGAATATCATGTTACCTACAATACTCATCAAATGATCCAATGTACTCACCACCATTGTCTGATAGAATACATTTCAACTTCTTTCTAGTTTGCCGCTCTACTGAAACTTGAAACTGCTTGAACACATCTAGCACTTGATCTTTTGACATCAAAACATAAACCCAAACCTTTCTTGAGTAGTCATCAATAAAGGTCACAAAGTAGGATGCTCCACCAAGCGTCCTCGGGTTAATTGGGCCACAAACATCTGAGTGTACTAACTCTAAGAAATCTGATTTTCTTGAAGGAGGGTGACTATAGAATGAAACTCTTTTCTGTTTTCCAACTAAACAATGTGCACACATCTCAAGTTTTGCACTATTAATCCCAGATAACAAGTTCTTCTTTGCCAACACATTCATGCCCTTCTCACTCATGTGACTTAACCTTTTGTGCCATAAAGCACTTGTATTCCCATCTTTCACTACATTACAAATGTTCTTGGAAATCTTGGCCTAAAATAAATACAAAGAAGACTCTTTCTTTCCTCTAGCCATAACTAATGAACCCTTAGTAAGTTTCCATTGCCCATTATTGAAGATATTGCAAAAACCTTCATTATCAAGTTGTCTAGTAGAAATCAAATTTAAACAAATTTCTGGTACATGTCTAACATTCTTGAGAACCAACTTGGATCCACTACGAGTCTCCAAGCATACATCTCCCATACCTGTAACTTTAGCCAAACAATCATTACCCATCTTCAATGTGCCAAAGTTTCCAAGAGTATAAGAAGTAAAGAACTCCCTCTTGAAAGTAATATGAAGAGAAGCACCACTATCAATTACCCAACTTGTCTCATTACTTATAAAATTCACATTATCATCATAGCACACAATAACAAGTTCATTAGTAGCTGCTATAACTCGATCATCATCATTGTTGTCCTTCTTCTTCTCACTTTTATTAACTTTCTTCTTCTCATTTCTACCTTTACCATTCTTCTTTTCATTTTTTAGCTGGAAGTAATTTTTCTTTATATGACCCATCTTGCCACAATGATGGCACTCTACATTTTTATGTCATGACTTACTTTGACTTTTGTTATAACTTCTCGAACCTCTACTATGACTTCTCCCCTTATTTTCAACAACCAAAGCTTCAAAATGAGACAAAGAACCCTGACTCTTTCTTCTCATATCTTCATTCAAAAATACTAGTCTTGGCAAAATCTATAGTGACAATACCATCGGGAGTAGAGTTAATTACTGACATACGAAATATTTTCCAAGATTCTGGTAAAGTACCAAGTAACCAAAGTCCTTGTACTTCATCTTCAAACTTCATATTCATACCTGAAAGTTGATCTAACATTCCCTGAAACTCATTCAAATGATCAGATATGGATTGCCCATCTTTGTATTTCAAGCTAATAAATTGCTTCATCAAATACATCTTATTATTTCTAGTCTTTCGAGCATACAGGGATTCAAGTTTGTTCCATAGAGTTTGAGCATGTGTTTCTTTACTAATGTGATTCAAAACATTTTCATCTACAAATTATCGAATGAACCCGCATACAATTTTATGCTCAAGAGTCCAATCGGCTTCACTCATGTTGTCTAGTCTAGTTTCACTAAACACCAGTAAGTGCCAATGCTTTACATAAAGCAACTCTTCCATCTTACCCTTCCAAACATGATAGTTTCTTTCATTCAAACTAATCATCCTGTTAGTGCTTAGTTCCATCGTTCAATCAAATCCAAAAATAAAACAACCACAACCTGGCTCTGATACCACTCTGATAGGAAAAACGACGTATAATGTTTCCCACTTTGATTGAACCTGTGAGGAAATACTAAAACACCAACGATGTATTTGAATCACAAGTAGAATAAGCAAATATCACACTCAACACAAAAGAATTTCTACGTAGAAAAACTCCTCCAATGTGAGGGATAAAAAACTACGGGACCAATCACGGAGTCCACCCAAATCTCCACTATATAAATCGTTAGGTTACAACCCAATCAAGTCCTTAACAATAGCAACAGGACTAAGATTTATTGATTCAACAATAATAAAATCACTAATAAATAGTGAAGAACAAGTTTTAAACAACAACTTAACCAAGAAAAGTTGGAGAAAAATCACCCAGATTTTCGACAAAGATCTGCTGACTTCAAGAGCTTCAAACAACGATCCAACCGTTCACAATGAAGAACACCCAATCCCAAACCTGCTGACACAAAATCAGCTCAATCGGACCACGGATCAACCTTGATCAGATGTTTGATCAATTGCTGTGCAAGGCCTCTAATTCCTGTGAAATTCTGTTATTTTCTTTTTTCTCTCTCTTTTCTTTTTAACGGTCACTCACCTCTTCTCCTAAAGAAAAAACTCTATATTCTTTTAAACCTTAGGGCCATATTACCCTAATTTGACCCAATAATAAGTCCTCGAATATAGGCTGAACCAACCCAACACATAGAACAACACAATAGGAGCTTATCTCTCACATTAACAACATCTTATAATTTGAAAATTTATTCTAAAATTTTAAGATAATAAGTAAAAAAATTTCATTACTTATAAAATTAATATTTCATTTTCACTTTTTCAATTTTAACAGAAAATTATAAAAGATATCAATGAGGATTCTAAAATATGGACAAGTTGAAATCTTTCGTTATTGAGCTTATGTAAATTTGTTCTAAAAAACAAATGAGGAATGAAATCGAATTTTTTCTGTGTTTCATCTTTTCATTCAGATTCGGAATGGTTGGATAGACGTTAATCCAAAATAAAAAGACTGACGGGGTAAGAGTGGATCTCATTGATACGAGGGGGTGTTAGCCCAAAGAGGGCCGGCAGCTCACAAACACGAAGAGAAGAAGAAATGAGGGTGCCTTGATATCGAAGTGTCATTATCGATATTCCCGGTCAACAACTCGGGCCCCGAGCCCACTTCTTGTACGGAGCGACTTATTTCTCGTTTGGACCAAATTTAGAAGTTGAGCGAGCAACTTATCAAACACTAACCATATAATTTCGTCTTCCAATCAACAGGGCCCTATGATAATTCCTCCCTTGTACCTCGACAGAAACTAAAACTGAGCTTAGCACAAGAAAGGTCCGAAAATGCTCCCAGAATCAGTGCATCTGGATAGTCTCAGCGCGGACCGTAATTATGACATCAGCACATAGTATGGGTAAAGTAATTAGCTTTAGCAGCGGATCTCGTGCACACCAGGAAGGCGCGGCATAGTTTTGCTCCACATTATGTGTACGGCTATCAGCATGCTTTACATTATTATCACTTCTGCTCTTTATTCAATACCGTCACGTCCTTTTCTGGCTGTCCTGCAAGAAAATCCACATTACTGCACTGATCTGTTATATTCACTGGGACTTTTATTTGTGGTATAGTTTGAACTACTTTAACCAAAACTAGGGAACGGAAAGACATGATTTCATCCCAGCCTCAGTCTCGGCTTCAGGCTTAGCCTCATCCATATATGGTTTTTTCTCTGTCCCTGTCTCTCTCCTGCTCTCATATGACTTCCACCCCTTATATCGAAGCGAATCTCAGGTCCTCGACATTCCTAGGTAACCACAACACTGTCTCCTTCATTTCCTAATGGACCAACGGATCTTTTCTCCGTTTTTCCTTCTTGTCTTCCTCCCCTTCTCTTCTCTATCCTTTCAACAACCTGATGAACAGCCGAAGATAAGCACCGAAGATCTCCATGCACTAGAAACGGTCAAAGCCTCCCTCACAGATATCCCAGGCTCCACATTCTTCTCCACCTGGGACTTCACCTCACCCGATCCCTGCTCTTCCTTTTCCGGCGTGACTTGCTCTCTTATTTCTTCGTCTCTCCGAGTCACCGCATTGTCTCTCGGCACTGGCCTCTCCGGGTCTCCTGGACTTGCCGGAACTCTGTCCCCCGTCCTTTCCCACCTCACGGAGTTGACCCAACTCGTCCTCTTCCCCGGCATTGTTACGGGTCCAATCCCATACCAACTCAGCCGACTCAACAGCCTCCGGGTCATCTCCCTAACCAACAACCGTCTCACCGGTCCCCTGCCCCCGTTCCTCTCTGCTCTTACAAACTTGCATACCCTTGACCTGAGCTACAACCAACTCACTGGATCTATCCCGCCGGGTCTCCCTCAGTTACCTAATCTCAAAGTCCTTGTTTTGGCGTCAAATTATCTATCCTACGAGCTACCACCAGTGTCCGCTCAGCTGTTCCACTTAGACCTGAGGAGGAACAGATTCCACGGGAATCTGCCGTTATTGCCGTTATCCCTCCGTTACCTATCCGTTTCTCAGAACTCGTTGTGGGGTCCACTCAACGGCTTGGCATCGCTCTCCGAGTTAGTGTACCTGGACCTGAGCATGAACCAATTCAGTGGACCCCTCCCGGCCACGCTCTTCAGACCCACCTTGTCCACATTACTGCTGCAACGGAACAATTTGTCCGGTGGGGTCCCTTCCTTTGGTCCCACTAGATCGTCGTACAGAGAGGCCTCGATCGTGGACCTGAGCCATAACTTCTTAACCGGGGAGTTATCGACGGTATTGGTCGGCGTGGAGAGCTTGTACCTGAATAATAATCGCCTGATCGGCTGGGTGCCGGAGGAGTACGTTGAGAGCGTCTACCGTGGTCGCACCAAGACGTTTTATTTACAGCACAATTATATAACTGGATTCAGCTTGGAAGCGAGGTCGGCATTGCCCGACACGGCGTCGCTTTGCTTGTCGTATAACTGTATGGTGCCCCCGTCAGTGGGTCTCATGGCGTGCCCGACGAACGCCGGTTCACTGATCTCCAGACCAACGTGGCAGTGCTCGTTGTTCAACAACAGAAGCTCATAAGGTTAATTGCGCTGCACTATCAACGGTCAAAAGCTACACAGGATCAATTCATTGTGGTAAGTGTTGCGTAAAAGTACGTTGGATGTTTAATTGTCTTAATATTTTCACATGAATTGTGAGGGAGAGGTGCGTACGAGATATATATTAGATAGAACATACATATTGGAGTAAAAGCAATGTTTTTATTTACTTTTCTTTTCGTTCTACCATTTGGACATTATTCATGGCGAGGAGTGTGAGTAAGCGCCAAGTGCGTGAGTGTATAATTTGATGTTTGCCACGCCTCCTGCTGGTGGCCCATCAAACATGCGCCTGTTTGCGCGCTGCTGGCGGCCCATCAAACATGCGTCCTTTGAGCCATTTTAAGGCAAAAAGCAAACCTTTCTTCTGTATCAAGCTTAGTTTTGACATAATAATTGCAGAAGGCTCCAAAACTTATAGCTACATAATAATTGCACGGAAATTTTTTACCGTGTGCTACTTATAGCTCCAAAACTGATGAACACTTTGATGCCATTAACATTTAAACTATGTATCACACTAACAACACAATAATGTAGAACATAGATTAAAGCCTACATAAAAACACATAAGATTTTTAGAATGGTTCGGCCAAAATTGCCTAGGTTCATTGTCATCAATAAATTTACCAATCCCTTCTCATTTTCTATTGATAAAATTATTAAAAGTACAAGTATTATCTTTTACTTTCTAGATTTGACAATTATCAAGCTCTTGGTTGCTTGCATAACTTTAGCATTGGTTTTCTCTGCAATTTAGTAAAAACTTTTTTACTGTGAACTTTTTAACTATAGAGTGATTAAACTTGAACTAAATCCATTACTCGTGCAAATCTCCAAGTATCTCAACTTCTAAATTAGTTCCCCCTCAACGAACACTAACTCCAAGCGCCCACATCACAAATAGTTTTACTCAATCAAGTTACTAATTAACTAACCAAACTAGTCAAACAATGTTTTCTCTATTTTTGAATACCCATAAACCAAAATTACGATCCAAAAATACCACCAAACATTGCTAAAAAAACTACCTAAGATAACTAAAAAATACCCGAGGATTTTCTAGTTAGAGTGTGTGATTCACATGCTATGTCTTCCATACATAGGCCTCATGCACTAGGCAATGTCTTTCACATGTTCACATCACGCACCTGACCTATCTTCACCAATTGACCTTTTTTGTGACCTGACACTTGTTTTAGCAATCTTTCGCTACTAACATAACCAATTTCTACCATAAACTCATCTCTAGTTGACTAATACACCAACCACTACCTTTAGAATCTTTGATTAGCCACCTTTTGCTACAACTTGCAACATTGGGTAACTAAACCCAATGATTCTAGCCATACGTCGTTGTTGATGACCACAATTTTTCCATAATTGTGATTGAAAACAACCATAGATCACTTTGGTAGCATTTTCTTGTCCACAAATGTGCCAAATCTAAATAGATCTTTGAAAAACCTTCTCAGTCATCCATATGCGATCAACCCATCTTCTAATGGGTTTGGGTCAAAATCAACCCATTTTCGTAATTTGGCCAAACAATGGCCTAACCTTAGCGAACTTGGGCCTATGCTTAGCCTAATTACTCAACCCATTCCCTTGACCCATTTTTCAACTTGATCCATCTACATTAAGCTTAGCCCTAAGCCAGAGTCTTGACCCGTTTCCATGATCCATACAATTAGCCCAATTTAGATTGCCTTATCCATCCCATTTCCAATCGAATTAACCTGACCCAATCCAATTGACTTCACAAACTCACCCGCATCAAATTCACCATCCAATTTCCTGCATCTGACCCATTTGCACCAAGCTTGATTAGCTTGATCCATTGCCCTATGTTTAGGCCTGTATCGAATTCTACACCCAATCCACTTAATAGGTGAGACCAATTTTAGCAATTTGGGTCTCGAATTAGGTCGCATTGACCCGATTTTGTAATTTGCCATTATTGGCACTACCGACACCAATTTCATTGTTTCAATGGTTGTCTAGCCATGAAATTTGCGCCAAAACGTAGATCAAGCAGCCTTGAACTTAGATTTAACCTTTTTTCCCTCAAAAATAGCCTTTTTTTGCCATTTTTGAGCTAAAATCGATCTAAAAGATGGGTTTTCTCCAACCTAGAATGTACATATAAAAAATCTTTGATTTTTCCATATTTCAATCCAATCTTTGTATGAAAAACATCAAGAAGAAGTTTTTTACCTCTTCATAAGTGCTGATCTAGCTTGATTTAGTTCAAAATTAGTTGTGCAAAACTTCCAAGCTTCAAAACTCAAAACTTGAACTTCACCATGCATTGCTTCTAGCTCAAAAGCCGATGAAGCTCAGCTTAATACCACTTGTTGAAACATTTGAGCTCCACATCACACTAACAATGCACAATAATGCAAAATATAGATCAAAGTGCACATAAAGATGCACAAGATTTTTAGAGTAGTTCGGCCAAAATTACCCACTATCACTTGTAAATTTACTAGCCTCTTTTCCTTTTCTATTGATAAAATATATTGATAAAATATATTGATAAAATCATTAATAGTATAAATATTATCTTTCACTTTCTAGAACTCACTACTCACTATCAATCTCTTGGTTGCTTGAATAACTTTAGCATTAACTTTCTCTACAATTCAGGGGTTTTGCAAATCTCCCACACCATCCCCTCATGCATCAAGCTGCTAAGCCACACTAAGCCATAGAGGTCTTTATGTAACAAATTTCATTCTCCCACATTGGAAGGGCAAGCGAGATTATTTGGCCGTATAAAGAAATTGGCTACTCTTTCCAATTAAAGTTAACTTTTTAGGATGGAACCTAGGTCCATCACAAGTGATATCAAAGCCAAACCGCGACTTGGCTCGATAGGCTTGCAATTGTTATCCCTTAGTGTGGGGTAGGCAGTGGCCTAGTGGTGCTTGTGACTACTATCCCTAGTGTGGGGTAAGTAGTGAGCGGACCTTAGTGTAGGGTTGGCAAGGCCCCCACCCACATTGAGGGTGACATGGATTTGGGTGGAGGAGAATGTAACATACTTCATTTTCCTACATCGGAAAGGTAAGCAAAATGATTTGGGTCATATAAGGAAACTGGCTACTCTTCCTAATTAAGGTTGACCTTTTGGATGGAACCCATGTCTGTGATATTTGACCCATAAGGCTCCTAAGCCTCAAACCTCCTTTCAAAGTCGGCTTATTCCATGCTGCCTTTATTTATAGGGTTTTTTGTTTTAGCTCTCTATTTTTTCTCTACATGTTATATTGTTTCAACACATCTACATGATTTTGCACAATTCTAAAATCATCTAGCATATACCCACATCACACGTGGGTCCTAGGGGATAGTGAGGACAAAAAAATCCTCACAAATTATGACAAATCACAACATGTGTTCGTAGTAACTAACCCCCAATTAAAACATACAGTTCTCTTCCAAACAACTCAAATGTGGGCGTGGTAATTGCGTAACTGCCCTTTCAACATTCATTGCCTTCCACGATCTCCGATCTCCAAAGTAAAATTTCACGGACATGCGAAATTCATTCCATAATCGTTTTGACCCCACTGTTACTGATAGCCAAAGAGACCCACCGCTTTTAATTCTCGCAAGCTCTCTCTCTCTCTCTCTCGCTCGCTCGCTCGCATCCCTTTCAATTGTAATTTTATCTATTTGTTACAAATTGACTCCATAAATCTCCATTTGCTGGTCTGTTTTTTACCTGGGTTAGACCAATCTTATCTATGATTCTCATCCTTTTGCATAGCCCGAGCCTTTTCGGTTAGATCATGAGTTTCTTACTTAATAGACAAGTCTACCAAATCATCTAGACTGGATCACTAGAGCAGAGAACAGTGATGCGACTGCAAATTATGATCTGAGTTAGACTTACCGAGTACTCAACAATCATGGTTAAGCACAAAAACAAAAGCTCAATCTTCAGTTGTACGCTCAATTACTTCACAATTTACAAGATTTTCTTAAGCAGCTAAAAACAAGATGGTTCTTTGGATAGCCACTTCCCAATTGCTAATCACCAATCATTCTTTTACATCTTCAAAATAATCATAGTTGCTATACATTTGGATTATTTCCCGGAGAACAAAAAGGAAGAGCAAGATGTCGAGAATGGGTTTGTTTGAGGTTAGACCCACATCGCCAAGCTTCTAAAGCAATAAGGGTGGTACAAGGTATCCCATGCCCATTCCCGTTGTTTTGGGCCCAACAGCTCATAAATTAAGACTGCGGATTATGGGAAATCCATTACGCATTTCACGGGAGTGGGCTGAAAAACAAAGTGGGAGAGAGAAGATATCTGGTCACAACTTCCCTTAATGGGGGGAGTTGGAACTGGACCACCGGTAAAAATTTGGAAGGGAATTCGGCATGAAGGAAATAAGTTTTAATTTTTTTGGCAAAGTTTGAGTTGCACGGATTTGGCCCAAATTCTTGCTATTTCGAAATGTGCATTGCCATCAAGCTTTGCCAATTGTTGCGGCCCATGAGCCTTTACCTTTTAAGCAAGTATCCAAGGGAATCAAACAATTAGCTCCAATTTCTTCCCTTCTAAAGAAAATGTAATTAGCATACTTGCATAAGTATATTGCATATATAAGAGTTTAAATGATCTAACTACAATGTTTTTTTTAATGTTTTTTTTTTTTGAGTTTTCTCTTAAGCTTTTGGTTTCTTTCTCATTTTGTTTTGTTCTTTGTTTTGTATTCTTATATTTTTTTTAACATACTACTAAAACAATTTGATGCTTGCAGATCTGAGGAAGATCTTTTCCTGGTCAGTTCTTTTTTTTTAATCCCTTTTTTTTTGCATAAATATTTAAGTAAAAGCAAACATGAAGTGTTTTAGCGTCAAAAACCAAAACACAGTCATATTGATGCTTTTGACGTGTTAAAACCACTGCTTCACAGCATGATTTTAGAATAAACAAAGTGACATGGCGTCATGAGTTTTGAAGAGGCAATTTTTTTTTTTTTGTGTAAAAGGTCAAGTATTATACATCACCAAAGAAAATACAAATTATTCAATTATAACATCCTTACTTAAGCTTAAAAATTATATTTGATAAATTTTAAGACTTGAAAAAATTTATTACAATTTATAGGCTTTATTTCTCTAATTGATAAAATCTTATTTTTTATATTCTTATTGATTTTAGTAATAATGATCGAACTATCTAAATTTTTACTATTGAATCTTTTTTATTCTTTTCCTTCTAAATATAATACAATGTAGCTTTGAAGGATACATTGAGTATAATTGTTGCAAAACTTTTACATTTGATAGCTATAATCATTTAACATACCTATGCTCTCTATTGTTCAATTCTTTAAGATAATCCATTTATATTTAGCAAAACTCTAAAAATGTAATTTTTGAACCTGTAATTAATAAATAAATATTCTTGTGATTCAATTTGTTGTTGGTAAATGTTGCAATGTAGGTCCATTGAGTTGTTTCATATTGCCACTCGATCTATTATGATTAGCTTGTCTTTTAAAATATGATTTAACAAATAAAATCATGCTTTGGTACTCCTCCTTTTCATATTAGTTTTGCCCATTTAGTTTATTCTTTACTCTCTTTTAGTGTTGATAACTTTTGATAATATTGTACTCTAGTTTAGCCATTAGTTGTGAGAGTTTATTTCTTACTTATAAATTGTTCTTCCAACTTAAAGTTAGTGATCCTTTCATTTTTACTTCTAAAACACTTCTTCCCTTAAAAATTTTCAATATCATCCATTTAGATCATAAGAAGCTTGAGTTATTGTGCATAAGAAACCATAAGAGCTTCTCAATTGCCACCTTATTCCATGTGTGAATGCCTATTAATTCTAATTCTCAAAATATTTTAGGATAATAAACTTCCGTCCATGTCACTTTTGCTACATATTGCCCCATAAATTTACTTGCCCATGGGAGGTTATTTTCTAGGGGTGAATTGTCATTTCACCAAGTGGCAAAACACACCATATTAGCAATCCATAATGCAAAAATAATGTCATGTTGTAAGACATCTACTAAATATTGATGTTGTTTCTAATTGAGCTTATGTATTTTCTTTTGTATTTTTTGCTTTTATTTCATTAGTATTATAAGCTTAAGCCTAGTAGATAGTCTAGACCCATTTATTTTGTATAATTATTGTGGAGGAACCTTATTATTCTTTAGTAACTGTTAAAAATTGATGTATTGTAAGCCTACGGTCACTCAATTAGTCAATCAAACATATTTTGTTTCTCCTATATGAATTTTATCACCAGCTAAATCCCCAAAACCCCTGCTTCTATTTCGCTCAAAGGTGAAACAATGAGGTATGTGGGACAATGGCAACTAGCATGGCTTCTAATAGTCTCTACAGCTTTTCATGGAATGAAACAGACCAATTTCCAACAGTCAGGAATGGCCACGTACAAATGCTTTCAAATCATCACTCAGTAACGAGTTCAGTCAATAGAGACAAGGGAATGGATTTTTAAGCAATCTTATAATAGCTTCACGATAATCTTATGATTGTTGCTCTGAGTTGTACTTGTTGCGTGTATATTGCTATATAATTCGATTTTGAGTAGATTGTAACCTCACGGGTGAGGAGAAAAGATTAGGTTTCTTGTGAGGAAATCTAGTTTTTGGTAAGGTTGGTTTTTTTTTTTTTTTTCTCTTCTAAGGTGTATTAAAGTGAAAATGTTGTGTGTGCACTATTTAGATGCTATGGCCTTTCAAACATTAATTTAATTTTCATGTAAATGTAGATTTGCAAAAGATCATGACAAAAGATTGTTTATTTTTTAGTATCAAAATTGCAATTCTTGATGACTTTATCAATTAATTTGTATGTTAATTGTATCTTTGTAATATTTGTTTATTGTTTGCTATACATAAAGCCTATATCAATTGGTCCTCATAATTATATATCAGTTAAAGTAATAGTTTCTACAATATATTGTAGAAATTATAATAAAAATAAAAATATGAAGAACAAAATGAATCTAGTAATTTGTATTTCTTGAATGATTCTTAAGTATACTTCAACTACCTTTTTATAGTGGTTGGAAAAAAAATGTAAATAATCTCTTAATGATGATAATCAATACAAAATTGATTATGAAAAACCAAAGATGTGAAGAACCTTAAGACCTTTTAGATTTTAAGCAAAAAATTTCATCAATAGAGTTAATGATTCTTTTAATTTTTTGTTGAAATAAAGAGATTGTTTTCCTTTGATTAAAATGCCTCTTATTTCACCTTTAACCATTTTATGTAATTGTCAAACAAAGGAGACAAAGCTTTGTTCTCTCGCAAGCATGAGGGAGAAGAAGACGCGTGTGAGTTACACACACATGTCTTTATGTTGTCTGTGAGTTGCCTTGGTAGAATGGCATGTGTGGTACATGCACTTGCTTTATCTTCAATAACCGTCACTTCTACTTCAGATATGGCCAACTTATTGTATTCCAATTTTTGTTGATTTTTGGTTTTGATTTAGAAATGGTTCTCACTGGTTTCGTTTATGTTTGTAATTCTAGCAAGATTTTTCGTGGTTACATTTCTGTTTGTAATTCTAACAATTCCCTGCAAGTTGATGTGTTGGTTCATATTGTGAGCTTGTTTTGAAGTAGTTGAAAATGGGTCGATGATAGGCTTTTTGTAAATATATCATCTGTTTGATCCACAGAAGAAATAAAATACATAGAGAATTTCTTTGTTTTGATTCTTTCATGAATAAAATAAAATCAACCTCAACACGTTTGGTTCTTGCATGGAAAACATGATTAGTAGTTAGATAAAGTGCTAATAAATTATCATACCATAGCATGGGAGGACTAGATTGGTTGACATGAAGATCTTGTAATAAAACTTCTATCCAAATAAGTTCTGCAGCAGTATTAGCAAGACATTTTAGCTCAGCTTCTGTATTGGAGTGAGCAACAATTTTTGTTTTCTAGAACTCTAATAAATTAAATTTGTTCCAAGAAAAATACAAAATCTTCCAGTTGATTTGCGATCATCATGATCACTAGCCCATCCAACGTTAGAATATGCATGGAGATTATAATTTGATGATTTTGTTATTTGAATACTATATCTAGGGATATCAAGCAGAAATCGTAGGATACGTTTGACAAATTCCCAATGAGTAAGAGTAGGGGCATGTATGCATTGACATGCAATGTTTATAGCATAGGAAATATCAGGGCATGTAACTGTTAAATACTGAAGAGATCTGACAATACTATGATAGTGTGTGCGATTTGAGTAGGGTTCACCTTCAATTATAGATGGTGGATGAATTGTTGTGCATGGGGTTGACACCCCGCGGGCTTCATTCATTTTAGCTCAAAAAAGTATTTCATAAGTAAATTGTTGGAATATATTTTAATGATATTAGAATATATAAACATTTTGATGATAAGAAAAATGGATATTATAATATGATAATATTATAACATTTTGTTGGAATATATTGATAATTAAATAGAATTATAATATGAAAATATTATAATTAATATTTGATTATTTATAGGTTTTATAAGAAAATTAATGCTGAAATTGTATGCAGGAAATTGGGTTAGAATGAGCCCAGTCCAAAGTCTGACCCAATCCAGAAAAGTCTAACCCAGTCCAGAGAGGTTTGACCCAGTCCAGAGAATGTGACTTAGGCCCAGAACGCGACCCAGTGCGCGACCCAGTCCAGAATGCGCGACCCGCGACCCAGAATTCGACCCGCGATGACGCTGTGACTTTGCCGGTAGATTTGGCCGCCCGTTTCACCTCCGATCAAGGCGCATGATAGCTCGTTGGAAAGCTAATGAAGAGGAGAAGATTTTTGTGAAGAAAAATCAAAGACCCACTGCTCAGAGAGGATCAAATTTGAAGAAATGGTGAAGCTCATTGAGTTTTTGCCCTAACTGATCAAAAGTGAAATTGGAAGCAGATTAGAAGGTTTCTAAAGACGATTTCAAAGGGATTTTATAAGGAAAAGGATGCTCTATCAATCTATGAAAGACCCACGAAGAATTGATTCAAGATTGGAGAGAATTGAAGAAGATTTGAGTGAGACCCAAAACTTGCTTCACAGAACCCGAATTATAGATATTTAAGTTGAGACCAAAACTGCACCGTTTTGGACGGGATTTTGAAATAAACGAAGGCAGAACCTCTTCTCCCACATTCTGTCTCTCTTAAGCTTGAAAATGGACAGTGAAGAGGGAAATAAGGAGCTCCAACGGGAAGAAGATTTGATGGTGCTCAGAAGTGTTAGAACGACTCTTTGAAGTGAGAGGTTAGTTGCTTTGAAGGTATTTAAGCAAGTTTGTCTTCACCATTGCAATGGGTCCGAAAATTATAAGCAAAGAAAGCAAGTTGTGAAGCATCTCATACTACTCATCCTAGCTCATCCAAACCTACGATTTTGATCTTCATTGGGTGACTAATTTCTAAGCTCATTACTTGCTTACTAGAGAATCAATTTGTGCTTCATATACTCTATTATTGAAGTTGATTTTCTGCAAGTAGACTCTGCTAGGGTTTGAACGAATTTGGGGCTTTTGTCCATTTACTATGTATTAAGCCTCTAGCAGTTGTTTGAAGCTTCTGAACTTGTATTGCATATCTTACAGAAGCTTAGCTCGAAATTTGTAATAAGCTTGATAAACTTTGACTTGTTAATGTGTGTTGAGACACACATTGTAATTGTGATCCTTGGTGTAAGGATTGTTTGACTCCTTGAGGAGGAGTTGGAAAGTGTAGGAGAAGGTTTCTCCTAGCTTTGTAGTAAAGTGGACTTCAACCGATTGTGTTGAAGGAGAAGAGGGTGGAAGTAGGTGAAAAAGGGCCGAACCACCGTGTAAACTTGTGTCTTGTCCTTTTTGTGTTTAATTATCTTTGAATGCTTTATTTGATTGCAAAAAGTGATTAAACAAAAATTAGAAGTGAATTTTTAAAGAGAAACCTAATTCACCCCCCCTCTTAAGTTGCTATAGGATCCAACATAAATGTTGGTTGATGAAGCAAAAGAGTATTTGTAGAATATTTAGCTTCAATTCCCAAAAAATAATGTAAGTTACCTAAGTCCTTAATATCAAATTCAATCCTGAGTTGTTCAAGGATTTTTGACAATGGTGTAGTAGAACTTTTTGTAAAAATAATATCATCAACATATAAATGAGAAATGCACTGTATGTTTTTGTATGTAATACGAATAATGAAGAGTCTGCTTGGAAAATTTGCAACCTAATATATTGAAGAAATTTAGTAAGACGATGATTCCAAGCTTATGGAGCTTGTTTTAATCCCACACAAGGATCGTTTTAGTCAACAAACAAATTTTGGTTTAGTAGAGTCAATGAATCCTTATGGTTAAGTCATATATACTTCATCTAGTATTCCATGTAAGAAGGTATTTTTGACATCAAGTTGTTTAATAGTTGATAACTTTATTTTTATACAATTATTTTACCTATTTTTAGGAAATAAATAATACAATGCTTATGAGAAAATATTTGAATTCCTCTTTATGTACTTAAATTTGTCTTATTTTTGTAGAATAAGGATTCATGGAAAAAAAGAACAAGCATGAAGAACCTTATGCTTACTATATGAAAAAATATGGTCAAAATATCAAGATAAAAAACAAATTAAGAAAATCAAGATGGGTTTGGGCTTTGACTAATTTTTATTAGATCTTTCATTATTATTAGGTTTTTTAAATAATTAAAAAACCTAGTCATGTTAGGATTTCAAAGCCCAATTAATATAAAAGTTCAAAACCCAATTGTCTTGGGTCTCCAAAACCCATTTCTACTACGATAGGAGATAGGTCTAAACCTAAACCCTATTTAAGAGAAGAGAAGAGGCACAACTCAAGGTTTTCTTGAAGAGAAGACAAAAAAGGTGACAAATTTCTTGTTCCTGGATTCAAGATGCCTTCGTTAATTCCTATTATTGTTCTTCTTTATGTTTTAATTTACTTTTGTTAGAGCTACGATGTAACCTAATTACGATAGTATGAATCTTATGATTGTTATGTTTTGCAAAATACTTTATTTATGTGAAATTACATGTTACTGTGTTTAATGCTTTTAAGTTATTAGTTACCACTTAAATAATATAATTTGCATGTTTGAGATCAATCGGAGATGATATGCAATTGTTTCTTATAATGTGTAACCATAAATTAAACGTGAATAGACATATACCATATTGTTTATGTGGCTTTTGGTATAAATTGGGAATGTTCATAGATCCTAATGCATTTGGTTTGTTTCAATTCACATATAGAAATATAGTGAATTAATGAACTAAGTAGGTTTGCTATACCTAGACATAGGATAATAAATAAATTAGGAAGTTACACCATCACATAGATATTATTCCTCTTGGAAGCATAAATAATCAATATTAATGCCTAGTAGTTATAGTGAAATCATATACTCTAACATTTCTACTAAGATAAGAGATAGGTCTAAACCTAAACCCTATTTAAGAGAAGAGAAGAGGCACAACTCAAGGTTTTCTTGAAGAGAAGACAAAAAAGGTGACAAATTTCTTGTTCTTGGATTTAAGATGTCTTCTTTAATTCTTATTATTGTTCTTCCTTATTATTTCTTTATGTTTTAGTTTACTTTTGTTAAAGTTACGATGTAACCTAATTATGATGGTATGAATCTTATGATTGTTATGTTTTGCAAAATATTTTATTTATGTAAAGTTACATGTTATTGTGTTTAATGCTTTTAAGTGATTAGCTACCACTTAAATCATATGATTTGCATGTTTGAGATCGATAGGAGATGATATACAATTGTTTCTTATAATGTGTAACCATAAATTAAATTTAAATAGACATATACCATATTCTTTGTGTGACTTTTGGTATAAACTGGGAATGTTTATAGATTCTAATGCATTTGGTTTGTTTCAATTCACATATAGAGATATAGTGAATTAATGAACTAAGTAGATTTGCTATACCTAGACATAGGATAATAAATAAATTAGAAAGTTCCACCATCACATAGATATTATTCCTCTTGCAAGCATAAATAATCAATATTAATACCTAGTAGTTATAGTAAAATCATATGCTCTAACATTTCTACTAGGATAGGATATAGGTCTAAACCTAAACCCTATTTAAGAGAAGAGAAGAGACACAACTCAAGGTTTTCTTGAAGAGAAGACAAAAAAGGTGACAAACTTCTTGTTCTTGGATTCAAGATGCCTTCTTTAATTCCTATTAGTGTTCTTCCTTATTATTTCTTTATGTTTTAGTTTACTTTTGTTAGAGCTATGATGTAACCTAATTATGACGGTATGAATCTTATGATTGTTATGTTTTGTAAAATATTTTATTTATGTGAAGTTACATATTACTGTGTTTAATGCTTTTAAGTGATTAGCTACCACTTAAATGATATGATTTACATGTTTGAGGTTGATAGGAGATGATATACAATTGCTTCTTATAATATGTAACCATAAATTAAATATGAATAAACATATACCATATTCTTTGTATGGCTTTCGGTGTAAACTGGGAATGTTCATAGATCCTAATGCATTTGGTTTGTTTCAATTCACATATAGAGATATAGTGAATTAATAAACTAAGTAGGTTTGCTATACTTAGACATAGGATAATAAATAAATTAGGAAGTTCCACCATCACATAGGTATTATTCCTCTTGCAAGTATAAATAATCAATATTAATGCCTAGTAGTTATATTGAAATCATATGCTCTAATATTTCTACTAGAATAAGAGATAGGTCTAAACCTAAACCCTATTTAAGAGAAGAGAAGAGGCACAACTCAAGGTTTTCTTGAAGAGAAGACAAAAAAGGTGACAAATTTCTTGTTCTTGGATTCAAGATGCCTTCTTTAATTCATATTATTGTTCTTCCTTATTATTTCTTTATGTTTTAGTTTACTTTTGTTAGAGCTACGATGTAACCTAATTATGACGGTATGAGTCTTATGATTGTTATGTTTTGTAAAATATTTTATTTATGTAAAGTTACATGTTACTGTGTTTAATGCTTTTAAGTGATTAGCTACCACTTAAATCATATGATTTGCATGTTTGAGATCAATAGGAGATGATATACAATTGTTTCTTATAATGTGTAATCATAAATTAAATATGAATAGACATATACCATATTGTTTATGTGGCTTTCCTAGTAAACTAGGAATGTTCATAGATCCTAATGTATTTGGTTTGTTTCAATTCACATATAGAGATATAGTGAATTAATGAACTAAGTAGGTTTGCTATACTTAAACATAGGATAATAAATAAATTAGGAAGTTCCGCCATCACATAGATATTATTCCTCTTGGAAGCATAAATAATCAATATTAATGCCTAGTAGTTATAGTGAAATCACATGCTCTAACATATTTTGTATATTTAGTTTTCATAGATTTAGTTAGTTAATCTACCATCTATTATTTGGATTTCTTAGATAAATTCTAGGAGTTGTTCACCATTAGTAATTAGTTGGCTTAGTAATCATTAATCTTTGTGGGACGATATCTTTCTCATCATTATATTACTTGTTCGACATGTTCACTTGCATCTAAATTTCACCGAACAATAGTCCATCATCTAGTATATGCCAAAACAATGATAATTCTTGCTGTAACTGGCTTAGCAACAAGACTAAATGTATCATGATAATCAATACCAAGTCGTTGATGAAATCCTTTAGCAACCAATCACGTCTTGCTTTATATCATTCTAGGGTGCCGTAATATTTTTGCTTAACTTTATATACCCATTTACATCCTATAGGAATACTATTATGGGGTAGAGGGACAAGTTCCCAAGTGCGATTTTTTAACAAAGCATTATATTCTTCAACCATAGGAGCTTGCCAATTAGGATCTTTTAAGGCTTTTGTATAGTTTTTAGGTTCAATAAAATGATGTATAGAGGTTGTTAAAGCATATGTATGATCACGCAATAAAGTGTGTTTGGATATTTTACCTCCTTTTAGTCATGTAACAATAGAATGGTTCTTATTGGAGGATTGCGAGAGCATGTCATGAGTTGCTCTTGTTGTGTTATGCTTTGTAGTATTTTCTGAAGTAATTTCAATAAAAAGAGGTGGTATTATTGTATTAGTAACAACATTTGTTGTATTTACTTGTTGGAAAGGATATACATTTTCATTAAATATAGGATCTATAACAATATAAATTGTTTTTGTTTGTAAACAAAGACAACGATAGCCTTTATGTCCTGTAGGATAGCCCAAAAAAACACAAGGTTTGGAATGTATAGTAAGTTTATGTTGAGCATAGGGTCTTAAATAAGGAAATACTAAAC
This sequence comes from Casuarina equisetifolia, assembly GCA_028551475.1. Taxonomy (NCBI): domain Eukaryota; kingdom Viridiplantae; phylum Streptophyta; class Magnoliopsida; order Fagales; family Casuarinaceae; genus Casuarina; species Casuarina equisetifolia. The sequence continues at coordinate 22,385,452 of CM052355.1, forward strand.
ACCCTAAAATCTGTAAATGGGATATACTAGGTTGTTAATGAAACAATTTTTCCCACAGGGTTATGTTGGCTATCACTGAGCTTGGTAGGCGATTAATAATATGTGTGGCATTTTCAGAGATAAAATCCCAAGATTGAAGTGGTATATGGGCATGATTCATCATTGATAATTTAGATTCAATGATATGTTTATGTTTTCTTGTAGTAGTCCTATTTTGAAATGGTGCACATGGACTTGATATGCGTTGATAAATACTTTTATTGGATAAAAGAGTTTTAAAGTCTTTGGAAGTAAATTCAATAGCTTCATCACATTGAATGGTTTTAATGGTAGTTTGAAGTTGATTTTCAACGAATGTTTGAAAATTTTTAAAGATTTGAAGAAATTCATCTCTTGTTTTCATGGAATAGAGCCATGTAAATTTGGAATAGTCATTAATAAAACAAATATAATATCTATTCTGTTGTGATGATGTAATTGGTGTTGGGCCCTGTATATCAAAATAGACTAAGTCCAAAGGAACGTTGGAAATATTATGTGTAGATAAATGCAATTGTCGTTAACTTTTATTGATGCTACAAGCTGTACAAGATGACGAAAGATATCTAGTAAATTGAATATTCAAAAGTTTTAGCAATCTTATTACATTTGCATAATTAAGATGGCCTAACCTATAATGCCAGGCAATTACATTTATTGTAGAAATATGAAGACTTTGGTGATTGCTGAAGAGTACTTAAGTTGATGCGATAAAGGCCATTTTTAGCTAGTCCTTGGAGTAGGATTCATCCCATTGTTAGACTCTATACATGACAAAAATTGGGAAAAAAAGTGAAAAAATGCAATTGTTATCTTTGGTAAACTTTGAAACAGATAACAAACATTTTGTTATATTAGGCACAATAAGTATATCAGAAACATTGATCTGAGTATGGGTTAATAAAGTACCTTTGTGGGTTATTGGAAGTGTCATTCCATCCTTTACGGTAACAGCTTAATTCCCATCATAATTGAGCAGTTACGTAATATCAGAAGCATCTGGCGAGATATGATATGTAGTGCTAGAATCACGGAACCAATCAGTTTCAAGAGACGCTTGATGTGGTTGTTGTGGAGCCTCCTTAACAGTATTTGCCTAAATATTCTGGTGGCCTTGAAAGTTATTGTTAGGCCGAGAATTGGAAGCAACATACCTATGACGACATTGATGCGCAAGATGTCTTGGTTTGTGATAAATTTGACAAAGAAATCACATTGAGGTTTGCTGCTATACAAGGAACAGAGGTATGTCATGGAGTGGAGATATTAGTGGATCGTCCTCCGAGAGTGATTGAAGATGGGGGAAAATGTTGAGTAACTAGAAAGGGAGCAAGACTAGTGGCAAAACCAACTGCAGTTGGTGAGCCATAGGTAGCCATTTGAATGTGAGCTTCCTAGGTAAGAAGTAACTCATGTAGATCTTCGTGAGGAAGAGATAAAGTGCAGGTATGAAATGTTGAAAATCATATGCCTATATGTTTTGATTGAGAAAAATTTTATTTGAATATATGTTAATTATATTTGCATAAATAATATAATATATAAAATTGTGAGTGCACATATTAAAACTCAAAGGAAGTAAAATATGTGTAAATTATAATATCAATTAATAATATTATAAAGTAGCTGGGTTCCTACATTTTATTATCAAACATAAAAAATGAAGCAAATTTGATGTACTCTATTAATATCTTAATTAATATCTTAATTTATATTATTGGTTATGTTAAAAGAATTTTCATACTTGGAATTGGTATGCTTATAGGTGTATTTGAAGAGCATAAAATTATGATAGTGGAGCATACATATTCACTGGACTAACCATATATCTATATATATGGGTACATGAAACTTATATATATATGTTGAGCCTGTGAAGAGAGTTAAGCTCGTGAAAAGAGTTCAGCCTGTGACGTTTCAAGCCCAACACGACTCACTTATCCAAAACGGCAGTGTCTTGAGCAGATAAGAGCTTAAGCTCTTATGATCGAATGTCTGAAGCCTTAGCCACATATCTTGACCTAGAGTTGTCCTTCTCCTCTTGATCTTTCTCCTACAACACCGGCTCTAACGGGAAGAATGGTGAGGCGACTGATTGTCAGAACGGTTATCTTGCTGGAAAATCATCATCTGCATCAGTACAACATCGTATCCATCAAATCTCAATGGAAGGATTTCGAAAAGGTTTGAACTGAATCCCTAATTTGTTCCACGTTTGAGTACCTACTATAAAAGGGAGTTTTGGATGAACTATCTGTGCTTGCTGAGATATATTCTTGCTGATTTGATCAAAAAAGATAAAAGCCCTCATTGATTTGCTCTTACTACCCTGTTTGATAACATTTGAAGGAAAAGGAAATCTTTGGTGATATTCCATAAACTTGTTATCTTGTGAATATCATTTGATATATTAATCTTTATATGTGCTAAATTACTTATAACATTATTTACACATAAAGATTATTATAAATCCGAAATCTTAGATTTGTGAAATTGGGGCTTTCAAGATTAGAGCTTGAATTGACTCTGTATACATTCAATTAGCTCTCTGACAAGCTTAAATCCTCACTCATATCATATATTTGAGGAATGAGCTTGATGTATTAAGGTTTTTGTAAACCTAACCTTGTAATCGTGAGTTGTATAACCCCTTTTAAGAAGTTGCGGGGTGAAGGAAACGTGCTCTCCTTGCTTGAAGTAAAGTAGATTTCAACTCGGTTTGAGTTAAAGGAGAAGAGGGTGGAAGTAGGTGAAAAGTACCGAACCACTGTGAAATTCTTGATTGTAAATTTCTGATCTTATTTATTCTTTTATGCTTTATTATTATTGTGAAATATTACCTAGCTGTGATTGTTGTAAAGAAATCAAAAAGGAAAATATTTAAATTAGCTAAGCTTCGAAATATCCAATTCAACCCCCCCTTCTTGGATAGCCATAAACCCTACAATTGGCATTAAGAGCCAGGTTCTTTAATTTAAAGGCTTAACATCCTAGAGTAGATCCATTTACATGGCTATGGAGAAAGGAGTAGCTGTTATGGGGTATAATAAACCACCTTTGCTTGATGGGATAAATTATAGACATTGGAAGCAACTCATACAAGTCTTCATTGTCGGTCAAGACCCTGAAGCTTGGCAGATAATCAGAAAGGGTACTACTTTACCCGAAACTAATGAATGGAGTAAAAATGAAGCTAAAATCATGAGAATAAATACTAAAGCTATGAACATGATTTATAGTGGGTTGAAAGCTCATGAATTTAATAAGGTGTCATCTTGCCTCACGGGTAAAGAAATATGGGATAAATTAGAAGTCATATTCAAGGTACAAAGAAAGTTAAGTCATCTAAGGTAACCATGCTCACTCACGACTATGAATTGTTTATTATGCTTGAATCTGAAACTATTAGTGACATGTTTGGTAGATTTATAGAAATAATATCTAAACTTAGGTTGCTAGGTAAGACTTACACAAATGAAGAAATGGTTAGAAAAATGCTAGTATCTCTACCCGAGAGCTGGGATCCTAAGAAAATGGCCATAGAAGAAGCACATGATCTACATAGTCTAACCTTAGATGATTTACTAGGATCACTAAAGACTCATGAAATGCAATAAATTAGGAGGGTAAAAGAAAAAGAGAATAGAAGGTCACTTACTCTAAAAGTAGAAATAGAAAAGACTAAAGAGGTTGAGTCAGAAAATGATGAGATTGCTCTTATAGCTAGAAGATTCAGAAAATATCTTAAAAAAGGTCTAGGAAGAAATAAAGGACAACCTAGAAGAAATGAAGCATATGAATCTAGGGATAACTTATGCTATGAGTGTAGAAAGCCTGGACATATCAAAGCCAATTGCCCCTCACTCAAGAAGAAGAATAATAAAGGAAAGAAGAAAGCAATGATTGCTGCCTGGGATGATGAAAGCTCCTCATCAGATGAAGAAGAACAAGAAGAAGTTGCCCACCTTTGCTTAACAGCAAATGCAACAATAGAAGAAGAACTTAAGGTAAGTGATTCTAAACCCAAAACAAATCTTAGTGGTGACATTGAAACTGCTTTTTTTGATCTGGTTAAGTATGCAACAAAAATGAAAGATAAATATAAGAAGATGAAGGCTAAATATAAATCTATAAAAGATAAAACTAAAAAGGATAAACCTGCCATGGCATTATCTATGACTTGTATGCATGAAAATACTTATGAGAATATTTCTTTTAAAACTGATACATGCCCCTTGATTAATACTTGCTCTCATTTAGAAAATAAGCATGATGATGCATCAAAAAAATTATGTGACCGAGACACAGACATGCTAAACATGAAAATTCTGGAATTAGAAACAGAGAAATCTGAGATTCAAATGAAGCTGGATGAAACAAATATATTATTAAATAAGTTTACAAAAGGCAGTAACTTGTTAAATAATATATTGAAATCACAAAGAGGTGTATACAATAAGCTGGTATAGGATACAATTCCTTAAAGAATACAAAAACACCTACAAATCTCTTTGATAATAAGGATTGTGGACTCTTGCTGCATCATAAATTTTCTTACTGTGAATATATTGGTCATTCATTTGATACATGTCCAGTTAGACTTAGAAGAACATACAAGATCAGAAAAGTATGGATGCCTAAGAAAATGATAAATGTATTAGAAATTAACATTCACGGACCCAAAGAAAAAAAAGGTACCAAGATCTTCAACACAAAATTGTGTTTCTGCAAGATATGAGCAGGAACATAGACAAGAAGAAGCACAAAGAGTTGTGGATTCTGGATAAAGGTTGTTCTCGTCATATGACTGGGATGATGGTGCTCTTCTCAACACTTGAGTTGAAGTCTAGAAGTTGTATCTTTTGAAGATAACTCCAAAGGAAGAATTAAAGGTATAGGCACCATAGGTAACCTGAAATCCCTTCTCATATCGGATATGTTGTATGTTGATGAATTGAAATTTAATCTACTAAGTATAAGTCAATTGTGTGATAATAACTTCAAAATCAGATTTGGAAAAGAACTTTGTCTTGTTGAAAATTTGGAAAATAATGTAAGAATTATTGGGAGAAGAAAAGATAATATCTATGTGCTTGATCTTAGTGAGTTAACCAATAAACAAACATGCTTGATTGTTAATAAAAATGTTGATGCTTGGTTGTGGCATAGAAAACTTGGTCATGCTAGTCTAGGACTATTAGAGAAATTATCTAAGAATGGCCTAGTTAGAGGACTACCCAAGCTCATATTTGATAAAGATCAATTATGTGATGCTTGTGTGAAAAGGAAGCATACTCAAAGTAGTTTTAAACCAAAATTAACGGTGTCTACCTCAAGACCGTTAGAAATGATACATATGGATTTGTTTGGTCCTTTAAGAACAACTACTATTAATGGAAAGTATTATGCCTTAATGATAGTAGATGACTATACTAAATATACCTAGGTATATCTACTTGCTAGGAAAGATGAAGCATTAGAGAAATTTGTTGAATTCTCTAAAATGGTCCAAAATGAAAATGATCTTACCATAGTTAAGATTTGGACAGATCATGGTGGTGAGTTCAAAAATTGTCTTTTTGAGAAATTCTATTCCAAGAACGGCATATCTCACAATTTTTCAGCACCTAAGACACTTCAACAAAATGGTATTGTAGAAAGGAAAAATAGGACACTCCAAGAAATGGCTAGAACCATGATGTGTGAATACAATCTTCCTAAACACTTTTGGGGAGAACCTGTAAGTACAGCTTGCTATATTTTAAATAGAGCATTCTTAAGACCAGTCTTGAAGAAGACTCCGTTTGAGTTACTGTTTGGTAGAAAACCCAACATATCCTACTTTCATGTGTTTGGAAGTAATTGCTTTGTTTTAAACCATGGAAAAGAGTCACTTGGAAAACTTGACTCCAAGAGTCATGAGGCCATATTTCTCGGTTACTCTTGAACTAGCAAATCATATAGAGTTTTCAATAAGAGAACTTTAGTTGTTGAAGAATCTATTCATGTAAAATTTAAAGATGATTCTAATATGAACTCTATTGAACAAAGTGCAAATGAAAAATATGCATTCATTGAGGGGAGTTAGACTCAAGAGAATTTACCTTTCCTAGAGAAAGAAATGAAGTAGATCAACAACATATTCTAGGAAATCCAGTAAATAGTGTAGATACATGGTCTAGATATCATAACACATGTGAACATCAAGCCTTCTTATCTCAAATAGAGCCAAAGAAAGTAGATGAAGCTCTTGAAGATGAAAGCTAGTTTCTTGCTATGCAAGAAAAACTGAATTAGTTTGAAAGGAGCAAAGTCAGAAAATTAATTCCAAGACCATAAAACCATTCAGTCATAGGAACCAAATGGGTGTTGAGAAATAAATTAGATATGTGAGGAACCATTACAAGAAACTGTTCGGTGAAATTCTACATGCAAGTGTACATGTCGAACAAGTAATATAATGATAAGTATGAGTATCATCCCACGAAGACTGGTTTTTACTAAACTAATTAATTACTAACAGTGAATAGTTCCTAAAGCTTATCTAGCAAATCAAGATAATAAAACATAGATTAACTAACTTAATTTAACCTAAACTTGATAAACGAAATATGTTAGAGCATCCGATTTCACCTAATTACTAGATATAAATGTCGATCATCCATGCTCGCAAGATTAATTCTACTTATGTGATAGCAGAATTTCCTAACTTATTCACTATCCTATGTCTAGGTATAGCGAACCTACTTAGCTCATTAATTCACTGTGAGTCTGCATATGAATTAAATGAACTAAGTGCATTAAGAATTGTGAATGTTCCAGTTTGCACCTAAAGCCACACAAATCATATGGTATATGTCTATCCATATTAATCTATGGTTGCATATTACATGAAGCAATTGCATGCTATCTCCTGTCGGTCTCAAACATGCAAATCATATCATTTAAATGGTAGCTAGTCACCCAAATGCATTAAGATCAGTAACATACAACTTCACATTCATAAAATATCTCACAAAACATAAATAATCATAACATTCATACATTATAATTAAGTTTCATCGTAGCTCTAACAAACTAAACTAAAACAACATATTTACATAAACAAGAATGGTGCAGAAAATTAAACAACACATTCTGTAAATTAAAAACATTAAGCTGTCACCAAAAATGTCTTCAAATCACAAAACAAGTTGCACAAATCTGCACATTAGGGGGAGAAGAAGATTCTGTCTGAAAAATAGAAGAAAAATGAGCTGACACGCGCCATCACCCGCTTTCGCACGTGCTGCCACGTGTCGGTGACACGCGCCGCCGTTTGCTGCTACGCGCCGCCGCCGTCCGCTGCAGTCTTCACAGAAACTTCCAAAAATGATAGATCGGGATGCCTAGATTATAGATCTACAAATAGATTGCGCAAATCTGCAACAAAAATGTGTAAATCTGACGGAAAAGACAAAGTTGGCGTTCACACTTCTTCGCCTGAAACCGCCACGAAATCACACGTAACTGCCACAGAATTGCAGGAAATTATACAAAGAATTGCAAATCCGGTCTCCCCTCATCGGAAAACACACAAAATAAGGCTAGAAAAGATTGCCGAGATAATACGAAGCTCCCTCGCCGGAAAAGAACGTGCGTATGGTCGGCGTTTGCACTTCCATCCAACGTCACAGAGTCCCGCACTGTCGCGCATGGATTTTGATTTTCCAGCAAGGGAGAAGCCACACGATGCTTCTGCCCTCCCTCTGTTATTTCAGTTTTCCCCGTGTTCTCTCTCCCTCTCTGTTTGGTCCCTCTCTAGACTTCAATAATGTCCAATAAAAGCCCCCTCTTTCTCACACGTTTCTCCTTTTTCCACTCATGATGGTCCCGCTGTTTTCCACTCATCTTGGCTTTCTTTGTTTGACTTCTTTTGTCATTCTTTCTTGTTCCCTTGATAATTCATGTGAAGTTCATGCTCCTTCTTCTTTCTTCAACATAGGGTCCCACGTGTTTCCTTTCTATTCTTCTTCTCTCTTTCCTCACATGACTTCCACGTGCATACCCTTGTTTTCTTTTCTATTCCTTTTTCATGGTTTTCTACTTCTTTTTCTTCTTTTTCTTCTTTTTCTTCTATTTTGAGTTTGCTGCATAAAATAACAAAATATACATAATTATCATTAAATACAAATATAATTTAATAAAAAATATATTAAATATAACCTAAAATAATAACAATAACTTTATATAAAATAGAGTTATCAGAAACAAAGCCAGATTGGTAGCACAAGGATATAGTTAAGAATAAGGAATTGATTATGATGAAACGTTTGCTCCTGTAGCTAGGTTAGAAGCAATTCGGATGCTACTTGCTTTTGCTTGCTATATGAATTTTACATTATTTCAAATGGATGTGAGGAGTGCATTTTTAAATGGTGTTGTTAAGGAAGAGGTTTATGTAGAACAATCACCTGGATTTGAAGATCCCACATGTCCAAATCATGTATTCAAGCTTTCCAAAGCTTTATATGGGTTAAAACAAGCCTTACAGGCTTGGTATGACAAGTTGAGTAACTTTCTATTAAGAAAAGGGAAGGTAGATATACATTGTTTATTAAGACACAAGGAAAAGAGATCTTGATTGTTCAAATCTATGTTGATGATATTGTGTTTGGTTCTACAAATTCTGCTATGTGTGAACAATTTACAGATTTCATGAAACATGAGTTTGAGATGAGTATGATGGGTGAATTAAATTATTTTCTTGGACTCCAAATTAAACAAACACCTAAAGGAACATTCATAAGTCAAACTAAATATACCAAGGAATTACTCAAAAAATACAACATGCATGACTCTAAACCAATAAATACTCCCATAAGCACATGTACATCTTTATCATATGACAATGTTGGAGTTAGTGTTGGTTGATTCTAAAATGTATAGAGGCATGATTGGTTCCTTACTGTATTTGACTGCTTCTCGGCCAGACATCATGTTCAGTGTTTGTTTATGTGCACAGTTTCAATCTAATCCCAAGGAACAACATTTAAAAGCTGTTAAAAGGATTTTTTGGTATCTAAAAGATACAATCACATTAGGCATTTGGTATTCAAAAGATACTATGTTTGATTTACATGCATTTAGTGATTCTGACTATACTGGTTGTAAAGTTGATAGAAAAAGCACAAGTGGTTCATGTCAGTTTTTAGGACATATGCTAGTTTCTTGGCACTCTAAGAAACAAAACAACATTGCTCTTTCCTCCATTGAGGCAGAATACATAACTGTGGCTAGTTGTTGTGCTCAAATTCTGTGGATGAAATAGCAATTAGAAGATTAAGGTCTCTATTTTACTAAGATTCCATTGAAATGTGATAATACTAGTGCAATAAATCTCACTAAAAATTTGATACAACACTCTAAAACCAAACATATAGAAATAGGACATCATTTCATTCGTGACCATGTTGAAAAATCAGATATTTCTATTGAATTTGTTAGCACTGACCAGCAACTTGCTGATATTTTTACTAAACCATTGGATAATGAAAAGTTCTCTACTCTCCAAAGAGAGCTTGGTATGTGTTTGCTTAATGATATTGCTTAAACTCTGTGAGCAATATGCTTTACCCTGTTTTGGGAGTTTTATATTCGGTCACTACTCTGAGGGGGAGCCCTATGTACACATCCGAACCAGGTTAGATCTCTGTTGCCATACTCTTCATTTTTATCCATCTTTTTAAATTATCTTCCACTACAATGTTCTTTTTTATAATAACAAAAAGGGGGAGAGAGTACATTCTAGCACAAGCACATGTATGTTCCATTTCTGACTTTCAATGTAGAATGTGGGATAAACTCTCTTACATCCTACAGTGTATATAAACATACTTGCAATGATGTTGCTGCTTTGATGAATATCTATGTAAACAATGATAGACTTATACTTACTGTATTTACGTATTCATGCATTGTTGGGATACATGTATCATGCAATTGTTATACCATCCGAGTAGTAACATGTGTTAACTGGTTCAGTATGAAAATTTTGTCATCACCAAAAAGGGGGAGATTGTTGAAATCATATGCCTGTATGTTTTGATTGAGAAAAATTTTATTTGAATATATGTTAATTATATTTACATAAATAATAGAGTATATGAAATTGTGAGTGCACATATTAAAACTCAAAGGAAGTAAAAGGTATGCAAATTATAATATCAATTAATGATATTATAAAGTAGCCGGGTTCCTACATTTTATTATCAAATATAAAAAATGAAGCAAATTTAATGTACTCTATTAATATCTTAATTAATATCTTAATTTATATTATTGGTTATGTTAAAAGAATTTTCATACTTGGAATTGGTATACTTATAGGTGTATTTGAAAAGCATAAGATTATGATAGTGGAGCAAACATAGTTGTTGGACCGACCATATATCTATATATATAGGTACATGAAACTTATATATATATATGTTGAGCCTGTGAAGAGAGCTAAGCCCATGAAGAGAGTTCAGCCGGCGACGTTTCAATCCTAACGTGATTCACTTATCCAAAATGGCAGTGTCTTAAGTAGATAAGAGCTTAAGCTCTTATGATTAAATGCCTAAAGCCCTAGCCGCATATCTCGAACTAGAGCTGTCCTTCCCCTCTCGATCTCTCTCCTGTGACGCTAGCTCCAATGGGAAGAATGGTGAGGCGATTGAGTGTTAGAACGGTTATCTTACTAGAAAATTATCATCTGTATCAATACAACATCGTATCCATCAAATCTCAATGGAAGGATTTTGAAAAGGTTTGAACCAAAAACCCTAATTTGTTCCACGTTTGAGTACCTGCTATAAAAGGGAGCTTCGGATGAACTATCTATCCTTGTTAAGACATATTCTTGCTAATTTGATCAAAAGAGATAAAAGCCCTCATTGATTTGCTCTTACTGCCGTGTTCGATAACATTTGAAGGAAAAGGAAATCTTCGGTGATATTCCGTAAACTTGTTATCTTGTGAATATCATTTGATAGATTAATCTTTGTATGTGATAGATTACTTATAACATTATTTGCACATAAAGATTATTATAAATCTGAAACCCTAGATTTGTGAAATTGGGGCTTTCGAGATTAGAGCTTGAATTGACTCTGTATACATTCAATTAGCTCTCTGGTAAGCTTAAATCCTCACTCATATCATATATTTGGGGAATGAGCTTGATGTATTAAGGTTTTTGTAAACCTAACCTTGTAACCGTAGTTGTATAACTCCTTTTGAGGAGTTGTGGGGTGAAGGAAAGGTGCTCTCCTTGTTTGAAATAAAGCAGATTTCAACTCGGTTTGAGTTGAAGGAGAAGAGGGTGGAAGTAGGTGAAAAGTTTCGAACCACCATGAAATTCTTGATTGTGAATTTTCTGATCGGATTTATTCTTTTTATGCTTTATTATTATTGTGAAATATTACCTAGTTGTGATTGTTGTAAAGAAATCAAAAAGGAAAATATTTAAATTAGCTAAGCTTCGAAATATCCAATTCAACCTCCCTTTCTTGGATAGCCATAAACCCTACATGAACAGCAGCAGCAGTGGCACAATGGGCATAAGGTGTGCCAAGACCTCGGAAAACATGAGTTAAGTACTCATTTTTTGAAATAACTTAACCTACAAGGGAAAGTTGATCAACAATACCATTAACTTCTTGAAAAAATTCAGTTACCATTCAATGCCCTTTGGTTGCGGTTTCAAGGCGTAGGTGAAGAGTAGAAATTCGCACAGAACTGTGAGCCATAAATTCAGATGATAAGGCCTGCCATATCTTAACAGAGGTTTTGCACTACCTAGCAGTGGTCACAATAGTGTCATTACAAGTGCAAAAAATCTAGCCATGAGCAGTGATCCATAATTATCCAATCTTAGTAAGCAGGATTGGAGTCACAAGTGATATTGCCTTGTTCATCAGTTTTGGTAAGAAACTCGTCAGGACAAGGAAAAGAGGCATCAACAACACCAAGTAATTCATTTGCTTAAAGGAAAGGCTTAATTTGAGCTTTCCAAACAAGAAAATTAGGACCTTTCTATTGCACACCAATCGCAGAAAAAGGACTTGGATTGGGCAGCGGAAGAGCATGAGTAGTAGCATGAACGTAAGTGACATTGGAAGCCATCTACAAAAGAAAAAAGGATCAAAAAAGAAAAAAAAAAAGAGCTTTTGCCAAAAGGCTAAACTGATACCAAGTTAAAATAATAGTTTCTAGAATATATTGTAGAAATTATTATAAAAATAAAAATAAAAATATGAAGAACAAAATGAAGAACAATATGAAAATAGTAATTTGTATTTCTTGAATGATTCTTGAGTGCACTCTAACTACCTTTTTATAGTGGTTGGAAAAACAAACGTAAATGATCTCTTAATGATGATGATCAATACAAAATTGCTTATGAAAAACCGAAGATGTGAAGAACCCTAAGACCTTTTAGATTTTAAGCAAAAAATTTCATCAATAGAGTTGATAATTCTTTTAATTTTTTATTAAAATAAAGAGATCATTTTCCTTTGATTAGAACACCTCTTATTTTACCTTCAACCATTTTGTATAATTGTCAAATGAAGGAGACAAAGCTTTATTTTCTCGTGGGTGTGAGGAAGAAGATGATGCATGTGAGTTACATGCATGCGTCTTTATGTTTTCTGTGAGTTGCCTTGGTAGAATGGCACATGTGGTACATGCACCTGCTTTATCTTCAATAATTGTCGCTTCTACTTCAGATATGGAAAACTTATTGAATTTCAGTTTTTGATTCAAAAGTGGTTTTCACCAGTTCTGTTTTTGTCTGTAATTCTAGTGAGATTTTTGGCAGTTCCATTTCTGTTTATAATTCTAACAATATCAAGAGTGAGTTAAAGGCTTAATGAGGAGTGGGAAAAAGCTTAATTTTTTTTCTTAATATGAATGCATACAAAAATGAAAAGCATTTTTCTCCATGCCTGTACCTTTGTTGTCGATTAGGTTAAATTTTTACCTTCCATTGGTTGCTTTAATTTTTCATCATAACGATTCTTCTTATGCATGTGATGCGAATTATGACAGTATGTCAATTAATTAAAGACAATTTTACTTTGTAAATTTGGCTTCTGTTGTACTTTATAACTTTGGCTATCAACCATTTAAGTCCAAGTATGGTGAGGTCATCTTATCATGATAAATTATAGTAATCTTTATTATACTCCTATCAAAAGGTGGATTGTGTTCCAAAAAATTGATAATTTTTTCATCAAAAAGATTTTAAAAAATGTGGAGAAACTAAATTGAAACAATTAAGAAGTTAAAGGGCCTAAGACTGTTTGAGAAACCACGGCGTGCATTTTTCAAAACAGTGGCACCTTTAAGGAGCAATGTGTAGCAAGCCCTTCCTGTAATGATTTGTCCCATTCAAGTGATTGGCTGCTTCCAATTTCTACTTGCAAAGTGTGCAAACAGACAGGATTGTTAGACCATACCAATTAATAGTGTAGAAATGTTGTTCCATATTATTAATGAGTTTCTAGGAATTTAATTTAAAAGTGGAAAGTTATTATTACTATTATTATCTTAAAATTTTAAGATGGATATGAATATATAACATAATATTAAAACTTAAATTCTTTCTTAAATTCCATGAATTTTGTACTAAATTTTAGAAGCCATACTTATACAATACCATGTGTTATTGTGCCGAAGACTAGAATTTGTGGTGAGAAAGTGAGTTAGATAAGTGGTGTGGAGGTATTGTTCCATATTATTGAGGAATTTCATTAGAGATTTTAATTTAAATGTAAGAATGCACAATCTTTTATTGTTATAAGGCATGAAGATAGATATGAGATTATAACAGTTGGTAAAATTTAATATAATAATATGAGATTATAACAATGTAAGATTTATTAGTCACATTTTAATAGCATCATTATCATAATAGTCAAATTATCATATTATTACAGTATTGTATTATTATGTGAGCAATATGTGGATTTAAATCAATAAGAGTTCATAGGGGTACTAAGGGAATCTTGACTTTAATACCATATTAAGACACACGAGATTCAACTTAAATATGCCTCTCGATCTGCATATAAATAAAAATTGTTATATATTTCTTATCAATGTGAATTTATTGACTACATCTTTAGTGTCATAATCCTTTCATTTGCCAACTAATTAGTCTCTTGGACTGTAAAAAGTTTTTAAGGTGCCTAGCATATGCCAAGAGACGAAGCAATAAAACACTATGCATTCTAGTTTCAGTGCCAACCTTTTTTCTTTTTCTATTCTTTTCTTTTTTGTCTCTATTGCAGTTGAATTCATGGGATCTCCAAATTACCAGTAGAAAAGTAACGAAGTAAAAGTTTCATGCCGTGGACCATTGGGAAGTACTCTTTGAATTAATGATAGCCATACTGATTGTGAAGTGAAAGATAGTAACGCCCATGGCTAAGGAAAAAGGAAAAAGAGTAAAAAAGAAAAAAGGATGTTTATCTCCTTGAGTGTTTTATCCTATATTAAAAGTGTCACCAAATGATAACTTGATTGCCACTAGGAAGTCTTTTGGCAAAGAAGGGATGAATTAGTAAGTTGCTTTTTCTTTCTTTCTTATTTTTTTTAAGGAAAAAGAAAATGCTATCCTTACTTTCCCATGGAGAAACCAAACCACTACTTAAACGCATTTAGCTTTTAGATATGTGCTAAACTTGTTTTTCGTTTACTTTGGTGTTCTTGAGAATCCACAATGAATCCTCAAGAGACGCAAACATCTGTTGAAGGAGACACCAGGCTTGTCCTCACATCCACAATGAATCCCCAACAGCAGAACTTCATGAGTGATTTGTCGATGCGATTTGAGCTTTGGTCATTTTGTTTAACTTTATTTATGGCATGTTACAAGAGATAAAAAGTGGCATTTTTCATTGTATCTGTCATTCTCTCTTCACTTTAACCTTATGCCTTGTGCTTTCTTTTCTTTGTCATCTTCATATATTTGCAAAGGCCACATTCAAGACCAATATGAAACTTGTAGGTGTTAAAGGTCTCTCACTCTTTACCATCTTAAGAGCCATCTTCAAGTACTAGTGGAGTGCACACAACAAAAGTTGATAGAAGCATTTGATGGTCCCTAGTATATGTTGTGTTTGGAGAAAACTAGTGAAGGGCAAAATAGTCATTTTTCCCTTATGTGAAAAAGAAACAATAAAAAGAAAAGGGAAGGGTGAGAACATTGTAGAGAGTGTGTGAGAGATACCGTAGCACCACCTTTCTCTTTTGCTGGTGAGAAACCCATATTGTGAGTGCTTTTACCCCTATAACCATTCTTTCATTAGTAAAAGAAGTTGCTCCTTAGGCTGTGGACATAGAGACATTTGCCTGAACCATATAAATCTCTATGTTCTTTGTTTACTTGGTTAATTATGCTGTGTGAATGACTGTTTTGCTTATGCATTTACTTTGAAGTTTGCTACCTCCGAATCAACAATTGGTGTTGAGCTTAGGTTCTCGAATTTGAGTTACGATTGTTGAAAATTGAAAATTGGGCTTGTTATTGTCGAGGCAATGAGGCTTGAAAGTCAGGCATTTTCACAAACACTTGGTGTGCATAACCAAGAAAGGACCTAAATTGGAATCTAAGGTAAGGGGTTTTGTTCTCCATCTTTAGTAAGTACTTTTTGACTGTTTCTGTGGCTAGAAACCATCGTATTTCATTGAAAATCAGTTGGAAAACTTATGGGTTGCATCAATCCAACTAATTGGAAAACAAATATGACAAATCAACTTTGTTAATTAGTTTTATGGAGTGAGTCCATAGTTTATAGATTCATTATGGCTTGATCTATCAATTTGTGGCCTTAGGTTCGTGGAGAAGTGTCGTGGAATGACAAAAATAGGCAAAGAAGTCCTAACAATGAAAATGGGTCTGTGCAACCCAATTTGACTTGGAAATTTGACTCATTTGACCTTGACTTGTTGACCCTAGTTTGACCCAAAAACTTGACTTGTCCACCTAGTTTATATTTGATCCATTAACCGTTGACCATTAACCCATTAACTTTTTGTTAACCATTGACTTTGACCATGTGCAGTACATGCATTGGATAATTTTTTACCTTAATTTTTTCTACTTTATTTATGAAATTTTTTAGGCTATTTTGGGAGATGTTTTGACATATTTGAAGGGTTATTCAATGGGTTTTATTGGTCAAGCTTTTGGGCACATTATTAAGGGTATTTTGGTAATTTGTCACTTGGATTTTGTTTGAAGGCGAAATAAAAGGAGATTCTTCAAGATGGAAGAAACAAGTACTTGTAGTAAGAATATGCCAATGTTAACTTCTTCTAATTATCAGTCTTGGAAGCCACAAATGGAAGATTACCGTATTAGTAGGAATTTGTTTAATGTCATGGAAAGGGATTCAGCTAGGCTTGAGAAGATGACTAATAAAGAGTGGGACAAGTTAAATAGAAAGATAGTTTCTCAAATTAGATAGTTTATTGAGGATAATATCTATTATTACATTTTAAAAGAGACAAAAGCAAGTGAGCTATGAAGAAAGATCAATGCTCTTTATAAATGCAACTCTCTTCAAAACAAAGTTTCTTTACAAATTTAAAGTACACAATAAGACGAGCATTGATAGAGTTCTTGAGTAAATTTAAGTCATTAGTCAACTAGTTGGCAACATGCAAGATTTTTTTAGAGATGAATTGCAAGCAACGTTGCTTTGAGTAATTTACATGATAGTTAGAAGACATTGGTAATTATTCTTACCAATTCAGCTCTAGATGGTGTCTTGCAGTTGAAGACAGTTTATGAGAGTTTGCTTAATGTAGAAACTAGATTAAAAGAGCAAGAAAAATTTGGGCCAACAAAGGTATTGATTTTAGAAAAACAGGGGAGAAATGAAAGCAAAAACAACGACAAAAGTAAAAGTAGAGGAAGAAGCAGGAGTAAAGCACCAAATTCTAATAGATTGCATGGATCATCATGGTCCAAGAGAGACATTAAATGTTGCCATTATGGAAAGTTTGGTCACTATAAGACAAAATGCTCAGATTTAAGAGAGGAAGAATCTAGGAATGATGAAAAGAAAGGTAATAAGGGTAAAGACCTTGTAGTAACTACATTCAACACCAAGCTTATGGTTTATAGTGATTCCTAAGTCAACATATCAAGGGAAGTTTCGAGTCTAGTTTTGACTTGGATTATTGATACAAATTCATCTTTCCATGTCACTCCACATGAAAAGTATGTTGGGTTTCATGGCCTAACAAGAAAAGGGGTTGAATTGTTATTGTACCAAAAACTGTTTCTTTCTAAAGTCTAATCAATTACTTTAACAACTTGTATAATAATATGCAATCAAACAGAAATATGTAATCAAAGAAAGAATAAGAGAATCAACACCCAATTTACCATGGTGGTTCAGCACTCTATCTTAGAGTCCTACGTCCACCCTCTTCTTCTTCAATCAAGCTGATTGAAGTCCCCTTTACTCAATCTGATTAGGAAAACACGTTCTCCATAATCCAACTAATCCCTTCTCAAAGGAATTACCAAGTCCAAATACAAATAGTGATCAAAAGATCATATACAATAGCAAATCCCCAAATAATATGTCAATGTATGGGATATTGTTGATTAGAGGAGCTATTCAAACAAATATATCAAGATACAAAGCTCCTATTACAAAATCCCTAATTTGGTGAAATTAAGGTTTCAGATTTTCCTCAAGATTTATGTGCAGAGAATGTTTATAAGTGAAATCAGCACATAAATAATGTTATACAAGCTATAATTGATGATACTATCAAAGATTGAACTAAATAATTGAATATCACAGAGAGCTTGTAAACTACCGAATGATGTATGATCTCAAATCAAATGGTAAGTAAGCTGAGTAGATTATCTTCACAAAGAAAATGCTTCAAATAAATGTTCCTCATCAATCAATAACCTTCACAAACACATCTCCTTTAAATAAAAGCAAATCTAGGGTTTTCTTTTTGAGTCAAACCTAAACCAAAGCCTTCTATCCATTAGGAATAGTAGATTGTCCATCAAATCAGCCTCATTTCAACCTTTTGATTCAAAATCCGACCATTCTGACAACCCGTCTCCTCCAGATTCATCCCGTTGAAGCTTCGGCGCTTGAGAGAGACGAAGGCAGTGTCGGGGTGAGAATGACGTGGCTAGGGCATGACCCCTGGAGAGATAAGCGTCTCTTATGTGCCTTTAAGTGAGACGACGTCGTAGCTAGCAAGCGTATCAAGAAAGCTTCTGATGTGATCAAGATGACACCGTAATGGAAGTCTTTAATAATGATCAATACGACACCGTAATGGGAACGGGATCAGGTAGGTTGACGTGAACTTGGGCCGCACCTATGTTCTCACAGTACAACAGCAAAAGTCCAGTCCAGTAATACTATATATTCAGCATGTATACCCAGTCCAATATCAACATGGTCCAATATCAATACTTGGTCCAATATCAATGCATTTATAATGTATTGCATATATTGAACTTAAGCTCATATATTGTTCCTGCAATTTCACCAAACCAAGTATCATATCCCTAAAATATATTAAAGTATATTTCATATTTCTTGAAGAAATATTTAAATAAACAATATATTTAAATAATCAACATTTATTTGAATATATGTAACAAATACTTTAAGAGTATATTTTATGAGAGAATGTAGGAACCTGGTTACTTTATAATATCATTAATTGATATTACAATTTGTACACCTTTTACTTCCTATAGTTTTGCTTTTTGCACATTTAGAAAAACATAATTTGAGAATTGATATTTACAAGAAAATATTTTCAATCACAACAAAACCTTATTTTCCAATAATGTATTTCTCATCTTATAAAGGTGGGGATATAAGAATAGTTAGCCTAGGGAATGAAGTGAAAGTCAAGATTGTTGTCATCGATGATATAGTCTTGGAGATTGAGATTGGATGTCAGTTAGTGTTGAAAAATGTTAGACACATTCTTGAAATCTATTATAATTTGATTTCCACTAGAGTTCTTGATGATGAGGGATATCATACCTACCTTGGTGAAGGTAAGTGGAAACTTAGTAAAAGCTCTCTCATAGTTGCAAAAGGAAAGAAGGTCAGTACTCCTTATAGAACTAAAGCCAATATTCAAAAAGGTAAAATGAACATGGTGAAGGATAACAACATGGATTTATGGCACATGCGACTTGGACATATAAGTGAGAAGGGACTTCAACATTTGATAAAGAATAAGGTCATATTAGGTGTTAGTGGTACAAATATGTAGTTGAAGCCTTGTAACCACTGCTTAGTTGAGAAACAATCCAGAGTCTCATTTTGGAAAGGCCTCCCATCTAGAAAGAAACATGTTCTTGATATGATACACTCAAATGTTTTTATGTTGAAGGTAAAAACCTTTGGTGGTGCTTTGTATTTTGTCACTTTCATTGATGATAGTTTGAGAAAGGTATAAGCTTACACATTGAAGACTAAGGATTAAATGTTGGAGGTCTTCAAGTAGTTTCAAGCTATGGTTAAGAAAGAAATTGGAAGAAAACTGAAGTGTATCTTTGTAGATAATGGAGGTGAATATAGAAGGTCATTTGAAGAATATTATAAAACTTAGGGCATCAAGCTTTAAAAAAAAATTCTTAAAACTCTATAGCATGATGGGCTTATAGAACAGATGAATAGAACCATTGTTGGAAGGATTAGATGTATGCTTTCACACTCTACATTACCTCAACCATTTTGGGGTAAGGCAATGCATATTGCAATTGACTTGATTAATCTTTCTCTTTCAATTCCATTAGATGGCAATTTCCTTGAGAGGCTATGGACTAGTAAAGAGGTTTCTTTTAAGCACTTGAGGATGTTTAGTTATAGAGTGTTTGTTCATATTCCAAAGGATGAGAGGGGCAAGCTAGAGGATAAAGCTCGAGATTACATTTTCTTGGGCTATGGACATGATGAGTTTAGGTATAGATTATGAGATCTAGTTACAAGGAAATTGGTCAGAAGTAGAGATGTTGTTTTCTTTAAAGATCATAATATTGAGGATCTTAAGAAGACTAAGATGCAGAGAGTTGAAAATAAAGGTTTTGTTGATATGCCTTTTACTTTTTCTTCTCTAGTAAGTCTAGATGAAGGGGGAACTCCAGAAGAAGAGTCAGTTATAGATGTAATTAGAGAAGAAGTTCCTACAACTATAGTTAGTGAGGAATTAAAGGGACATGTTGAACATCAACCAACTAAGTCATCAACTCAACCCCCAGTGAGAAGATCTAGTAGAAAGCATAAGCCTTTAGTGAAATATCCATCACATAAATACTTAATGTTGACTGATGGGGGAGAACCACAATCTATGAAGAAGCTAGTGAAGATAAGCATAGTAAAGAATGGAAGAAAGCCATGCAAGAATAGATGAAGCCTTTGCAAGATAATCATACCTATGACCTTGAGGGATTACCTAAAGGCAAGAGAGCACTTAAGAACAAGTGGGTGTACAAGTTGAAGTCAAAAGAGAACAATTCACTACCTAGGTACAGGGCAATATTGGTTGTAAAAGGTTGTGATAAGAAGAAAGGTATTAATTTTCATGAAATTTTCTCACCTATGGTGAAGATGTCTTTTGTTAAAGTTGTTTTTGGTTTGACTACTAGACTAAACTTGGAGATAGAGCAGGTTGATGTGAAGACTACATTCCTTTATGGAGATTTGGAGGAAGAGATTTACATGGAGCAACCAGAAGGTTTTGTAGAAAAAGGCAAAGAGAATCTTGTGTGTTGATTAAGGAAGAGCTTGTATGGTTTGAAACAAGCACCTCGACAATGGTACAAGAAATTTAAGTCATCCATGTTGTAACAAGGCTATAACAAAACCAGTTCAGACCACTACGTATTTGTGAAATACTTTGTAGAAGGTGATTTTGTTATCTTACTTCTTTATGTTGATGATATGTTGATTGTTAGTAAGGATCATTGAGTTGAAAAAGGATTTGAGCAATTCTTTTATGATGAATGATTGAGGACTAGTGAAACCAATCCTTGGTATGAAAGTTACACGTGATAGAAAACATGAAAAGTTATGGCTATCTCAAGAAAAGTATGTAGAGAAAGTACTTCACAAATTCAACATGAGTAAAGCAAAGGTATTTGGCACTCCACTTGCAAGTCATTTCAAGTTGAGTAACAAACAACATTGTACAAGTTGAGTGAGATTGAAAAGATGAAGAAAATTTTTTATATGTCTGTGGTTAGTAGTTTAATGTATGTTGCAGTATGTACTAGATCTAATATTACTTATGCAGTTGAGGTAGTTAGTCATTTTCTCTTAAATCTTGGTTAAGAACATTGGAAAGTTATGAAATAGATGCTAAGGAAACTTAAAGGAACTCTTAAGATGTGTTTGTGTTTTGGTAATGATGAACCTATACTACTTAGACACATAGATGTAGATATGGCTAGTGATCATAATGGTAGGAGATCAACTATAAGGTAACACTCACCTTTAATAAAGGAGCTGTTTCATGGTAATTTAGGCTACAAGATTGTGTTGCTTTGTCCACATTAAAAGTATAATATATTGCAATTACTTAAGGTGGAAAAGAAGTCTTATGGATGAAAAACTTTCTTGAAGAACTTGGTGTAAAGCAGGGAATGGTGATCCTCTATAGTGACAATTAAAGTTTTATCTACCTAAGTAAGAATTCTTCTCCTTGTTCAAGATTTAAGTATATTAATGTCAAATATCACTAGATCAAAGATGTGTTGGAATCCAAAGAGTTGGTTTGTGTGAAGATTTATATTGATGATAATGGTGCTAATATGTTGATAAAGTCATTGACAAGAGACAATCTTGAGATTTGTTAACAGGTTGCTAATATAGAGTCCAAGTAAAGTTAGTGTCTAGGGAGAAATTTTCTTTTTCTTATGGTGCAAGGATGTTGTACTAATATTCCTCTAAAAAGGGGAAATTGTTGTGTTTGGAGAAAATTAGTGAGGGCAAAATAGTCATTTCGCTCTTATGTGAAAAAGAAACAGTAAAAAGGAAAGGGAAGTGTGAGAACATTGTAAAGAGTGTGTGAGAGATACTATAGCACCATATTTCTCCTTGGCTGGTGAGAAATATAAATTGTGAGTGCTTGTACCCTCATAACCATTCTTTTATTAGTAAAACAAATTGCTCCTTAATCCGTGGATGTAGGGATATTTGCCCAAACCATATAAATCTCCATGTTCTTTGTTTGCTTAATTGATTGTAGTGTGTGAATGAGTTTTGCTTCCACATTTACTCTGATATTTGCTGCCTCTAAATCAACAATATAAACAAAATAGAAGCAATTCTTTTCATTTTTATTTTATTTTATTTTATTTTACAAGCAAAAGGTGCATAAATGGTTGAGACTCTAGGAGTTATTACTTATAAAACAAGAAAATTTACTACCTTAATATCTATATCATAGATCATATGTGCTCTTTAATTAGAACTTTCCACATTTTGATCCGACAAAATGAGAAGATCTAAAAGGACAAAAGATAGGAGTATGCAAATTAGTGCCTTAAAAGGCTAAGCATAAACTTGTAGCACTAGACCATATATTATTTCTATTGCACCTTTTATAAGTCAGAAAAGACAACAAAAAAAAAGGAAGAAAAGGCCACAATAGTGTGTCATAACATACTTTCCAACACAGATAAATGCCAGGTGCACTATTGCAAGTAGTTTTACACATCATAAAACTATAAAGTATTTACTCTCCACCCTCAAATAAAAAAAGACAAGGTCTTGATCGTCGGTGTCCTTTCATATTACTTTGGTATGATATATCATTCTTAATAGAAGATGCGATATGTTAGATTTGACAAATAAAATATTTATTTTTTTAAATTATTTATTATATCACTATATATATATGTTTATCGTCACTTTCTTTGTATAATTAATTTGTTATGTAAAAATTTATTAGATTAATCCTGAATAATTAATAGTAGTGGCATACATTTTTAACTAACAAGAAATTTATTAAAATTGAATTCACTCTACTTATAGGCTCTCTAAACCCTTTCCTTCCTCATAATTTCCATCCTATTAGAATCATTAACAAGTTACTTAGGACCTAAAGTTATCTACCATTCAAGGTTGATTATGCGCATTACGTCCTTAACTTAGTCGACCATCTTTCTCAGCTACTATGAGATGACAATTGTAAGAGGCTTTGAACCCTTTTTTTGAGTTGTAGAAATTCCATATTACATCAGGAACTCGCTTAGAACTTATTTGTTTGAATATGAATGTTATTTGCCAACTTCCATATTTAACTTCTCCACATTAGTCCCTATATGGTCTCTTAATTATGTAGTGCCAAGAATTGTAGTAAATAAGACATAATTTTCTTTAGGGTTTGCTTTTCTTTAGTATATAATTGTATTTAGTTTCTCTTCTTTGTGTAGGCTGCAAGGATTTTGAGAATACGATTGTTGTCTCTCATGAGATTTACTTGTGTTAATAAAACAAGTTTTATCCTTCATCCTCCTCGCATCAAGCTAGGCATTCATCTAGCTCTAAATTTTTCATTATTACCATGAGAAATTAGGCCTATATAGATTAAAAGAGAAATGCCAATATAAGAAAGGGAAGGAGAACCCAAAAACTTCACTCATCAAATTAGCTAAATCAGTAGGGATCATAACGAACTACTTCGCAATGATTTCCTCAAAGAATTCAACACATACTCAGTTAGTGATCCACACATGGCCGACATAAATGTCCCATTAAACTGAAAATCATGCATTTCGTGATGGGCAATTGAGTGAGCTTTGAATTTTTGAGAGATTGGAGGGAAATACTAATAGGAAAATTCAGAAATATAAAGGGCTGGAAAGGTAAAGATTGGAAAATAAAGTACTGAAATGTAAAGACAGTAATTTAAATGCAAGAATTAAAATAGCTAGAATATAAAAGGTTGGAAAGTAAGAGCACAAAATTTAAAGACAAAGCTTAAAGAAAATGAAATTCAATGACTTCTCCAATTTCAAAAGTTCTTATAATGTTCTACTTACAATTGAAATAACAGTGTCTTTAAGTAGTTTGGTAGGATCAAGAACCAAATTAAGATCTTAAACAAATTAGGCATAGGACCCAACAAATTAGGGACCTTAAAACAGTAGGAATCCTAATAGGAATGGAAATGTGAGATAGTAGGAATCCTAACAGGAATGGAAACTCCAAGTAGTAAGAATCCTGATAGGAATAGAAACTCTAGATAGTTGAAATCTTGACAAGAATAGAAACTCCAAATAGTAGGAATCCTAGTAGGAATGGAAACTTCAAGCAATAGGAATCCTGATAGGAATGGAAACTCCAAATAGTAGGGATCATATAGGCGAGGCCATTAGCATGGACTGGCATAGTTACTCCCATATCATTCTCCCTTTCTTGAAGAAGATTTGTCCTCAAATCTTGATTGTTGGTTTGGGCTTTATTGCTCTGTGGATCCATAATCCAAGTTCTTGAACACATATGAAGCTTTACCTCTAGTGGCCTACCCAAGTGCATTAGTTCACAAATCAATGGTAAACAGCTATGCTGCTTGGAAGGAAGTTTACAACCTAACGAACAATATGATCCAAACAAGTAGTTAAAGTTATGTAATGTTTTAGCAATACCTTCACCAAGAGCATTGAAAAATCATGGTGATTGTTGTTGACACATCATCTCCACATGATTTGACAATACAAACCCACAAAGAAAACCATTGTTCATGCTAAATAATGGCTTTGAATTCTTCAACACTTGGATGAAATCTTGTGTTTCTTGTAACAAAATTTCTTTTACAACCTTGTTTGGTAATATATTATGGTTTGGTAGATCTGAACTTCTTAAATCTGTCTCTTTTTTAAGTGGCATATCTTGCTCTAAAAGATCCAAGCACTTTGGATTTACATTCATGGTTATTGATGCCTCAATCTCCAAAAGATCCAAACTTTTAGGATCCACCTCCTTTTCTACCAACACCACAAGCTTTGGTAGATCCAAATTGTTTTGTTTTGTTTTGTTTCCATCATACCTCTTTCTTCAATTTGAACTACCTGTATATCTTTCTTTGGTGAGGCTTCTTTCTTATGCCACCTTTTTATCCACATATCATATTCTTCCTTGTAGTAATTATAGTGGTGCTTTTGCTGGTTCTTGGAATCTGTTAAAGCATGATCTTCTTGTTGCGGTGGTTGATATGTTAGGGGTACATAGGGTGGTTGCACAATCTGAGGTCGGTATGGTGGACATTCTTGGTAATAAGGTGTATGTAGTGCTAGCCTTTGCGGTATATTTAAAGGTTGGGTTGGTGGGGGTATGGATACTTGGGGTGGTGGTAGAGTTGTTTGGAATGGCAAGTGTATTGTTTGTAGTGGTGGTGGAGTGTAAGGAGTCTGGACTGTTTGTAGGGGAAAGTGCCATTTAAGCAAAAGTTTAAACTCTTGGACTTCAGCCCTCATCTTCTCGATTTCACTCATTTGCACCATATGGGCAGCTAGCTATGGTGGAGCAGATGAAGATGAACGAAAAGAACCATCTCCTTCTTGAGACATGGTGATACTATCAAACAACAAATTGATGAGATGAACAAATCTGTTAGAACAGCTCACTTACCAAAGCCTTGGCTCTAATTACTACTTGATGCATTTCATGATGGGCAACTGAGTGAGCTTTGGGTTTTAGAGATTGGAACGGGATGATAACAGGGAAATTCAGAAATATAAAGGGTTGGAAAGGTAAAGATTGGAAAATAAAGTACTAAAACGTAAAGACAATAATTTAAGTGTAAGAATTAAAATAGTTGAAATATAAAAGGTTGGAAAGTAAGAGCACAAAATTTAAAGGCAAAGCTTAAAGAAAACAAAATTCAATGACTTCTCCAATCTCAAAAGTTCTCATAATCTTCTACTTACAACTGAAATAACAGTGTCTTTAAATAGATGACTAAACCTAATGCTAGAACAATTAGGATTACTCAAAACCTAAGTTTGGTAGGATCAAGGAAAATAAAAACTAACCAAATTAAGATCTTAAACAAATTAGGCATAGGATCCCAACAAATTAGGGACCTTAAAACAATAGGAATCCTATAAAAAATGGAAATGCAAGATAGTAGGAATCTTGACAGGAATGGAAACTCCAAGTAATAAGAATCTTGATAGGAATGGAAACTTCAGATAGTTGGAATTCTGACAGGAATAGAAACTTCAAATAGTAGGAATCCTAATAGGAATGGAAACTCTAAGTAGTAGGAATCCTGATAGGAATGGAAACTTCAAGTAATAGGAATCCTGATAGGAATGGAAACTCCAAATAATAGGAATCATATAGGCTAGGCCATTAGTATGGACTGGCGTAGTTACTCTTGCATCAGAAAACTTCCAGCTTATAAAGCACTCACCTAGTGGAGAAGGAAATAATGCTAGAAGTAAAGTCATTTTCGTGGAACCGAATTTGGACCAATAGAATCTAGTTATCTTAAGATGTGTGCAAAAGCTCGCTAGTGCAAGTGGTCAAACTAGGATTTTTTTAACTTTAAACGCCCAAAAAGTGATCTATAACAAATGCATTTTTAATACTAATTGTTGGTTAGAGGGCAAGTACAAATTTGTTTTTGGAAAATACACTTTCTTTTTTGGTAACGAGTTTAAACAATTGTAGTAAAGCCATTCAATATTGAGGTAGCCATTTTTAGGCATTCTAGTTTGTAGAAAAGGGTGGTGTATTGTTTTGTAATGCGATAACTTATGTAGTTCATTGAAGTCTAGGTGGAAGTGAATCATCCTTATTGTCTATCAAAGTATTATTCATTTAATAAACATAACAAGCTTGAGTTCTGCTTTATATAAGTTAAACATTAGTTAATAATAAAGAACTTTGTTTATACACAACGTAAACCTCCCTCAATAAAAAGTTTAAATTCACTTCCTTTTAGAAGGATCTAAATCTTACCTAAGAAACTCAAATTCTCATTCTGGTATGATGAATGATTCCTTTTAAGCCAACATAAATAATGGATGTCATCAACGTATTTACATAGCATAAAGTCATATGAATTGCAACTAATTGATTAGCATGACACTAAATGTTAGGTTATAGATAACCAATTGAATCAACATTTTGCTTTCCTTCAACAATTGTGCAAGATAAAGAAAAGGTAATTCCACTGAACCTAGTCAGAAAGCAATATATAGTTAAAAGTTGACTTTAATGTAAATAACTTCCTGAATAGGGGCATCTATCAACAATCTCCCTATGACTACTAAGTAGATGGAGCTTTGCGCATGTAGATCCACCTCTGTGTGAAAATGCTGCAAATGGGAGAGCAGGAAGAGAGTGAGAAAGAAGAAGACAAAGCCATAAGCAAGAAAAGTTGTATGAAGAGTTGAAACCATATATCTATTGCATATTGTCTAATATTTGCTATGCAAGCTTCAACATAATCTCGAAGGTCTCTCTGGACAAAGGGATGAGCCACTATGTGCTTGTTACGCACGCACATGCTTTCGAAACCTAGCTACTGCTGTTCTTGCATTCACGAAAGGGTATCCCTTACCTCTTTCCCATTCTTTTCGGTATTGTTTTGGACTATTTAATTTACTTCTTCACTTTGACTCGAAAGGAGACTAGAATAAACAATAAACAAATAAACCTATTTCAAAAATTTTCCCATTGTATTACTATGTAGGAATGTTCTGCGGGGAAGTTAAACGCCCATTACCAGCAACCTAACAATTAGTGGAGGTAAATGGTGTCCATGTCTAGATATTACGAACTCGTTTTTTATTTTCTTTTTCATTTTGGGTCCACTGGAGCTCTTATTATCCAGCTGAGATAGCTGAATTCTTTCCGAGCAAGTCCACGAAAGTCGTCAATAAGCTAAATCTTACTCTTTGGCTTTGTTGGGAGAAGAATCCGATAAACGAAAAAGCAGTCCAAGAGCTTGAGCTTCTTGGAAAAGAGGAGAAAAGGGTGATGTTATGGCGAAGATTCCTTTGTTCGAGCACCTTAACCGTGCTCCCAATTAGCAGAGGAACGAGCACATGGGCGTTTCTTTATGGCAATTTTGGTACAAAAATACTATTAACTCTCCCACACAAATATAATAATCTAGAAGACTAAATTATAAAGAAATAAATCTAATGCTTAAGATTTTAAATTAAATATAAGTTATTTTCTGTAATTTCTAGTATGAAATTAAAGTTCATGTTTAAATGTTGCATGGATAAATATCCTTGTGAAAAGTGTTTTTTCTTGCCTAAAATAATAATGTGTTTAGTTTCAAATGAAAATATATCATTCTAACAAAATAGTTTATATAAAGATAAGTTTCTTCACTTAAAAGCTTTAGAGTTTAAGTTAGATACGAGGTTTTTGTAAGAACTCTAGACATAAAATTACTGTTTAAGTTTAAATTTAGCACCCTTTTACTTATGAACAAAAATCCTTGTAAAAGATAATTTTTGATAGTTAGGGCAAGAGAGTTTATTAAATTTCACATGAAAAAAATATTTTTTTGACAAAATAATTTATATGGAGTTAAGTTCTTCCATTTGATATCTTAGAATTTTAAGTTTGATACAGGTGATTTTTATAATTTTGAACATGACATCAAAATCCAGATTAAAGTATAGTACTCTTTCACTAATGAATAAAGATTCTTATAAGAAGTATTTCCTTATAATTAAAGTGAGGCATATGTTAAGTCCCATATAAAATTATGGAGTCAGATATAAAGCCATCCTTTTAATTTTTTACAAAAATACGTGCTGACACATCTTCTATCTATAAAAACTTTGAGAGGAGATAGTTAAACCCGTACCCACAATTTAGCATTTCAGTCGTACTTTTTTAATGTAGTAATCTTTTACCACTCAAACTGATTTGGGAAAGTATTGGGGGAGTTCAACCAAGTTGCATCAAACACACAGAGATAAAACACACAAATATAAGAATGCACACACCCAAACACAACAGATTTAAGAAGTTCAGAACATCATAATGTCCTACGTCTCCTGTAGTCTCTTCTCATTAGATTTTCTCATACATTCCCTCTCTTCAAAAAGGTATCTCATGGATTCTCTCATCAACTAGAATCCACAAGAGGGGCCCTTTTCAATAATTAGCCCCCCTATGGGGACTCTCTCAATTCGCCCACTAGGTTTCTTTATACTTCTTTTATAGAGAAACCCTAAAGGAATCCTAGTCGAATACCACTAGGAAAACCTACTTCTGTATAAGGATAAGAATCCTAATCCAATACTACTAGGAAACCCACCATATCTATAAGATATTTCCTAGTTCCGCAATTACATAGAGACTCCTGATTGTAATGATAGCCATACCCTTTAACCTAATTATTTCACCAATCTTTACAATCTTGCCCTTGGAACAATTTAGTGCAACATCCTTGCACCATAGGAAAGTATAAAAAATCTCTTCAAATTATCAACTATACAACCACAATCTTTGGAAAGAGAAAGATTAGAGAAACTCTCTTAAACTTCTACAGCTATAGTCTTTAGATAAAGAAAGATTAAGGAAACTCTCTTCAACCACAATCTTTTGAAAGAGAAGATTGCAAAAAACTCTTTTCAATTTCTACAACCATAATCTTTTTATAGAGAAAGATTGGACAAAACTCTCTTCAAAACAAGCCAGCATCAACTGTGCCATCTAGCCTTTTCTTTAAACCATACCTCCTTAGGCACTTCCATTGCAGCCTCTTCTAGGTTACACCTCTCCTAGGCCATGTTTCTCTCTAGGCATTTGCATATCATTATAGGCTTCTTCCATCTAAATGTGTCCTCCACCATGAGGCCATCAATAAAAGTAAAAATCATAGGACTTCCACAACAATTGAGATCATTCTTCGAAATCCCCAACAAAGAGTCCACCTCCTATCTAGAATTGTTGGCGCTTCCCTAGAATCAACCATTGGAGTCTCAATACACCTCATCTGAATATCGACAAACTTGAAAATCCCAAACTTTTACTTCATCAATCACATCAACATAAGAGCATCACGTTAACATAGGGGTATCACATGCTCCCCCTCAATCAACAATTGATCAACAAAATCAACAAAATCAACAAAGTGCTCCCCTTCAAACATCAATATCTTCACCATTCTCTATCATCTAATGCCACAACTTAAGCCAAAGAAACACAACAACTACCACAAACAATATGATAAGTTTGATCTTCAATCCAACAACTTCAAAAATACTGACATCTCCAAAACGTCATGTTCTTTAACAAAAATTTTCAATTTTTTGGCTTATAAATGCTTAAATATAGACAGAGAAACATAGATTTGCACTTTGCAAACCTCAATCCACAACTCCAATAATATATTCCAGTTGATCTACATCAATATTATCTAAAAAATCAAATTGGATTTAGGAAAAGAAAAAATCTCACCTTAAAACACATCAATTTGCTTCTTCAATTGTGTTCACCACATTTGATTCGTCCTCTATGGTCTCAATCTTCCACAGTCCACGCTCACTGCACCATTTGTTAGAAACCAAGCTTATCTCCCATACCACTTGTTGGGATCCAAACATGGCTCTGATACCACTTGTTGGGGGAATTCAACCAAGTCGCATCAACCACACAAAGATAAAACACACAAATATAAGAATGCACACACCCAAGCACAGCAGATTTAAGAGGTTCGGAACATCATAATGTCCTAGTCCCCTGTAGTCTCTTCTCATTAGATTTTCTCATACATTCCCTCTCTTCAAATAGGTATCTCATGGATTCTCTCATCAATTAGAATCCACAAGAGGGGCTCTCTTCAATAATTAGCCCCCCCATGGGGACTCTCTCAATTTGCCCACTAGGTTTCTCTATACTTCCCTTATTTATAGAGAAACCCTAAAGGAATCCTAGTCGAATACCACTAGGAAAACCTACTTCCATATAAGGATAAGAATCCTAATCCAATACTACTAGGAAACCCACCATATCTATAAGATATTTCCTAGTTCTACAATTACATAGAGACCCCTGATTGTAATGACAACCATACCTTTTAACCTAATTGTTCCATCAATCCTAACAGAAAGGGTGTCCAAGCGGCACTTCTATGAGAAGAAATGTTTGTAGAAACAAACGTGTCTCAAAAGTACTTTGCTTGATAGGTTACTGAACACATTTTTTAATTGAACTGATTTTTCCACCCTCATATATGAGCTTTGTGGGGTAGAAGGGGACAAAAAACAAGAACATAGTAAATAATTGCCTTTGAAATTTACAGAAACCATGAAGTTAGGTCTGCTCTAAATGCAATTGTTATGACTTTCTTTGGACAAAGTTGTTTCCTTCACTAGAGAAATTCCTAGAACCAAAAGAAAAAGAGAGTTATATATTTTCATTTCTCGCATAGAAGTGGTGAAGATCCATTGCATGGTTGTAAAGAATTAGTGTGATCCATTTTTCATGGCATCCCAATTTGGGAGCAAAAGGGAAGGATGGAATTGGGAAAATGAAATGCCTATGATGTACACCCACGTACACATTTAATGTTGAATCTAATAACACTTGTTTTCAAGAGCTGTGTTCGCAAATATTTTATTTGATTCTCTTGCCTTCTTCCTTCCAATAATTCATTTTGCCAATACACAACTAAAATCGGTGGGAAACTTCTAAATAAGTATGAACATCTATCCATGAGCTCGTAGTAATACAACAACCTCCCGATCAGCAGCATTAATTATTCCACTGCAGGAACAATGAAAGCAAAATTAATCTACCAATCTTACGAAATGTCTTTTTTTTGGGCCTGCTAGGGTGAGTGAACTGATAGCCAAATCAATGTGTCATGGGCTGGTTTACATCTGCTTTTCAGTATAATTATCTAATAAGTAAAACCAAGTTTTGGTTACTTCTTACTTTTTCTCGCTTTTCAATGTAGAGCTGTGCTAGGGAGGACGCTATAATACGCTAGACTAGAATACACTTCACCAGCTTTCGCATCTACCTTAAGCAACTTGATTCCATCAATCCCCTTTATCTTAGCAGTATTGTGCAAGTATGAGAAAACTAATACCAATCCTCTATATTTTGCATTCTAATTTTTCATGCAATTGTTAAGATTTTTTCCCCATTCCATAACTGAAGGGCTAGGCCAATGGCATATACCTATAAAGTAAAAGAAAGAAAAAGACTTATAATCTTAAAAGTAAAAGAAGAAAGAAATATCCTTTCCTTTCCTTTCCTTTCAGAAAGGAAAGAAATTCCCGTTCCTTTCAAAAAGTAGAAGTACCTTTATTTCTTTTTATCTTATTTTATTATTTGTGTTTTTATTTTAACCATTTCTTTAAGATGCTAGAATCCCCTAATAAGCTCAAGATTTTTAAATTACACTTAGTTCAAGACAAAGTACCTTCATTAGAAAGAAAATAAGAAACACTAGCACTAGAAATAGGACTTTTTTACAAAGAGTTTACCATCTTGGTATAGTATTAGAGTGTATGATGAAAATGCTCCTCATAACAAGGATCAGAATTCTATCCGTTAAGCTTAAAGACTCTTAGTGGTCTAATTGGTATACCATGGGCCTTACATTTTTCGTTGTAATTTTTTTATCCATTTCTTTCTATTTTATGCTTTCTAATTATCCCAAACAACCTTATGATTCTCATGGAAACCAAATTTTGCTTTGCATGTTCAAAATGGAGAAAGTAGACATTTCTAGGCGTGGTTCCCATGCCAAAATATTGGAAACTATTGTTGCCTTTTGCAGCAAACCAAGGATTGATAAGGAAGGGCTGTAAGTGTCATTTTGTCCTGTATTATATGTGTTTAATAACTATGTGGTTGGTGTCATTTGCTTTAAAATTGTATGTGTTTTAAGCCTTGCTATTAAGAGTCCTAAGTTAGTTAGAAGGATAGTTGAAGTGGTTATATAAGCCATTAAGCAGTTATAATTAACTAAGCAATACAAAAGTTGTTGGTTAGGAATTAGAAGTAAGCAATTTCATTTTGAGAGTTTGTACTGGAGGTTTGGATTCCCTTAAAGAATCCATTAATGAATTGAAGGTTGGGTTACTTCTAAGAACTCAGAAATTTCCTACTATCTCTATTGAATTGTCAAAATTTGTCATAAGAGAAATCTCATTAGGGAGTTAGAGTCAAATTGGAGCTTAAATCCCCTTCGGCCTTATACTCAATCTTCTTATAGAGAATAAATTCATAGCTTGGACCTTTGCAAGGTGTTATCAGAAGCCATGGCTACTCTTGAACTATCCTACCCTACTAATTAGGATCATAAGATTAATGCCTTAACCGAGATGATGTGGCAATTGTTCTTGGCCCTTAATGCAAAGATTGATGGAGTTTCCACTTGCATCAATATTCCAAAAGATACTAGTGAGAGTTTGACCAGCCTTACAAAGTAAATTAGATTCTTGATGATTGATGGAGCTTCAATGGGCATATTCAGACTCTAACGATGTGCTTGGAATTTCCTAAGTATTTAGGTAAGTCCGATCCTTCTTCTTAGATAGATAGAGCTTTACAATTCTTTGATTTTCATGAAACTTCAACTAAGGATAGAGTCCAAATTGCTTCTTGGCATTTGGATAGGGAAGCACAAGTTATGTATCAACTTATGCATAAGGAATCTAGTAATCATCCTATATTTTAGGAAGGTTTAACTAATGAATTAGTTAAACAATGTGATCCCACAATCTTTAAGGACCATTTTAAAGAGTTAACCAAGTTAAAATAGACTGGTTCCATTCAAGAATACCAGTCTTAATTTAGTAAATTGTTGCTCCAATCTAGAGACTTAGATAAAGAGCAACATATTACTTGTTTCATCAGTAGATTGAAAGAAAAGATTAGGTTGGGTGTTATAACTACACTTCTCTCTTGGCTACTATAGGATTTGCTAGGCTATTTAAGGCTAAAGATTCAGCTCATAAAATCAACTATAATTTACTATAGAGGAAATCACATGGGGGAGAGGAAGGAGAAACCAAAGTTGGGGATAATAGAACTTGATTACCTATTAAGCAACTTACTCAACCAAAAATCATGGATAGAAAGGCTATGGGATTATATTTTAATTGCAATGAAAAATACTCCCTAGGCCATCATTTTAAGAAGTTCTTCTTGTCGAAGGGGTGTTGACAGGAGAAAATAATGAGGAATTAGAGGAAGAACCGTAGCTGCCATGTTTAAAGTGTATAACCTTAAAACTATAAAGATTCAAGGAAGAATGGGACAAGCAAGGTTCCTATTTTGATTGACTCTAGCAATACTCACAATTTTATGAGTAATAAGCTAGCAAGAAAGTTGTAGTTACAACCATTGGTCCACAAAGAGTTTAATGTCGAAGTAGCAAGTGGAGAAACAATAAAAGGAGGAGGTCTTTGTAAGGGAGTGGAGCTAGAGGTAGCTAGCATTATTATGGTGACTAATTTTTTTAGCATACCCTTACCTAAACTAGAAGTCACAAATTATCTAGTTTGGGAGTGATTAGTTGGGATTTCTCCAAACTAGAAATGTCTTTTAATTAAAATGACTAATCAATTACTTTATGTGGAGCATAGAAACCTATACATAAGTTAGTGGAAGCTTTTGAGATGAGTAAGTTGTTAGATTATCAGTAGCAAGGGGTCATTTTACAACTAAAAATATACCCTACAAATGAAAAGTTTTGATGATCAGTCACATGGCTAGATAGGTTCCAATAATTACTCTCTCATTATGAGGCTTTATTCAAGAAACCTCATGGATTTCCCCTACACCACTCTTATGAGCATCACATAACACTCAAGTATGAAACCAAAATTTATTCATAAATAGTAGTTGACTTGTTCACAAAAGGAGTAATTAGGGATAGAACTAGTCCTTTTTCCTCTCCAGTCCTTTTGGTTTAAAAAAAAGGATGGCTCTTAGATGATGTGTGTAGATTATAAATCCCTAACAAAGAGACAATAAAGGATGAGTTTCCTATTCCTATGATGGATGAGCTTTTGGACAAATTAAATGGGGCTGAGCTATTTACTAAACTTAATTTTAGATCCGGTTATTTAAAATTCATATAAAGGAAAAGATATTCATAAAACATCTTTTCAAACACCACAAGGCCACTATGAGTTCTTAGTTATGCCATTTGCCCTTTGCATTGCCCCATTTACCTTCCAAAGTTTAATGAATAAGATCTTCAAGCCAATTTTAGCCAGATTTGTCTTAGTCTTCTTCGACGATATTTTGATCTATAGTAAGTAGTGGGATGAGCACATTAAGCACGTTCAAATGGTCTTTGAGGTCTTAAGTGTTGGAAAATAGGGTTTTGTTGTGACTGAAAATATTTTCTTGAAAAATATCAATTCTCAAAATATGTTTTTCTAAATGTGAAAAAAGCAAAACTATAGGAAGTAAAAGGTGTACAAATTATAATATCAATTAATGATATTATAAAGTAACCAGGTTCCTACATTCTCTCATAAAATATACTTTTAAAGTATTTGTTACATATATTCAAATAAATGTTGATTATTTAAATATATTGGTTATCTAAATATTTCCTCAAGAACTATGAAGTATATGTTAATATATTTTAGGAATATGATACTTGGTTGGTGAAATTGCAGGAAAAATATGTGAGCTTAAGTTCAATATATGTAATACATTACAAATGTATTGACATTGGATCATGTTGATATTGGACCGAGTACACATGCTGAATATATATAGTATTACTGGACTGGACTGTGACTGTTGGACTGTGAGAACATAGGTGTAGCCCAAGTTCATGTCAGCCTGTCTGATCCCGTTTCCACTACGGTGTCGCATTAATCATTATCTGAGATCTCCATTACGGTGTCATCTTGATCACACCAGAACCCTTCTTGGTACGCTTGCTGGCTATGACGTCGTCTCACTTAAGGGCACATAAGAGACGCTTATATCTCGAGGGGTCAAGCCCTAACAGCATCATTCTCACCCTGACGCTGCCTTCATCTCTCTCTCAAGTGCCGAAGCTCCAACAGAACAAATTTGGAGGAGATGGGTTGTCAGAATGGTTGGATTTTGAATCAAAAGGGTGAAATGAAGCTGATTTGATGGACAATCTACTATTCCCAACGGATAGAAGGCTATGGTTTAGGTTTGACTTAAATAGAAAACCCTAGATTTGCTTCTATTTAAAGGAGATGTGTTCGTGAAGGGATTGATTGATGAGCAACATCTATTTGAAGCATTTTTCTTTGTGAAGATAATCTGCTCAACTTGCTTAACATCTGATTCGAGATCATACACCATTTTCGTGGTTTACAAGCTTTCAGTGATAGTTGATTATTTGGTTCAATCTTTGAGAATATCATCAATTATAGCTTGTATAACATTATTTATGTGCTGATTTCACTTATAAACATTTTTGCACATAAATCTTGAGGAAAATCCGAAACCCTAATTTCACCAATTTGGGGATTTCGTATTAGGAGCTTTGTATCTTGATATATTTGTTTAAATAGCTCCTCTGATCAGTAATATCCCATATATTGACATATTATTTGGGGATTTGCTATTGTATATGATCCTTTGATCACTATCTGTACTCGAACGTGGTAATTCCTTGAGAAGGGATTAGTTGGATTAGGGAGAACGTGTTCTCCTAATCAGATTGAGTAAAGGGAACTTCAATCAATTTGATTGAAGGAGAAGAGGGTGGACATAGGACTCTAAGATAGAGTGCCGAACCACTGTGGTAAATTAGGTGTTTCTTTTCTTGTCCTTTCCTTGATTACATATTTCTATTTGTATATTATTACTATTATACAAATTGTTAAAGTTATTGTTAGATTTTAGAAAGAAAAGGATTGTTCGGTACAACAACAATTCAACCCCCCCTTTTTGTTAGGTCATAAAACTCAACATTAAGGAATAACCAACTTTTTGTCAAGAAAGAAAACTGTGTCTTTAGAACCAGAACTGTGAATTATCTAGGCCATATCACTAATGGTCAAGGTATGATAGTAGAACCAAAAAAGGTGGTAGCTATGATGGAATGGCCAATACCACAGTTAGTAAAATCATTAAGGGGTTTCCTAGGGTTGACTAGATATTGTAGGAAATTTATTAAGTGCTATAGTCTAATTGCCTCTCCAGTCACTCAGTTACTTAAGAAAGATGGGTTTTTATGGAATACTCATGCTTAGACAGCTTTTAAGGAGTTTAAGTTGAAGATGGTCAAAGCTTTTATCCTAAGACTACCATATTTTTCCTTACTATTCACCATTAAATGTGATGTTTGTGGAACTGAGGTAGGTGTAGTATTGAGCCAAAATCAGCAACCTCTTGCTTTTTCTAGTCAAGCTTTGCAAGGTAAAAATTTAGAACTTTCCATTTGTGAAAAGGAATTGTTAGCTCTTATATTAGCTATTAAGAAGTGGAAATAGTATTTGTTGGGTACTCGGTTTACTGTCCAAATATATCATAAAAGCCTTCAAAATTT
The DNA here is from genome assembly GCA_028551475.1 of Casuarina equisetifolia. Classification (NCBI taxonomy): domain Eukaryota; kingdom Viridiplantae; phylum Streptophyta; class Magnoliopsida; order Fagales; family Casuarinaceae; genus Casuarina; species Casuarina equisetifolia. Next base: position 22,423,027 of record CM052355.1, read on the forward strand.
ATGGAATAAAAAAATTATTACTCTTGCTCAACAACAATAGTTGATCAAATTAGTAGGATATGATTTTGATATTCACTACAAGCTAGGCAAGGAGAATATAGTTGTTGATGCTCTATCCAAAATCTAAGAACATCAACCTTTTTCCCCTAAAAAGGCATTAGACTCTTAGTTGTTGTCTACAGTCATTGCCTTTTGGTTATAGCATTCTTTCAGTAATAAGGATAAGCAATCCATTCATGTCCTTGGTATTTGGGAACAAGGTGAGAGTAGTGATCCATCACAAACTTTAGTTTTACAACTAATAGTAGTTTTTTTGGAAAAAGATATGTTTTATTGTGACAAATTCTGGTTGCATATAATATATAAAAATATTTTTCATATGTTTATGTGAAAAATTGAACAACAAAGAAGTAAAAGGTATGCAAATTATAATATCAATTAGTGATATCATAAAGTAGCTAGGTTCCTACATTCCTATATAATGCAACTGCATATATGCTCAAAAGGAATATTTTATGCAACAAAAATTGATGAAATATTAATTGCATAACAATTATTTTAAAGAAAAAGTGATGCTGGAATTTATATACTTGCAAGTCACTTGGAGTCCACTTAAGGATTGATCAAAGATTATTTGAAGCAGGCCAATTAAGGTTTGATTAAGAGTTGATCCAAAGCTTACTTAAAGTAGGCCAATTAAGGCTTGATTAAGAATTGATCCAAAGCTTACTTGAAGCAAGCCAACTATGACTTATTTTAGTGCTTTATCTTAGAAGCTCAACCTATGATGTCTTTAGAATCCTAGCTTGTGATGTCTTTAGAAGCTCAACCTATGATGTCTTTAAAAGCTCAGCCCATGATGTCTTTAGAAGCTTAGCTTGTGTGGTTTAAAGACTTTCTAAGATAAGCGTGACATTGTTTAAGAGCTTAGTGACATCGTTTCAATTAAGTGACCTTAGCGAGCTTAAAAGGGTCCTGACCAATTCGATTGAAGCCCTAACCCTCAAATCTTTGAATACCCCCACTCGACTCTATCTCTCTTTCTCTAAGCTACTAAATCTCCAACGTGAAGATTTATAAAAGGATTAAAGTGTTAGAATGGTCTTTTGCAAGCATTAATTGAAGATTCTACTATTGATTGATGGAATGCTTCTTTCTTTCTAACGAGAAGAAAGCCACAATGATTTTAGGTTTGATAAGAAACCCTAAAGATCTACTGTTATTTGGATATATATAAAAGTCCTTCTTGATGATTGATTTGAATCTTTTTGGATGATATACTAGTGAAATCATGAGAAGTATTGAAGTTTCGCTCATACACTACCATTATATTAGCTTTTATGGTATTACCAAATCTATGGTGACACTCGATGATACTCTTCTAAGATCATTTCTTTGTGATCACTTGTTTATGTGCTAATTAAACTTTACACATTATATGCACATAAATATTATTGTAAATCCAAAACCCTAACTTGATGATATTTGGGGGTTTCATGATTAGAGCTTAAATACTTGTTTAATCTTTTGAATAGCTCTTTGTTAAGCAATATCCCACACATTTCATATTATTTAGGGATTTCCTAATTGTCAAAAGGTTGTTTCAACCTTCTATTATAATTGGTGGCTTGTATAACTCCTTAAGGAAGAGTTGGAAAATTGGAAAATGTTTTCTCTTACTTTATGAGTAATGGTTGAGTTAGAGGAAGAAAATGGTGGAAGTAGGTGAAAAGGGTTGAACCATAATGGAAAAATTGGTGTCTCTCTTTACTATTTGTGGTTATCTTAACTTGCTCTTTATACCTATCTCTTGTGGCTTATTTGATTTTGTTATGTGAGATTTAAATAATGTTGGATCCTATAGCAACCTAGGGGGGGTGAATTAGGTTTATCAAAAATATTTTGGTCTTTTTCATTTTTCTTATGTTAAGCAATCAAGGTAGCAAACAAGATTATCACACAAGACAAAGACAAATTTTGGAAGGTGGTTTGGCTAGGCCACCTTGGCACCTATTCCACCCCACTCTAGCAACAACTTGCTAGAGTCACTCTTTAATCAATTCACAAATTTATTATAAGGGAGAACCACTTCTAAAATCCCAATTACAAGAAAGAACCAATCTTTCAATCCTAATTACAAATCTCTCCCTAAGAATTTCAACAAAGAGTAGTAATTAAGTACAATTTTGAATTTAACTTCTGTAAGATATGAATTCAAGTTTATAAGTTTCAAACAAGTACTAGAGACTTAATACAACATTATATGAACAAAAGCCCCAAATTCACATGAACCCTAGCATTGTTCACTCGTATGAAATCAACTCTAATAAGATATGAAATTAAGAACAATATGATTTCCTAACAAGTGTATGAAACCATTAATAAGCTCATAGTAGAATCACCAAAATGTAAAACCAATTTCGTGAGCTTGAAGATGCTTGAGTGAAGAGTATGAGTTTTTGTATGTAGATTGCATTCTCTATTATTTTTGGACCAACCAAACAATGGTGAGTGAGATGCACTTTAATAGATTTAGAACAAATCATATTTCTTTTCAAAGAGCTGTTTTGACACCTCTAAAGCAAGTCACCTCTTTTTCTTGGTGGAACCCAAATTTTCTTCTTCTCTCTCTCAAATTTTTGAGCTATTGAGAAAGGAAGGAGACTAAGATGTAGTCTATCTCTAAGGCCTTTCAAAATCATGCTCCAAAATGCTATTTTTTAGTCCATAACTTAAGTGATCAATTTAAAGCTTCACAGACCAAAAAAGGGGTCAAACTTGGGTCGAATTCTAACCTTCATGAAATCTCTTCAATCTTGAATCAAATCATTATGGGTGCTTCACATATTGATATATCAAGTTTTTCTCTTCAAAAACCCCATAATTTTTGCTTAAGAAACTCTTTAATTTGCTCATAATTTCTCTTTTAAGTAGTTAGGGTACAAACTCGAAGAGCTCTTTAATTTCTTCAAATTAATCCTCTAGTAATGGGTCTTCAATTTTTTTTTTCAGAGAATTGTTCCTCTCTTTATTAGCTTTCCAATAAGCCACTTTTAGCTTGATTAGAGAAGTTTAAGGCTACCAAATTTGACAGCAAAGTCATAATGTCGCTAGTTTGAGTTGGTCTACTAGGTTGTGAGTGCACATAGGTCGTATAGGTCATGAGAACAAATTGTGGGTTACACATGCGGGTGGGCAAACTTAGCTTGTAGGTCATGCGATGCTTCCGAGTCATGATGCCTTATAGGTCACACCTTTGGATTGTGGGTCATAGGTGCAGGTTAGAATTTGGGTCACGAAACACTGTTGCGAACTAGGCTAGAGAACATGCATGCGGGTCATGCGTCCTGGGCTAGACCTGGGTCACGCACACACAAACTGGGTTACATGTCTTTGGGCTAGCTTGATTGTATTTGGGCTTTGCTAATTCTGGGTTCTACAAGTTGCATTTAATAGTCCATTTTATTGCAAAATCTCTAACATTATTTTTCTTATTTAAACTAATAAATAAGTAACCAATGATTATAATATTCTCATATTATAATTCTATTTTTCTCATCATTAAAATGTTAATATATTCTAATATCTAATATCATTAAAATATATTCCAACATTTTCTCCCTTTTTTATAATGATAAAATGAAACATTTTGATGTAATACAGATAAGTTTCAGCCTACCATTTTCAAATTTCCAAGTCCATATATTGATGCATAAAATATGTAAAGTCCAAAGTGTATCAATATAACAATCAAGAAATATATTCCCCTAAAACAAGTCATATATTTCTCCTCCTATATCAAGTCCAAAGTACATATGATTAATATGATGACTAATATAACATCATGTATTTCTCCCCTTATACCAAGTTATTTCTCTCCTTATAACAAGTTCCAAGTACATAAAATATATATGATATAACATCATAGCATATATTTCTCCACCTTTTTGTTTTATCAACACCAAAATCAACAAACCATATGCTATACCCATAACTAGCAAACATATATCAATACCAAAATCATAAAAGTATGGCATATGGTTATTCCAACGTTTCACAAGGGCTCATAGCTCCCCCTCTAGGATAGCTTCCTAGTCATAAAACAAAGGAGGTAGTATTATATACATGAAAAATAGGTAACAGTCATCATAATAAAGGAATTCAAAGACATTTAAGCAAGGAGAGAGTTACTATTTTGTGTCTGCAATGAGATGCAGTTGCATGTTGGCATTAAAATATCTCCCCCATATAGCCATAATGACAACACACTATCTCAACACATATCATGTTCTCTTTCACATTCATATCTTTGTATAAACTAGTAATATATATGTGATATATGCAGAGTAGATGATAACAAAGATATGCATACAACAATAAAATTTATCATCACAACAGCCCCATATGTGCATAATTTGGATTTTATATCAACCCTATATTTCCATAATGGAGTTCTAGAAAACAAAATTTAGATTTCACCAGTAAAAGAGAAGAGATATAGATCTTACAAGGCATGTGTTGTATTAGCAAACAACAAAAATTGGAAAGATCATACCTAGTATGATGAATCTGTTGGCTTTTATGGCCTAACAAGAAAGGGGGGTTGAATTGTTATTGTACCGAAAATCATTTCTTTCTAAAATCTAATCAATTACTTTAACAACTTGTATAATAATATGCAATCAAACAGAAATATGTAATCAAAGAAAGAACAAGAGAATCAACACCCAATTTACCACGGTGGTTTGGCATTTTATCTTAGAGTCCTACGTCCACCCTCTTCTCCTTCAATAAAACTAATTGAAGTCCCCTTTACTCAATCTGATTAGGAGAACACATTCTCCCTAATCCAACTAATCCCTTCTTAAATGAATTACCAAGTCTAAATATAGATAGTGATCAAAAGATCATATACAATAACAAATCCCCAAATAATATGTCAATGTATGTGATATTGCTGATTAGAGGAGCTATTCAAACAAATATATAAAGATACAAAGCTCCTATTACGAAATCCCCAATTTGGTGAAATTAGGGTTTTGGATTTTCCTCAAGATTTATGTGCAAAGAATGTTTATAAGTGAAATCAACACATAAATAATGTTATACAAGCTATAATTGATGATATTATCAAAGATTGAATTGAATAATTGAATATCACTGAGAGCTTGCAAACCACCGAATGATGTATGATCTCAAATCAAATGGTAAGTAAGCTGAGTAGATTATCTTCACAAAGAAAATGCTTCAAATAGATGTTCCTCATCAATCGATAACCTTCATAAACACATCTCCTTTAAATAAAAGCAAATATAGGGTTTTCTTTTTGAGTCAAACCTGAACCATAGCCTTCTATCCATTGGGAATAGTAGATTGTCCATCAAATCAGCCTCATTTCAACCTTTTGATTCAAAATCTGACCGTTTGGACAACCCGTCTCCTCTAGATTCATCCCATTGAAGCTTTGGTGCTTGAGAGAGACGAAGGCAGCATCGGGGTGAGAATAACACGGCTAGGGCATGACCCCTTGAGAGATAAGCATCTCTTATGTGCCCTTAAGTAAGACAACATCGTAGCTAGCAAGCATATCAAGGAAGCTTCTAATGTGATCAAGATGACACCGTAATGAAAGTCTCTGATAATGATCAATACGACACCGTAATAGGAAGCCTTTAATAATGATCAATGCGACACCGTAATAGGAAGCCTCTGATAATGATCAATCTGACACCGTAATGGGAACGGGATCAGGCACGTTGACGTGAACTTGGCCCGCACCTATGTTCTCATAGTCCAACAGCAAAAGTCCAGTCCAATAATACTATATATTTAGCATGTATACCCGGTCCAATATCAACATGGTCCAATGTCAATACTCGGTCCAATATCAATGCATTTATAATGTATTACATATATTAAACTTAAGCTCATATATTGTTCCTGCAATTTCACCAAACCAAGTATCATATTCCTAAAATATATTAAAGTATATTTCATATTTCTTGAAGAAATATTTAAATAAAATATATATTTAAATAATCAACATTTATTTGAATATATGTAACAAATACTTTAAGAGTATATTTTATGAGAGAATGTAGGAACCGGGTTACTTTATAATATCATTAATTGATATTATAATTTGTAGACCTTTTACTTCCTATAGTTTTTCTTTTTGCACATTTAGAAAAACATAATTTGAGAATTGATATTTACAAGAAAATATTTTCAGTCACAACAAAACCTTATTTTCCAACACTCTCCCCCTTTTTGATGATGACAAAATATATTTCAATAGTATTGCACATGTCATCAAATATCAATTATGTTTTTCAAAAAGAACACAACTCATCATTGCATCATAGATACATTTTTATGATCAAACGCATGTCTCCTATACATGTGACTAGCAAATTTCAAAAGTTTGTATGGAACATGCAGAAATTTGGTTAAACAAGGGGTGATATATATATATGTATCCCACATTTTGCACTAATAGTCAGAAATGAGACTTCACATGTGCACACTATTCTCTCCCTCTTTTTGTCATAAGCAAAAAGAATAATTATGTAAGTAAGCAGGACAAGATACAGTAACAAAAAATGAGCAGGCAACAACATAATAGAGAGAAGAGTAGGGTATTAACCGAAGGTAGTATGAGTGATACTAGAGTTGCCCCCTTCAAACCGAGTAGTTTGAAGAATAATGAAAAAATAGAGAGATAGTAGTAATAAACAGTTCAAAGATTTTTAGGAAGTAACATGCCAAGTTCTTGTCTAAGAGCATAAAATCTATCCTTTGGTAAAGGTTTGGTTAAAATATCGACAATTTGCTGATTAGTACTCATAAATTCAAGCATAATATCACCTTTTTTAACATGATCTCGAATAAAATGATGTCTAATTTCTATATGCTTTGTTTTGGAGTGCTGAATAGGATTCCTAGTGAGATTTATAGCACTTATGTTATCACATTTTAGTGGAACTCTATGTGATAAGATTCCATAATCCTCTAACTGCTATTTCATCCATAAGATTTGAGCATAGCTACTAGCAGCAACAATATATTCAGCTTCAGTAGAAGAGAGAGCTACACAGTTTTGTTTCTTGGAATGCCAAGAAATAAGCATATTTCCAATATAATGACATCCACCACTCGTACTCTTCCTATCTAGTTTGTGGCCAACATAATCAGAGTCACTAAATGAATGCAAATCTAGAATGGTATCTCTAGGGTACCAGATTCCTAGGGAAACCATGTCTCTAAGATATCTAAATATCCTCTTAACAGTAACTAGATGTGGTTCTTTAGGATTGGATTGATATCTAGCACATAGACACACACTAAACATGATATCCGGTTTAGATGCAATCAAGTATAGTAAAGAGCCGATCATGCCACGATACAATTTCGTATCTACACTAATTCCATCTTCATCATTAGATAATGATAAAGAAGTGCTCATTGGTGTGTTCATTGGTTTAGAATCATGCATCTTGTATTTCTTGAGTAATTCATTTGTATATTTGGTTTGACTTATAAAAGTCCCTTTGTTGGTTTGTTTGATTTGCAATCCAAGAAAGTATGTTAATTCACCCATCATACTCATTTCAAATTCACTTTGCATGCATGCAGCAAATTCTTCACATAATTTAGAGTTAGTAGACCGAAACACAATATCATCAACATATATTTGAACAATCAAAATTTCTTTTTCTTTGTTCTTTATAAATAGTATGTTGTCCACTTTTCCTTTTCTGAAATTATGATTAATTAAGAATGAACTTAATTTATCATACCAAGCCCATGGAGCTTGTTTCAAACCATATAAAGCTTTTGATAGTTTAAAAACATGGTTTGAGTAAATTGGATCTTCAAATCCGGGTGGTTGTTCAACATATACTTCTTTCTTTATAATGCCATTCAAAAATTCACTTTTGACATCCATTTGAAATAAGGTAAAGTTCATACAGCAAGCAAATGCAAGTAGGATCCGAATAGCTTTTAATCTAGCTACAGGTACAAATGTTTCATCATAGTCAACCCTTCTTCTTGACTATATCCTTGTGCCACTAATCTAGCCTTATTTCTAATGATGGTACCATTTTCATCTAGTTTGTTCCGAAATACCCATTTTGTGCCTATGACCGGATGATGCTTTGGTTTAGGAACTAGATTCCAGACCTTGTTTCTTTCAAACTAATTCAATTCTTCTTGCATAGCAAGAAGCCAATTTTCATCCTCAAGAGCCTTATCTACTTTCTTAGGCTCTACTTGAGATAAAAAGGCTTGATGTTCACATGTGTTGTGAACCCGAGACCTTGGGCTTACTCTAACATTTGGATCACCTATAATGTGATTGTGATCTACTTCATTCCTAACTCTAGGGAAGGAGGGTTCTCTAGTTTTGGACTCCCCCTCAACTTCAGCCCTATTTGGAACACTTTTGGTTCCACAACTTGCTTCAGTTTCTAGGATTCATCCTCAAACTTAACATGAATTGACTCTTCTACAACTAAAGTGCATTTATTAAATATTCTATATGCTTTACTTGTGTGAGAGTATCCAAGAAATATTCCTTCATCACTTTTGGAATCAAATTTCCTAAGTGATTCTTTCCGTGATTCAAGATAAAACATTTACTTCCAAAAACATAAAAATATGAAATGTTTGGTTTTCTTTCAAAGAATAACTCAAAGGGTGTCTTTTTTCAAAATAGGTCTTATTAATGCACGATTTGAAATATAGCAAGCTATGTTTACAGCTTCTCCCCAAAAGTGTTTTGGAAGATTGTATTCACACATCATGGTTCTAGCCATCCTTAAAGTGTTCTATTTTTCCTTTCAACAACACCATTTTGTTGTGGTGTTCTAGGAGCTGAAAAGTTATGTGAAATACCATTTTTTGGACAAAATTTTTCAAAAAGTTAGTTTTCAATCTCCACCATGATGAGTCCTTATTTTTACAATTAAAAAACCTTTTTCATTTTGAGTCATTTTACAAAATTCAGCAAACTTTTCAAATGTTTCATCTGTCCTAGCAAGCATATATGTCCATGTGAATCTAGAATAGTCATCTATAGTAACTAAGACATATTGTTTACCATTCAATGTTGTTGTTCTCATAGGATTGAAAAGGTCCATGTGCAGTATTTAGGAGCTGAAAAGTTATGTGAAATACCATTTTTTGGACAAAATTTTTCAAAAAGTTAGTTTTCAATCTCCACCATGATGAGTCCTTATTTTTACAATTAAAAACCTTTTTCATTTTGAGTCATTTTACAAAATTCAGCAAACTTTTCAAATGTTTCATCTAGTCCTAGCAAGCATATATGTCCATGTGAATCTAGAATAGTCATCTATAATAACTAAGACATATTGTTTACCATTCAATGTTGTTGTTCTCATAGGATTGAAAAGGTCCATGTGCAGTATTTCTAATGGTCTAGATGTGCTCACCACAAGCTTCGATTTGAAGCTGCTTTGTGTGTGTTTGCCTTTAATGCATGCTTCACATATTCTATCATTGTTGAATTCTAGAGAAGGAAGACTTTTTACTAAATTTTACTTGTACAATTTTTCTATCAATCCTAGACTCGCATGTCCTAGCTTTCTATGCCACAACCATGCATCAATATTTCTATTTACAACCAAAAATGTTTGTTCAACATTCATCTTGCTCAAATCAAGCACATAGATATTGTCTTTCCTTTTTCCAACAATTTTATGATTAGCATACTTAACATGATAGCTTTCTTTTCTAAATTTTATTTTGAATCCTTTATCACACAATTGACTTATGCTAAGTAAGTTAAATTTTAGCTCATCTACAAGCAATACTTCAGATATGAGTAAGGTATCAGAGTTACCTATTATTCCCATTCCTTTTATTCTTCCTTTGGAGTTATCTCCAAAAGATACCATACCTCCATTTTTCAACTCAAGCGTTGAGAAGAGATCCCTCATCCCAGTCATGTGTCAAGAGCATCCATTGTCTAGAATCCACATGTTCTTGAGCTTTTTATTCCTTATCCGTGCCTTTATATCCTGTAGAAACAAATTTAATTGTTGGAGTGCTTGGTACCCTTTTTACTTTAGGTCCATGAGTGTTAGTTTGACTTAGATTTTTGTCATTCTTAGGCAACCGAAGTTTCTTTACTTTGTAAGCCTTTCTAAGTCTTATGGGACATTTATCAAAATCATGACCAAAATAACTGCAAAAAGAGCATTTATTTTTATGCAGCGAAATTAAACATTCTCTTTACTTAAAGAAATGAGTAAATGATTTTGATTTATCATTCAATTTATACCCTAGTCCTGCCTTATCATATATACCTTTTTGAGAATTTAGAATTTTGTCTAACATGCAACTACCATTTGTAAATTTCTGTAACAGCAAGTTACTTGCATCAAGTTTTGATTTCAAGTCATAGTTTTCTTTTTCCAGTTCACGGATTCTATTTTTAAGATTTTCAGCACATACATGTGAATTATTTTCTGCATGTATTTCAATATTAGAAGATGCACTGACACCACAGAAAGTTTCTATTCCTAATTGCATGTTTTCAGATTTTCCTTGTTTTTCATACATATCATTCATACAAGCATTGGCAGAAATAACAATTTCATCATTCAAAAAGATCATGACATTTTTCTTTTCATTTGATCTTTACATGTAATAAGTTCTGTACTTTGTTTGTCAATACAATCAATTTTTTGTATAAAAGTCAAATGTTCTTGTTTTTCAAATTTATTTTTTGCTTTTAAATTTTTGTATTTATCTTTTAATTTATTTGTATATTCAACTAGGTCAGAAAATGCAATTTCTAATCTATAATTTATTTGAAGAAACAGTTCAGAATCGTTTACCTCATGATCTTCTTCCTCAAGAGTTACTATTGTGGTTAGGCATAGATGTGCAACCTCTTCTTGAGTTTCTTCATCAGATGAGAAGTTCTCATCATCCCAAGCAATAATCATTGCCTTCTTTTTATTCTTGCTGTTTCTCTTCTTGATTGTCGGACAATCAATCTTGATATGTCTTGGTTTCTTGCATTCATAGCACACATTCTCCCTAGGTTCATTTAATTCTTTTCTCCTATTTTGCCCTATGTATTTGTTTAAGCCTCTTCTTAGAAATTTTCTAAACCTTCTAGCTATAAGAGCTACATCATCATTTTTTAACTCTTCTTCTTCAACCTTTTCAACTTTTACTTTAAGTGCAAGTGATCTCTTATTTTCCTTTTCTTTCTCTCTCTCATAAGTTGCATTTCATGAGTCTTAAGAGAACCTAGCAGATCATCTAAGGTCAGCACCTCTAAGTCATGAGCTTCTTCTATAGCCATCTTTTTAGGATCCCAACTCTCGGGTAGGGATACTAACATTTTTCTCACCATTTCCTCATTTGTATAGGTTTTTCCTAGTAATTTCAGTTCAGAAATAATTTCAGTAAACCTACCAAACATATCACTAATAGTTTCAGAATCTTTCATAACAAATAGTTTATAGTCATGTGTAAGCAAATTAACCTTAAAAGACTTTACTTTTTTAGTTCCTTCATAAATGACCTCTAACTTATTCCAAATTTCTTTACTGGTGCAAAAGGACATTTTTTAAACTCATGTGCTCTAAGACCACTATAGATCATATTCATGGACTTAGCATTTAACCCCATTACTTTAGCTTCATTTTTTAACCATTCATCAGTTTTGGGTAATGTAATACGCTTCTTGATTACTTGCCAAGCTTCTAGATCTTAGCCTATTATGAAGACTTGCATTAATTGTTTTCAATGCCTAAAATTAATGCCATCAAACAAGGGAGGTTTATTAAACCCCGTTACAGCAAACCCTTTTTCAAAAGCCATAATGTGGATCTACTCTAGGATGTTAGTCCTTTTAATCAAAGAACTTGACTCTAATACCAATTGTTGGGTTTTATGGCCTAACAAGAAGGGGGTTGAATTGTTATTGTACCGAAAAACCATTTCTTTCTAAAATCTAATCAATTACATTAACTTGTATAATAATATGCAATCAAACAAAAATATGTAATCAAAGAAAGAATAAGAGAATCAACACCCAATTTACCACGGTGGTTCGGCACTCTATCTTAAAGTCCTATGTCCACCCTCTTCTCCTTCAATCAAATTGATTGAAGTACCCTTTACTCAATTTGATTAGGAGAACACGTTCTCCCTAATCCAACTAATCGCTTCTCAAAGGAATTACCAAGTCCAAATACAGATAGTGATCAAAAGATCATATACAATAGCAAATCCCCATATAATATGTCAATGTATGGGACATTGCTGATCAGAGGAGCTATTCAAACAAATATATCAAGATACAAAGCTCCTATTATGAAATCCACAATTTGGTGAAATTAGGGTTTCAGATTTTTCTCAAGATTTATATGCAGAGAATGGTTATAAGTGACATCAGCACATAAATAATGTTATACAAATTATAATTAAAGATTGAACCAAATAATCAAATATCACCGAGAGCTTGTAAACCACCGAATGATGTATGATCTCAAATGAAATGGTAAGTAAGCTGAGTAGATTATCTTCACAAAGAAAATGCTTCAAATAGATGTTTCTCATCAATCGATAACCTTCACAAACACATCTCCTTTAAATAGAAGCAAATCTAGGGTTTTCTTTTTGAGTCAAACCTAAACCATAGCCTTCTATCCGTTGAGAATAGTAAACTGTCCATCAAATCAGCCTCATTTCAACCTTTTAATTCAAAATCCTACCGTTCTAACAGCCCGTCTCCTCCAAATTCATCCCATTGAAGCTTCGGCACTTAAGAGAGATGAAGGCAGCATCGGGGTGAGAATGACATGGCTAGGGCATGACCCATCGAGAGATAAGTGTCTTTTATGTGCCCTTAAGTGAGACGACATTGTAGCTAGCAAGCGTATCAAGGAAGCTTTTGATGTGATCAAGATGACACCATAATGGAAGTCTCTGATAATGATCAATATGACACCGTAATAGGAAGCCTTTGATAATGATCAATGCAACACCATAATGGGAAGCCTCTGATAATGATCAATGCAACACCATAATGGGAACAGGATCAGACAAGCTGACGTGAACTTGGGCCACACCTATGTTCTCACAGTCCAACAGCAAAAGTCCAGTCTAGTAATACTATATATTCAGCATGTATACCTGATCCAATATCAACATGGTCCAATATCAATTCATTTATAATGTATTGCATATATTGAACTTAAGCTCATATATTGTTCCTACAATTTTACCAAACCAAGTATCATATTACTAAAATATATTAAAGTATATTTCATATTTCTTGAAGAAATATTTAAATAAACTATATATTTAAATAATTAACATTTATTTGAATATATGTAACAAATACTTTAAGAGTATATTTTATGAGAGAATGTAGGAACCGGGTTACTTTATAATATCATTAATTGATATTATAATTTGTACAGCTTTTACTTCCTATAGTTTTGCTTTTTGCACATTTAAAAAAAAATAATTTGAGAATTGGTATTTACAAGAAAATATTTTCAGTCAAAACAAAACCCTATTTTCTAACAGAATTAAGAGCTCTCCTTAAGTAGTAATGCATACCATTGTTGTAGAGTGGAGTTTGTAGCAAAATAACAAGATAAACTCCCCCTCAAAATATTCTATGGTAAGGCAATACCACTTTTCAGCTTAAGCACTCCTCCATAAATGATGCCAACCAACATCAAATAGTGACAAGCATGTAATACACAATGTGCTAGTGTATTTAAGCAAACAAAGTAATATTGTAAAAGTATATTCTAGCAATCACTTTCTCACATTATTATCTAATCATGTTTCTATATGAATTCATTCAATCAACAATCATCATAAGAGATAGATTGAAAAAGATTTGAAACATGTTTTCAAGGTAGAGAACTTCATTTCTTTTGCTACACTTAGATGGTTTAAACATAATATTTAAGTGCTATAGTTTCTTCCTTATATAGTCACATTAGTGCAGTTACACATTTTTAACACATATACATCTTGCTAAATGTTTTTTGTATTCATTCTTTAATCACTAGCAAACGAAAACTTTGCATATCTTTATATTTTGCTGCATTAAGGTTTTGCATTTTCATCATTTGCAACAACAAATACAACATTCAACCTTCATCTCAACATCTCATTCAGCAAAGTACATAATTACATAATCATGTCATATGGTTTTTGTACTCTTTTCATTTGCAGCAGCAAATACATTTCAATCATTAAGCATAATCTTAAAAACATCTTAAAATCATTTTCAAGATGTATAGATCCCTTTTTCTCTTTTGAAAGTATTATCAATGTAGTAGTAAGGTAGAAAAACATACCAAATACATGAAACATTCAATGAGCCTTTGCTTCTTTGCTTTCCTTCAATTTCATTGTAACTTGAATGCAGGATATATATAAACCAATACAATACTCAAGTTTGATGCAATTCAAGTTATCCTTTATGTGTCATTTGATAAGAAACTTTTCATTCCATCTTGATATATTGAAAAACTATATATGCAATGAATGAGTAGTAATTTTTTTGCAATAATTTGTTGCAATGATGTACCATATTAAATGACAAAGTTCTATAAATATTTCGTGTTTGTACATTACAAATCAGCAAAGCACATTTTTGCATGTTGTGTCAAATTCATGAGTAAAATCATTAAGATCAAACACAAATAAAAGATATATGATTCATACTTAATGTAACATTTTTATTGGCAGAATTTATGATCACTCTAACAAGAGTAAAAATAATAAAGATTTACAAGACTCCTTATTAAATTATGCAATCATTTAAGCTTTTAACGAATGAGATACTACTCATGTCATATGCATTAATCTCATTTATCATGCATATATCACTCTTATAAAGACTAACTTGTAAGTCTTTCCAATAAGGACTAGCTTGTAACATGAAGCAAATATTTTAATTAATGCTCCCCCTATCATGTTACCATACTAGGATGATGAATATTTGGATAGATGTTCATTAAATTCATCACATTATTCATCATATACAATAAACTATGTAGAATTACTTGACATAAGAAGAAAACATTTTTCATCATGTAATTTAACAATTTCCAGCAAGTATGCATGATATTTAGCAAGCATAATTATGATCATACGCAAGTTTATGATTATTATTTCTTACCATACTTACTACCTTATGTCTTACTACAATATGAATGCATACTTATATTGTTTTGGCTAGGGGCCATGGACCTTTACTTATCACAATGTTCCCACAATGGTTGTTGTCTCTATGCTCATGTCCTGCAAAAACAAATAAAAGAGCTTGCATGTATGGTACCTTTCTTTCCTTGGGTCCTTGAGTATTAGAGATCATTGTATCATGGACTTGAGAATCTGTGTAGCACTCATGTCTTAGTAATGAATTAAGTCAGCCTATCATTCAAGATTGCTCTCTTTATTTATCTACCTGAGAGAACGAGACAATTTGGTTAGATCCAAGACAACTCATAGGACTTGTAAGTTTAAAAGAGCAACCAACATATCATAATAAGCATCTTTATTGAATATCAGAGTTATTCAAGTTACAAGCAACAATTCCCTCAACAAAAAGGAGTTACATTCTCATACTTAAATGTAGCGAAATTACATAGAAACAAAGAACAAACAACAAAACATTGGCACCACCTGAGTGGGTGACCCAACAATAGGGAAACTAAGCAAGTCAGCCTTGTCCTTGACTCCCCCACCTATCAATGATGCCCTTGTCGCTACAAGGTAATAGGGGCTAGTCGTGCTAAACACGGTCCATCGGTCCAAGCACCTAGTCTAGATGCCTCATTCACACAACATGGTCCATTGGCTTGTATGAGGCCATAGAAGTCTGACTTATACTCAGTTGGCTAGTCTGTCTTTATAAAACACTTCAATGCAGCCTTCATCTCCATACAACACTCCAATGAAACTATCCTTTTATCCAAGATCATCTCCAATGGGCTCCTGGTCAATCCCATCTCTGCATAACACTTTAATGAGAGATTTTAGGCATTCAGTCCACCTTATCTTTGCATAACACTTCGATGAGGTTTCCCATATCATCAAAGATCTCTTTTAGAACCCTCATAATTTGGCAACGCTCTCATCACCTCTAAGTAACTGTCAATGAGGCTCTTAAATTGCCAAAGATCATCTTCAAACTCCCACGTCACCTCACCTTTAGGTAAACCCTTCCATTTAATCAAGAACTATCACCGTAGATGAATTCTCTTCTTCCAGAAGATGTAATCAACCAAGATTGCTTCTATAGCCTTGTCAAAGGATGCCAACATCAACAGAGGAGCCCTCTTAGACTTACTCATTTTTCATCCACCTTGTATACATGAAAAGGTTTCAGCATACTCACGTGGAAGACCGGGTGGATTTTGAGGTTTTCCAGGAGATCCAATTAATAGGCCACTTTGCTAATTTTCTCGATGATCTCAAATAGTCCTTTATACTTGCAAACCAACCCCTTGTGAAGGGGATGGTAAGCCTTATATTGGTGGGGAAGAAACTTTACCAAGACTTGTTCCCCAATGTTGTAGTCAATTGGCCTTCTCCTCTTGTCAGCCTATTTCTTCATCCTTTTGGAGGCTTTATTCAGGTAGGATTTAGCCACATCTGCATTCCTCTTCCAAGATTTACCCATTTTGTAAGCACTAGGACACTTACCTGATGGTTTAGATTTTGGAGTTGGAAGGATCAACAGTTGCTGCCCTATCACCAACTTAAATGGACTCCTGTTTGTAGATTCACTCCTCTGCAAGTTGTAAGAGAATTAGGCTACATCCATTGACTTCACCCAATTCTTTTGGTTCTCACTAACAAAATGCCACAAGTATAACTCCACAAGGCTATTCACCCTTTCCATTTGCCCATTTGTTTGAGGATGAAAGCTTGTAAAGAACTGCAATTTTGAACCTAATAGACCAAACAACTCTCTCCAAACTCAGCCTATAAAATGCGGATCCTAATTACCAATAATGTTATGTTGTAGCCCCTAGTACTTCACCATGTGCTTGAAGAAGAGTCATGTTGTGACTTCCACTAAACACTCCACTGGGGCCGGTATGAAGTTACCATACTTGGAAAATTGGTCCACCAATACAAGGACCGCTCTGCACCTATCTACCTTTGGTAATCCTATGATAAAATTCATGGAGATGCTATCCCATGGTTGGCTTGGTATGGCTACAGGCTCCATTAATCCCCTAGGAGCTTTCTTCTTTGGCTTATCCTTTGACAAATCAAACAAGTCTTCACAAACAATTCAATCTTATCACACATGTAAGGCTAGAAGTACAAGGCTTCGAAAAGAGCCCTCCTCCTTCATAATCCAAGATGCCCAACCCACTTACTGTCATGGCATTCTTTAATGAGCTTGCAATGAAGATTCTCCCATTTAGGCACACACAAACGCTTATCCTTAGTATAAAGCAATCTGTCTTTCATGTAGAAATGCTTTGTTTTACCCTATATAAGGAGTTATTCCAACTAATTGACCACAGAATTATAGGCCATTCCCTCTTTTATGAGCAACAACGTGTCTCCCACTGCTACACTCATGGCAGCAAACTCAATCTTTTGACTAAAGGCGTCGACAAGCACATTACCTCTCCTAAGCTTGTACTCCATTATGTAGTCAAACTCAACAAGAAAGTCCTACCACCTAGCTTACTTTAGGGACAATTTCTTTTGAGTTTGGAAATAACTTGTTGCCACATTTTTCGTTTGAATTTTCGCGAGTAGGCATCGACAACCACTTTAAGCCTAGTAGCAATGGACTATAGTTGTCATCTCCTTCTCTTGGACTATGTATTTCCATTCTACCTCATTCAACTTCTAGCTCTCAAATGCAATAGGATGTCCCTCTTGCATGAGTACACCCTCAATAGTGAAATTAGAAGCATCAAAGTGTATCTCAAATCGTTTAGAAAATTTTGGTAATGTCAACACCAATTTCTTTGTCATAGCTACTTTCAAGTCTCCAAAGGCTTATTGGCATGCTTTCGTCTAATCTCATATCTTGGTTTTCTTCAACAATTCTGTTAAGGTGTAGCTCTAGTTGAGAACCTTACAATGAAATGTTAATAGTAATTGATCACACCCAAAAAGGAAAACCCTAAGGGTTCCTTGCTTAATTACATGGCCAAGGAAGTCCATTTCTTCTTGAGCAAACGAACATTTTTTTTTCTTCAGATACAGTTTGTTTCCATGCAGAACCTTGAATAACACCTTCAAATGTTCAATATGTTCTTCCAAAGAGTTGTTGTACATCACAATGTTGTCCAATTATATGACCATAAACTTGTCCAAGTAAGGATGGAGCAAGTTGTTCATTAGTGTGCAAAACATCATTGGTGTGTTAGTTAAACCAAACAACATGACCAACCATTTGAAAGAGCTATACTGAGTCACATAAGTGGTTTTAGGCTCATCTCCTACAACAAGACAAACTTAGTGGTACCTCGACCATAAATCTACCTTTCTAAATTAGTGGGCATGGCCTAACTTGTCAAACAAATCTTCTATCAGAGGAATATGGTATTTGTCCAAGTAAGGATGGAGCAAGTTGTTCATTAGTGTGCAAAACATTATTGGTATGTTGGTTAAACCAAACAACATGACCAACCATTTGAAAGAGTTGTACCGAGTCACATAAGTGGTTTTCGGCTCATCTCCTACAACAATCCAAACTTAGTGGTACCCTAACCACAAATCTACCTTTCTAAATTAGTGGGCATTGCCTAACCTATCAAACAAATCTTCTATTAAAGGAATATGGTATTTGTTCTTGACAATCACCTTGTTTAGTGCCCAATAGTCGATGCGCAAATGCATGGACCCATCTTTTTGGCTTAGAATAACATCGACACACCATATAGGGCTTTTGTAGGTCGAATATATCCCACATCCAATAATGCCTTTAATTGTTTCCTAAATTCTTCCAAGTTAGGTGGAGACATTCAATAAGGAGCATTTATCGGACGTTTAGTCCCTGGCTCTAACACAATTGCAAGGTCAACTTCCTTTCTAGGGGGTAAATGCTTTGACATCTCTAGAGGCATGACATCTTTATTTCTCTAAGAAGGTCACCAACAACTTGAAGAGGTTTAACTACTTTTACAATTTCTTCTTCCTTCAGTATGGCAAGATAGGTTTTTTTTACCCTTTCAGATTCCTTTTTTAATTGCATAGTATAAAGACTTCTTTTTGCTAGACCCATCAATAGAGTAGGAACCATACACAACATCTTGCTTGTGAAGATGCACAAACAACTATGTGTGGGGTAAGGAAAGGCATTAGCTTCATGTAGAAAATCCAAGCCAAGGACTAACTTATAGTCATCTATAGCCACACTGTCAAATCTATTTTTCCTTTCCACTTGCCAACATGCAAGTCCACTCCTCGGGCTACCCCAGTGCTACATAAACAAGATAAATTTAGATAAATAAAGAGGTATTCAAATATTTTCTTATAAGCATTGCATTATTTATTGCCTAAAAATAGGTAAAAATAGAGTTATCAAAACCCCCAAACTTAACATTTTGCTAGTCTTCTAGCAAAAGCAATAAACAATATATGTTTTAGACAAAACCCCTTTATGATATTCTTTTATAATTGCTCATACTTAACAATTCAAAGAAAAACATAACTTTTATCCAAACACCACAATTGTTTTATAAGATAAGATAGACTTTTAACTATATTGACCATGTGTGTGTGTGTGAGTCCTTATCTTTTTAAGTACATGCACTCTAAATAGATTCACATTAATATGCAATCTCTTAAAATCTTTAACCAAACCTCATAGGTTTGCTTTTCATTCCTCTCTCCACCAATGTAGGCCCATCATCTAACCATGAATCAATAGGACTTTTATAAGCTTGTAATGTAAGGCTGGGCTAGGGGTAAGATGAAAGTCATTTAGGCTTAATTTACCTATGAACACACTACTTTCTAGGATCTAATTTGAACTTTTGTCACTTTCTTCCTTCTTGCTCCTCACAAATAATCTTACTATCATCACTTTTCTCATTCTTTTTCATCCAAAAGTTCTTGATTTCACTTGGATTTTTTACATTCACAAAAGCCACAATCATACTTGCATCAATAAAGCAAGTAGTAGGACTAGAATTGTAACCATTGTAATATTATCTTGTTGATGATATCCAACTACTATGCTTAAGACAATTTCTGAACCTTGAATGGCTTGAATCAGGTAAAGAATGATAAGATCTTCCCATTCCAAAGAAAATAATGTACATTAGTCTTTCTTTCTTTCTTTCTTTCTTTTTTTGGCATTTGCAAAAGCAACATATTATGCTACATAATCATTACAATAAACTTCTTCCTATCTTACATCCTTCCCCTCAACTTCTCTTCACTCAAATAGACTTATATCCTAAAAATCAACATGTTCAAGGGTGTGGGACAAAAAGATAATTTGTCAAAGGCTCAAGGGTATATATATGTGGGTGTCAAATTAGAAAAATGGATATGAATCAAGGCTCAACGGGGTGACTGGTGATAAATAAATATGGTTGGCTTGAAAGGCTCAAATGATCCAAAGAATGGCCTAAATCATTTTCTCAATTAGATGCAGCCTAGGATTTTTCCTCAAGAGAAAATCAAACAAATTCTAAAATCTGGGTGAGATCTAAGACAATTGCATACTTCACATGAATGTTCTCTAGAAATACACATAATTTCAAAAATGAAAGACTTTTAGTGCTCAATAGGTGGATTAACATAATTAGAATAACACTTAACTCACACTACAATTACAGGTTTGAACAAAATCTATATCTTCCAAAGAATCACCAAGAATTCACAACAAGGGATGTAATCATGACATAAAAAAAAATTCAATCAAATTTAGCATAAAGGTTCTTTCCCTACCTCCAAACTTTAATGAAGCATTGTCCTCAATGCAAAAACAAAAGAAAGCAATAATAATGAAGGAATAGGAATAAGAAAACTCCCTTGATTGTAGGTCATATCCACGTAGAGCTCTGAGGAGATGATGGTGACAAAACTTCTAATGAAAAGACTGAAATGAAATTGCTTGGGTTGCCTCCCAAGAAGCGCTTGCTTTATAGTTTTCAGCCAAACTATCCTAGATGTTGTTGCTCAAGGAGGACGAAACTGCAATAGTTTAGGAGATAGCTTGTGTTGTAGAATAGTTGAACACTCTTCAGCAAACCTCACTGTCACATATACTTCCAACTTCCTTTTGTTCTCCAATATCTCTTTCAAAAGTTCTACATAACTGATCAATTGAACTAGAGCATCTACAAAAGGAGTGTTAATGTGCAATTTTAAGATATATTAAGGAATTCCAAAAACTAATTATCTTTTTCATATTGTTGGAATTTGTGGGGAGATAAAGCTAAAGGCATAAAGGGCATAGGATTTTTTGGAACAAGCTTGCTCCTAGGTGCCTCCTCAAGTTGTATGC
The DNA here is from genome assembly GCA_028551475.1 of Casuarina equisetifolia. NCBI lineage: Eukaryota > Viridiplantae > Streptophyta > Magnoliopsida > Fagales > Casuarinaceae > Casuarina > Casuarina equisetifolia. The sequence goes on from CM052355.1 coordinate 22,444,541, forward strand.
TGACATCCTTATCTATTCTCTTGAAAATCTCCTTGTTAGCATCATCTTCTCCTACTTGCTTGCCACATGTTAGGGTTATTGCCTCTACAGTATCTATAGGGCTTTTCTCCACATCGCTAGGCAAAGGACCCTCCTGTCTCTCTGAGATCATGCTAATTAATTAACCCATTTGTGCCTTTAATCTTTTGATTGATGCTTCTTGTCTTTGAAATCTCTCTTCATTGTTTTGCATAATCTTAGTAAACATGTCCTTTAAATTAGGCTTCGCCTCTTCTGTTTGCCTAAATGTTGGTTGTGGTCTCATCTCATTTGGGTTACTCCATGAAAAGGTTTGATGGTTGTGCCATCCTGAATTGTACGTGTTGGAGTAAAAATCATTTTGTGACCTATTAGGAATCCCAACAAAATTAGCATAATCATTATAATGAGTATAAGGGTTACCTACTTAACATTTCATGCTCTCATATGCTCCATTATAAAATTCACATGATCTACTTTGATGTCTCACAACTGGAGTATTTAGGTTGTCTATCTTGTTATTGAGAACTTCCAATTGTGCACACATTGCAGTGAAGATATCTATTCCATGAACTCCACTTGTTTGATGCATTGGTAGCCTTTCAGAAGACCATTGATAACTATTGAATGCCATCTCTTATAAAAGCTCATATGCCTCTTCTGGTGTTTTGTTGTGTAAGGACCCTCCTGTAGTTGCATCAATTATGAAATGGAGATTTGTATTAGATCCATCATAAAAAATTTGTACCTATAACCATATGGGTAGTCCATGATGTGGACATCTCCTCAAAAGTTCCTTGAATCTTTCCCAAGCTTCATACAATGATTCATTATCCATCTGTGCAAAAGTGATAATATCTTTGCGCATTTTTGCAGATTTTGCAAAAGGAAAGAACTTACGAAGAAATTTTTGAGTTAAATCATTCCATGTAGTAATTGATCCTGTAGGAAGAGAAAAGAGCCAACTTTTAGCTTTGTCCCTAAGAGAAAATGGAAATAGTCTTAACCTGATAGCATCATCTGTGACTCCATTGTATTTTATTAGGTCACAGATTTCAAGGAAGGCTTTAATGTGAGCATTTGGATCATCGTTTGGTAGCCCACTAAATTGCAAGGAGTTTTGAAGCATTTGGATGAGTGTTGGGTTGATCTCAAAGCTGTTTGCTTGAATTTCAAGCCTCTTAATGCTTGATGTGGCATTCCAAAATATTGGTGCAGCATAATCTTTTAAAAGTCTACGTGTACCATCATTTTTCTCCATCCTTGTTACTTAATCTTTCAACAATAACAACTTAACAAGGAATTTTTTTTAAGGAAAAAAAATACATAAAAATAAAAGTAAAATGTAAAAAAAATAATTAAGAAAAATAATTTTTTTTAAAAGAAAATAAAGGCTAGATTAAACCTAGAAATTATTCGGTATTAATATTAATCAATAGTAAAACAACCAATCCCCGGCATTGGTGCCAAAATCTTGTTTGGTCAAATCTAAATGCAAGTGAACATGTCAAACAATTAATATAATGATAAGAAAGATATCATCCCATAGAGATTGGTGATTACTAAACCAATTAATTACTAACAATGAACAACTCCCAGAATTTATCTAGCAAATTAAATTGATAGATGATAGATTAACTAACTAAATCTAAGAAAACTAAATACAAGAAATATGTTAAAGCATATGATTTCACCATAATTACTAGGCATTAATATTGATTATTTATGCTTGCAAGAGGAATAATATCTATGTGATGACAGAAGTTCCTAATTTATTTACTATCCTATGTCTAGGTATAGCAAACCTACTTAGTTCATTAATTCACTATATCTCTCTATGTGAATTGAAACAAACCAAATGCATTAGGATCTATAAACATTCCCAGTTTACATCGAAAGCCACACAAATAACGTAGTATATGTCTATTCATATTTAATTTATGGTTACATAGTACAAGAAGTAATTACATATCATCTCTTGTCAATCTCAAACATGCAAATCAGATCATTCAAGTGATAGCTAATCACTTAAAAGCCTTAAATACAGTAATATGTAACTTCACATAAACAAAATATCTTACAAAACATAATAATCATAAGATTCATACCATCATAATTAGATTACATCGTAGCTTTAACAAAAACAAACTAAAACATAAAGAAATAATAAGGAAGAATAGTAATAAGAAATAAAGAAGGCATCTTGAATCCAAGAACAAGAAGTCTATCACCCTTTTTGTCTTTTCTTCAAGAAAATCTTGAATTCTTGGCCTCTTTCTTGAATTGTGCTCAATTTCCTCTCCCTTTCTTTTGCCTCCTCTCTTCTCTTAAATAGGGTTTAGGTTTAAACCTATCTCCTATTTTACTAGAACTGGGATTTAGAGACCTAAAACAATTAGGTTTTGAACTCCTAATTTAATTAGGCTTTGAACTCCTAATATGATTAGGTTTTCTAATTATTTAGAAAACCCAACAACAACAGAAAATCTAATAACAATCATCCAAAGCCCAAGCCCATCTTGACTCTCTTGATCTTGATATTACAATTTTGCCATACAATAAGTATCAGGTTCTCCATGTTCATCCAAAGCCCAAGCCCATCTTGACTCTATTTTTATAGAGTTATTTTACCTAATTTAAATAATAAATTCTCTAATATTTGTGAGAAAATATTTGAATTCCTCTTTATTTACTTAAATTTGTCTTGTTTATGTAGCATAAGGAGGCATGAAGAAAAAGAACAAGCATGGAGAACCTGGTACTTATTATATGGCAGAAGATGGTCAAATTATCAAGGTGAAAGAAATCAAGATGGGCTTGGGCTTGGGCTTGGGCTTGGGCTTGGGCTTTGGATAATTGTTATTAGATTTTTATTGTTATTATTATTTTTAAATAATTAGAAAACCTAGTCCTATTAGGAGTCCAAAGCCTAATTAATATAGAAGTCTAAAACCCAATTGTATTGGGAATCCAAAACCCAATGCTATTAGGATAAGGAGAAAGTTCTAGATCCCATACCCTATATAAAGGAGGAGCCCTGCATAGAAGAGAGGGGGAAGCAAGAGAGAAAAGAAGTTGTCGCTGAAACCAAGGAGGAAATTGAGCACAACTCAAGAGATAGGCCAAGAATTCAAGATTTCTTGAAGAGAAGACAAAAAGGGTGACAGACTTCTTGTTCTTGGATTCAAGATGCCTTCTTTGTTTCTTATTATTGTTCTTCCTCATTATTTCATTATGTTCTAAACTTCTTTTGTTAGAGCGAAGATGTAGCCTAACTATGATGATGTGAATCCTATAAGTTTTTATATTTTACAAGATAGTTTATTTATGTGAGTTATATATTATTATGCTTAATGCTTTTAAGTGATTGGCCACCACTTGAATGATTTGATGTGCATGTTAGAGACTGAAAGGTAATAATATGCAATTGCTTCTTATAATATATAACCATGAATTAAATGTGGATAGACATATACCATGTTATTTGTGTGGCTTTTGGTGATAAGATGATCGAAAGATTTATTGTAAACCAGGAATATTCATAGATCCTAATGCATTTGGTTTGTTTCAATTCACATATAGAGATATAGTGAATTAATGAACTAAATAGGTTTACTATACCTAGACATAGGATAGTAAATAAATTAGGAAATTCCGTCATCACATAGATAATATCATTCTTGCAGGCATAAACTATGGAAATTCATATCTAGTAGTTATGGTGAAATCGGAAGCTCTAACATGTGTCTCATCTTGATTTTTCTTACTTGGATCCAATTTTAATTAGTATTGAGTTTTCATTTTATAAATTTTAAATTTTAATTCATCTTCAACAATATTTTGATTTGTTAGATAAATTTTAGGATTAATTCATCATTAGTACTTAATTAGTTCAGTATTCACCAATCTTCGTGGGACGATACTTTTCTCATCATTATATTACTTGTTCGACATGTTCACTTGCATCTAAAATTCACCGAACATTGACTCCCCTTGTCTCTTCCTGAATTTTCATTTCGAGGTGGCCTAGATGAAACTTCCATCCATCTTTGATCTGACAAGGATTCCATAATAGAAATTGCTTGATTTAGCTTGCTAACATCTCACTTATCTATTTCATCCTTTGCCCATTTTTGGAGCCCACTTGTGAAGAAGAATAGAAGAGTCTCCTTCCGCACATGCTTGAGGTATAGAATTGCCTCAGTGAAAGCTTGGACATAAGCTTGTAAAGTCGTGGTATGCCTCAAATCATGTAGTGTTTCATAGGCCATATAATTTATGTTTTTAGGAAGGAATTGCATTTTCAATGCCTTTTTGAATGCCTTATAGGTGTTGATTACCTTATCTCTATTTTGCAATTCTTGGAATTTCCTATGCCACCACACATTAGCGCTATTGGTAAGGTAATAAGAAGTAGTCTGAACTCTCGTATGATCATCCATTATGCTTGCCATCTTAAAATATTGTTCCATATGCCATAGAAAATCTTCAATTTTTGTGGCATCTTGTTTTCCACCATAGATCTTTGGCTTAGGGATATCGGGGTGGGGAGGAGTAACAGAACCAACTCTTGACTGAAGTTTTTTGACAACTCCCCTTAACTCCAAGATTTACCTAGTGACTTCCTTTAACTCCAAGGTTTGTTCTTGGAATTGTTTAGAGGATTTTTTCAATCCCATTACATGTTCCTCAATGTGAAAGACATAGACTTCTAGTAAAGTGAGTCTACCCTCCATGGACATTACTATCTTAGTTTGCATTTCCAACAAACTAAGTCAACTTTCCATGGATGTTACCATCATGGTTTGTGTCTTCTTCCGTTTCAGTCCTTTGGTTGGGAGCTGTGATTCTCCTGCACCTTCGGATGCCATCTCCCGGTCTGCCTCGAGAGAACCTGGCTTTGATACCAACTGTCACGGACTTGGGGAATCTGTGTAGCACTCAGGTCTCAACTATGAATTAAGTCAACCTATCATTCAAGATTGTTTTCTCTATTTATCTACCTGAGAGAACACAATGGAATAATTTGGTTAGACCCAAGACAACTCATGGGACTTGTAAGTTTAAAAGCACAACCAACAAATCATAACAAGTATCTTTATTGAATATCAGAGTCACTTAAGTTACAAGTAACTAAGCAATAATTCCTTTAACAAAAGGGAATTACATTCTTGTACTCAAATGCAGCAATTATATAGAAACAAAGAACAAACAACAAAACATGGGCACCACCCGAGTGGGTGACCCAACAACAAGGAAACTAAGTAAGTCAGCCTCGTCCTCAATTGCCCAATTTGTCAGCTCATTTTGCTAATTCAGAACAATGTTCCTATAATGGTTGTTGTCTTTATGCTCACGTCCTGCAAAAACAAATAAAGGAGCTTACATGTATGGTACCCTTAGGTCCTTAAGTGTTAGGGATCATAGTGCCTTTTTGCACCTATATTCTTTTAATCTTAAAACTTCTACCAGTCTTTAATGGACATTTATCAATAGAATGACCAACATATTTACAATATGTGCATCTATCATGCAAAGAAGTCATGTAGTTTTTCTTTTCAAAGAATCTAGTAAAAGGTTTTGCATTTTCATTTGATCTATAACCTATATAGTTTTATGATACATGCCTTGTTGTGACTGTAATATCTTTTCAAACATGAAACTACCATTAGCAAATTTGTTTAGCAAATTTGTTTAGCAAACATGTTGAACAATCTAGTTTGTTTTCAAGCTCTTTTCTTAAGCATTCAACATTCTTCATACATTCGTGCTTTTGTTGTCTCCCATGAAGCATACATTTGTTGTCTCTACTACTTTTTCATTCAAAGATAAGTCATCATCTTAAGTAGCTACCAACACTTTCTTTTTAAACTTTTTGTCCTTTTTGCCTCCAAAGTTAGGCAAGTTGCTCTTATATGACCTAGTTTCTTACACTCAAAGCAAAGATCATTAGTAGCCCTTGTTGCATTCTTACCTTTTTCTTTGTAAAAGTTTCTTATTTTTTAAGCGAGCAAGGCAACATCCCCATCAAAATCAAAATTATCATTATCATTTACAATAGTCTTAAAAGCAATATTTTATCTACTTTCTTAGACTTTTTTTTATCCTTAATTCTCTTATTAATTTAAAGCTCATATATTAATAGAGATCCTATCAATTCATCTAGCTTCATTGTATTCAAATTATTGGCTTTTTCTATGGTAATTCTTTTTGCATCCTAACTTTCATCCAAACATGCTAAAATATTTTTGACTAATTTCGTATTTGGATAGGTCTCTCCTAGCAATGTAAGTTTAGTAACAATATCAGAAAATCTAATTCTGAATCAACATGTTAATTTTAAAGTCTTTAACTTTTTTGGTTCCTTCATGCAAGATCTCTAATTTATCCCAAAGTTCTTTTGTTGTTTGACAAGTAGAGATTTTATTATATTCAGATGCAGTCAAAGAATAATACAACATATTCATAGCTTTATCATTTTTCTCCATTTCTTTAAAGACATCATTTGACCAAAGTGATGGTGATTCTTTGGGTATTTCTATTGTTTTCTTTATGCTTTTCCATGACTCTACATCCTATCCCATTATGTACATTTTCATTATGTTTTTCCAATGATTATAATTTGTACCATCAAATATGGGTGGTCTATTAAAGGTCAATATGGTAGCCATTCTAGTTGTTATCCAAATCTCATTAATATCTAACTAACTATGGTTAGATTAGATATAACCTGGCATCGGTACCACTTTTTGGATCCTATAGAAACCTAAAAAGGGGGGTAAATTAGATTTATAAAAAATCTTTTGGTCTTTTTCATTTTTCTTGTGTTATGAAATCAAGGTAGTAAACAAGATTATCACACAAGACAAAGACACAGATTTTTGGAAGGTGGTTCGGCCCAAGCCATCTTGACACCTACTCCATCCCACTCTAGCAACATCCTGCTAGAGTCACTTTCTAATCAATTCACAAGTTGATTACAAGGGAGAACCACTCCTCAAATCCTAGTTACAAGAGAGAACAACTCTCTCAATCCTAGTTACAAATTCTCTTCCCAAGAATTTCAACAAAGAGTAGCAATACAATTTTGAATTCAGCTTTTGTAAGATATGAATTCAAGTTTAAAAGCTTCAAACAAATGCTAGAGACTTAATACAACATGATATGGACAAAAGCCCTAAATGCACATGAACCTTAGCACTATTCACTCATATTAAATCAACTCTAATAAGATATGAAATGAAGAGCAATCTGATTTCCTAATAAGTGTATGAAAGCATTAATAAGCTCATAGTAGAATCATTAACATGTAGAACTAATTTCGTGAGCTTAAAGATGCTTGGGTGAATACTATGAGTTTTTCTAAGTATCTTGCTTTCTTTATGATTTTCAGGCCAACCAAATAATGGTAAGTAAGATGCACTTAAATAGATTCAGAACAACTATATTTCATTTCAAAGAGTAGTTCTAACACCTCTGAAGCAAGTCACCTCTTTTTCTTGTTGGAGCCATAATTTGTGTCTTCTTTCCCTTCATTTTTTAGTTGTTGAAAGAAGAAAGAGACTGAGATGCATTCTGTCTCTAAAACCAATCAAAATCGTGCTCCAAAATGCTACCATTTAATCCATAACTTAAGTGATTTATTTAGAGCTTCATGGACCAAAAAAGGGGGTCAAACTTGGGTCGAACTCTAACCTTCATCAAATCTCTTCAATCTTAAATCAAATCATTATGGGTGCTTCATAAATCGGCATATCAACTTCTTCTTTTCAAAACCCCAATAGTTTTTGCTTCAGAAACTCTTTAATTTGCTACCAATTTCTCTTCTAAGCAGTTAGGACACAAACTTGAAGAGCTCCTTAATTTCCTCAAATTGATCCTTTATAAGCAATGGGTCTTCAATTTTTTCTCATAAAATTGTTCCTTTCTTCATTAGCTTTCCAAATAGCCATTTTTCAACTTGATCAGAAAAGTTTAAGGTGGCTAAATTTGACAGCGAAGTCATAGCATTGTTGGGTATTTTCTAGGTCGCACATCACTAGGTTGAGTTGGTTTGCTTGGTCATAGTCGTGCATAGGTCACTTGGGTTGTGAAAGTGGATCGCAAGTCATGCATGCAGGTAGGTGAACAGGGCTTACAGGTCACACAATGCTTTTAGGTTACGATGCCTTTTGGGTTATGCCTTTGGATTGTGGGTCACGGGTGCAGGTCTAAATCTAGGTTGTAAACTCAATTATGGACTGGGCTAGAGAATGTGCATGTGGGTCATGCCTCCTAGCCTAGACCTAGGTCGCATAAATGTGGATTGGTTCACGCATCTCTAAGCTTCCCTGATTGCATTCAGGCTTTGTTTGTTCTAGGTTTTGCAGGTTGCATTTAATAGTCCATTTTCCTACAAAATCTCCAACATTATTTTTCTTATTTAAACTAATAAATAAGTAACCAATGATTATAATATTCTCATATTATAATTCTATTTTTCTCATCATCAAAATGTTCATATATTTTAATATCATTAAAATATATTCTAACAAATAGCTTATTGTATTCATATTGCTAAAAAACCAATTCAACCCCCCTCCCTTCCTTGGTTGGCCATTATAACAAACAAGTTTAATTGTCAATTCTTAATTGGTTAAATACTATTCAAGAGGAAATTAAACATGACTTAGATCTTCAAGAGATTCTACAAAAAGTTAGTATTGATGCAATAGGGAAAGATTGGTAGTACAAAAATGGAGTAGTGTTCTTTCAAAATTGGATCCATTTAAGGCAAAAATTGGCCCTGTTATTCTTTAAGAAATTCATGGTACAACACATGAAAGTTATTTCAAGACTTGGCAAAGAATAAAAGCTATTTTTCATTGGGTTCACCTAAAGGAAATTGTGAAGAAATTTGTCCAAGAATGCACTGTGTGCCAACAAGTTAAGTGGCAAAATACAAAACCCAATGGCTTGATGCTATTGTTACCCATTCTAGATCATGTATGGGAGGATATCTTTATGGATTTCATAGAAGGGTTATTAGTTTCTAAGGGAAAATAAGTAATCATTTTGATAGTGGATCAACTTTCCAAGATGGCTCATTTTACAGCTTTATCCCATCCTTATTTGAATGTAAGTGTGGCTCAAGTCTTCTTTGATTCCATCTTTAAGCTTTATGGTACACCTAAAAGCATTGTATGTGATAGAGATGCAATTTTTACAAGTAACTTTTAATACATGGCTTAACTTCTCCACTGCCTATCACCCTTAAACCAATGACTAGTCTAAGGTAGTGAATAAAACTTTAGAAGTTTACCTTTGTTGTTTCACTTGGGACCATCCTAAGGAATGGTTGAGGTGGTTATCATAGGCTAAGTATTGTTACAATACCAACATCCATGGTGCTTATAGTAAGTCTCCTTATGAGCTAGTATATGGTCATGTCTTTCCTTCTCTTCTTTTTTATGTTTTGAGTTCTACTCCTTTAGAGATGGTCGATCAAGAATTCAAAGCTAGAGATGAAATTCTTAATGTTATTGGGGAAAGGCTAAAAGGTGCTTAAGCTTGTATGAAAAAATGTTAGATGCTAGTCGAAAAGAGGTGCATTCTAAGGTGGGTAACTTTGTTTACCTTAAGATACAACCTTATAGAAGCACTTCCTTGGTAGTCTGCATGAATTACAAACTTTATCCCCAGTATTTTAGGCCATATGAAGTTATGCATAAAGTAGGTGCAATGGCTTATAGATTACAACTTCCCTTAGGTTCTCGTTTGCATAATGTTTTCTATGTCTTCATGCTTAAAAGAGTAGTTGGAAATCATGTAGTGGTATAACATGACTTGCCAATTTTCTTTCAATCTAAAGACATTATTAGTCTATAGCCATAGGTTATTTTGGATTAACGCATCCATAAGAAATAGTCTCACCTTTTGGTGCATTGGCAAGGGTTGTCGTTGCAGAAGGTTACCTGGATTGCTATTGATGTTTTCAACCAATGCTATCCCTCCTTTAACCTTGGGGACTAGGTTTTTGTTAAGGGGAAGGGAATGCAACAAACCAAAGATTAATAAGGAAGGGCTATATGTGACATGTTATCCTACATTCTATGCCTTTTAATAACTATGTAGCTAGTGTTGTTTACTTTAAACTTGTATGCGTTTTAAGCCTTGCTATTAAAAGTTGTTTGGTGAAATTTAAATGCAAGTGAACATGTCGAACAAGTAATATAATGATGAGAAAGATATCATCCCATAGAGATTGATGATTACTAAACCAACTAATTACTAACGGTGAACAACTCCTAGAATTTATCTAGCAAACCAAATTGATAGATGATAGACTAATCAACTGAATTTAATAAAACTAAATATAAGAAATATGTTAGAGTGTCCGATTTCACCATAACTATGAGGTATTAATGTAGATTATGTATGCTTGCAAGAGGGATAATATCTATGTGATGGCAGAATCTCCTAATTTATTTACTATCCTATGTTTAGGTATAGTGAACCTATTTAGTTCATTAATTCACTATATCTCTATATGTGAATTAAAATAAACCAAATGCATTAGGATCTATGAATATTCCCAGTTTACACTGAAAGCCACACAAATAATATGATATATGTCTATCCATATTTAATTTATGGTTACATATTACAAGAAGCAACTACATATCATCTCCTATCGGTCTCAAAGATACAAATCAGATTATTCAAATGGTAACTAATCACTTAAAAGCATTACACACAGTAATATGTAACTTCACATAAACAAAATATCTTGCAAAACATAATAATCATAAGATTCATACCATCATAATTAGGTTACATCGTAGCTCTAACAAAAATAAACTAAAAAATAAAGAAATAATGAGGAAGAATAATAATAAGAAACAAAGAAGGCATCTTGAATCCAAGAACAAGAAATCTATCACCCTTTTTGTCTTCTCTTCAAGAAAACCTTGAACTCTTAGCCTCTCTCTGGAGTTGTGCTTAATTTTCCTCCTCCCCTTCTTTTGCCTCTTCTCTTCTCTTAAATAAGGTTTAGGTTTAGACCTATCTCCTATCCTAGTAGAACTGAGTTTTGGAGATTAAAACAATTAGGTTTTGAACTTCTAAATTAATTGGGATTTGAATTCCTAACATGACTGGGTTTTCTAAATAAATAGAAAACCTAACAACAATAGAAAATCTAATAACAATCATCCAAAGCCCAAGCCTATCTTGACTCTCTTGATCTTGATATTATGATTTTGCCACACAATAAGCATCAGGTTCTCTATGTTCATTCATTTTCTCCTTGCCTCCTTATGCTACATAAACAAGATAAATTTAGGTAATAAAGAAGAGTTCAAATGCTTTCTCATAATTATTAAAATTATTTATTGCCTAAAATAGGTAAAATAACTCTATAAAAATAGAGTTATCAAAAGTCTTAATACCTTTGTTGTTAAGAGTCTTAAGTTAGTTGGAAGGGTAGTTAAAGTGTTTAGATAAGCCATTTAGTAATTGTAACTAAAAAAAGTAGTATAAAAGCTGCTGGTTAGGAATTAAAAGTAAGTAATTTCATTTTAAGAGTTTGTATTGAAGGTTTAGATTCCCTTAAAGAATCCATTAGTGAATTGAGGTTTAGGTCCCTCTAAGAACTCAAAAGTTTCCTGCTGTTCTTGTTGAATTGTCAAAATTGGTTGCAAGAGAAATCTCATTAGGGAGTTAGAGTCATATTGGAGCTTTAATCCCCTTTGGCCTCATACTCAATCTTTTTATAGTGAACAAATTCATAGTCTAAACTACTACACCTTTGTTGGAGCAATACTCATGGCCCTATACAAGGGGATTATTGTGCTTTCTCTACATACCCAAAGCTTGTGTCAACTTGTCACCTTATTAAAGTTATTCTTGGGTGAGGGTTCGACCAAAGGCTCCTTCATGCTTTATGTTTCATTTGTTTCATTGTCTACATTAAATGTATTATAGGTACTTAGAAAATAATCATAGCAAGATAGATTGTCTAACTATATCGTCAATCGACAAAAAGAAAATTATTTTATTTCCCAAGGTTGCATAGACTTCCCACTTAGTGGAACACTAAAAGTTCTCACCTACCAATAAACCATTTGAGATCGTCTAACTATATATGTTCATATATTTTTAGTTGTTTTTTTTTTTCCTTTTTCCTTATACCTTTTCTTTCTATTTTGCTTCATTTTCTTCTTTTTGGGGCTTGCTACATAAACAAAATAAAACTTGTATAAATACAAATAAGTACAAATATATTATAAAAAATATTGTTATATATAATGCCTAAAGTAATTAAAATAACCTATACAAAATAGAGTTATCACTTATCACAAGTTACCTTGTTAAACTCATATGCTCTAAGTCCATTATAAATCATGTTCATAGTTCTAGCATTTAATTCCATTATTTTAGCTTCATTCTTGGTCCACTCATCAATTTCACACCATGTGAAACCTTCCTAATTATTTGTCATTCCTAGAGATCTTGCCATACTATAAATACTTGCATTAAATGTTTCTAGTACCTATAGTTTACTCTATCAATAATATATGAGGTATATTCTATTTTATATTATTTCAATGATTGACAAAAACTAAATGTTTGCAAAATGTATTTTGCTTAAAAAACATTTGTGTCAAAAAGCAAATAAATGAAAAGTTTCTATTTATAATATTTATTTGAAAAATGAATATTACATTTGACCTAGTATTTATATTTAGGAATAAAGCTTTTGCTTTCCCTATTCTTATAGGATGATTATTTGGTTCATATTTGATGCAAGAATATTGTTATGGGCTAAATAAATTAGGTAGAAAATTAAGTGACTCGAGATTCAGCCATAACCCTTTTAAGACCAAATAAGTACATTAAATGAAACCATGTGTTTCATTTTGGTTTTTTCTCCTACATGCACATAAGCGGCAATTTTTTTCTCTCTCTCTCTCTCACACACACACATAACAACATCCTAAATTTCTTCCCTTCTTTCTCATGGGTCATACTCTAATAGCTTGATTCTTGAAAATCTCAATGTGAATTTTTTTATAAGGCAATAGTAAGAAAGCAATCTCTCCTATTTTGTTTCTAATGTTTCAGCGTTGAGAGAATTTTTTTTCAAAAAAAGGAGAAATCAAAAACTGCACTTTGAATCCTGCCAAATCAGAAAGACAAAGCCTCAATTGATCATCAAATACTTCTCCATTCCTCACAAACTTAAGCTTAAATTAATCCTTTAGGAATCACAGATTGATATGTACAATTTTCCCAAATTCTATTCAAATCATGATTGGACTTTTGACTTTAAATTTTTAGTTATTGTCCATGTTACTGTCACTCCAATTTGTATAACTTGATTTGAAACTTAAATTTTTTACCAATCTTTGTGATTATCAAGCAAATATACTCTAAAATCTTTGTCTTAAACTTGTGAGTTGATTGAAGAAATTTGATAAATCATTTGATATAAAGAGTTGATGGTTTGTTGCTATAAATCATATTATACTTGCATATAGTGAAGAAGATAATTGTTGTGTACTTTAACTCGTACTCATTTATGGTGAAAAGTTTGTAAGGTTGAAAACTTATGATTGAATATCTCCATTGTCGTAAATAGCTTTCTATTGATATTAAAATCTTGTTATTACTATACAAGTTGTATAATAAATGCTCATTCTTTATATGCTCATGTGTGTGTTTGAGTTGCATTATACTTGCAGCTTTTTTTTAAAAAAAATAAATAAGGCCAATACTCTAACCTTAATTCATATGATATAAGTCTAGTACAAACAAAAGGCAAGGCTTAAAGCTAATTTGTACATGTCCTAAAATAGGGTATGAAACATCATAGATGTACCCTAGTGTGTATCCAAAACATCCACCTATGCAAATTAATAATTAAGTTATGTCATTGTAAGCATAAAGAACATAGTCTGTATGATTTTCCTTAACAAAATCTCAAGGTAGAAGATCAAGCAATCCATCTTTTCATCCTATCATTTTTCATAGTAGCTCTTGCATCCTTTTTCAGGGATCTAATAATGAAAGTTAGAACCAATATAGCATGGGTGTCCTATGAAGAAGTGTAATCAATAGAAACAAAACAAAGTCAAATTGGAGCTAGCTCAATATCTTTGTCTTCTAGTAATCCAACTCAATAGTAACAACTTTAACAAATGAAAGGCCTTCAATTATTTAGTTAATGAAAAAGCTCAGGATTGGTTGAGTTCAGTTATAACTATGATCTCTATAAAAGGCATGCCTACCATTGTAACAATATGCTTAAGAAATCAAAGTAGAGCTTTACAAGGCAATCATTACTTTATGTACTTATTATTTCTTAAAATTCTTCTAATATCAAGCTAGTGCCTTCTACTTTGCTGCTCACATGTCACCCATGGAGGACAAACTAGCGTATCCTTTCCTCATTGGAGTCAATGTAGCCAATTTTGTCTCACTCAAGCTAAACAAGACAAACTACATCCTTTGGGCTACCCAAATGCAATGTCTTTTTCACACATATTGCATGACTAGTTTTGTCAATGGAAAAATCTCTCCACCATCTTGCACACATTCTATTAATGACAAAGAAGTCATCAACCCAACCTTTGTTCAATGGGAGCATAACGTCAATCTAGTACGATCTTCGATTATCAATTACCTTTTTAAGGAAACACTTGGGATTATGTTTAATATTGATCATGCTACTGATGTTGGGTCAAAACTTACTAATCATTTTGTTCAAAAAATTGTAGCTTGAGAGTATGAGTTGCAAACTAAGTTGTAGAATATGCACAAGGATGGAAAGATTATGTTTGACTATCTAGAAGAATTTCAAACTATCTACAATCAGCTTAGTGTTGCAGGAAAACCACTTAATGATTCTAATAAAACCTTCTAATTGATTTAGGGATTAAGGAAGAAGAATGAATCATTTCTCATTGCTATGTTCAAACCCCTAGTCCCACCTCATGGAGATAATGTTGCTCAGTTATAGGTGTTTAATGCATGACACATTCACTATCACTTTGCTCCCAATCACTCTACTACGTTTTTCACTCAATGGTCAACCCATGGAGGACAATCAAATGGTAAAGACTACAATACTAACTCGTTTGTTTCCCAAGGATAAGGATTTCCTCTTTCCACACACAATACTAACAAAGCTAATAGGTGTTCTGCCAACTTTCCCAAGCTACAATCTACCACCCCAATTGTTTGTCAAATTTGCAACAATGGTCATTTTGCCATGGATTACAACTATTGGATTGATCATGCTTACCAGTCATTAGACAGTCCTTAAGCCCTTGTAGCAATGCACTTGAATGAGTAAGAAAATGACTTTGATGATTGGATTCTTGATTTTGGTGCCAATGTACATGTGGCATCTTTGCTTGGTTAGTTAGGTTCATCTTTTCCTTATCATGGATTTGAGAAGATCCAAGTAAGAAACGTAGATCTTTTGAATGTATCACACATTGGTTATGGTTTCCTCCCACATACCAAAATCCCTTTAAAAGGTGTGATGGTAACACCCCAAGTTTAAAAGAATCTACTTTTTGTTTCTCATCTAACTATTCATTTTCCCTACTACTTCATCTTTACTAAAGACCTATTCTATATTAAGCATTTATAAATGCACAAAACACTGGCAAAAAGAGCTAGATATAAAGGGCTATACATGCTTCCAAACAATAAATTTTAGATTACCTTTCCAACAAGGCTGTGCTCTATGGCTCTTCTAACTTGGCATCATAAACTTGGCCATCCTAGCAATGTAGTCCTCAAATCTCTTCACCACATGAATAAAATTACAATATTAACAAAAGGAGACTCAAGCAAATCCTCCTTCAACAATCCATGTCAACTTAGCAAAAGTTGCAAGCTTGTTTTACCTTATTCAAAAACTAAATCTATAACACCTTTAAAAGTTCACAGTGATCTATGGGGACCTTCTTTAGTTGCTTCCCATTGAGGTTTCTGGTTTTATATGTTATTTGTAAATGACTATACCTGATTTTCTTGGATATTCTCTTTGAAGAAAAAATCAAAACCTTTCATATCTTTGTGAAATTTCATTTATTTGTGGAAAAAAAAATTAATGCATCTATGAAAATATTGCAATTTGATGGAGGTAGGGAATATGTGAGTAATGTTTTCCAATCCTATCTCTTAGAAAATGGTATTCACCATCAATTGTCCTGTCTTCATACTCCAACTTAAAATGGTGAAACTAAAAGAAAACATCGTTATGCTGTCAAACTCAATTTAGCCATGATGTATGAAGCTTGTTTACCAAAACTATTCTAGTTTGAAGCTTTTCCCATAGCAAGCTATTTAATAAGCTGCCTCCCATCCCCTTGGCTTGGAAACTTATCTCTATTCTTCCTTCTTCATGATTTAGAACCAAGTTACTCTCACTTAAGACTTTTTTATTATTCCTATTTTGCATATCTTAGGGACTACTCTTCCAAAACAATTGATTGAAAGATCCTTTCAATGTGTTTTACTTGGTTATAGTGATGTTCACAAAGGATATTGTTGTCTCCATTATCCCTTAGGCTATGTATATATCTCCAAACATGTCCTTATCAATAAAGCTATTTTTCCTTTTGTTGATTTTGTTTCTAGACTTACATCACAAAGAGTTTCTCTTAGAACTTCTGCCAATTTTTCCTCACAGCATTACTCTTAGAATACTTCCCAATCTCCCTTACCCATTGTTGTTCCTAACTCCTTCAATACTCTTATAAAGGAATCAATGGTTTTCCCCTCACTTTTCTGTAGCCTAAACCTTTTTAGACAAGACTACAATACTAACACCTTTACTACATCCTAACTTTACACCTCCAAAAGTCTTTTCTAATATTTCTGCTACCATTTACCCTTAGCATTGTTTTTTGGATAGTACACAACCTCTTTCACTAACTGTAGTTGCTAAGTCCATTTCTAAAGTAGAAACATCATTGGTTTGCACTTCACCATCTAGCACTTGAGAATGTTTAGCCAAATTTGCAACACCAACACCTTTGCAACATCTCAATTTTAGTTCCTAGCTACACCATACTTTATAAACTAAGCAATCCTTCATTCTTTCACTTAAGGTACCTTTTTAATCACCTATTTATGTCCTTACTCTTTTAGTTAGCCCATTACACTATTCTCTAAACCTTCTAACATCTCCTACCTTAACTAGTCCAAGTATTTTACCCTTAAATTGCTTTCCAACACCTAGTACCATGCGTCCACCATCTTCATCACACTTTCAAGCTAAAGCCTCTCCCATATCTCTCCTAAACACTTCTTCTAGCACTATCCTCAACATACCTTGACCCTCCATCTCTCTTATCAAGACAAGGGCTTAACATGGTATATTCAAACCTAATCAAAAGTATGCCTTTACGATAGGACTTATTATTCCTCCTATACCTTTCTTAACCACAACTACTTTACAACATCCTAGCTAGTGTGCTGCAATGCAAGAAGAAATGGAAGCCTTAAGAAAAATAAACACTTAGACTCTGACACCTAGACATCCTTCAATGCATGTTATTGGCTATAAATGGGTCTTTAAACCCAAACTTTTTATAGGTGGTTCTCTATCCTGATTGAAAGCCAAGTTGGTTGCTAAAGGCTTTCATCAGATTGAGGGTATAGACTTTCTTGACACCTTTTCACCTATCATGAGGCCAATTACAATTAAATTGGGTGTCATCTCTACTACCATTTGTAAGTGGCTTATTTTCCAATTTGATGTTTCCAATGCTTTTTTGGATAGATTTTTAGAAACTCCAATTTACATGGAACATCCTTTAGCCTTCATTGACAACTCAGACCTCACTACTATTTGCTAATTACATAGAGCCTTGTATGGCTTTAAATAGACTCCATGGGCTTGGTATGATTGATTTAGTTCTTGTCTTTTGGAATATGGCTTCTTTTGTTCTACTTTTGACTCATTTCTTTTCATCTATACCTTTGGAGACATCACAACCTAGTTACTCCTATACATAGACAATCTTCTTGTTATGGGAAATTCACCTTAGTCTATCAAGGCTCACTGATAATTCTATTTTTATAGAGTTATTTTACCTATTTTAGGCAATAAATAACTTTAATAATTGTGAGAAAACATTTGAACTCCTTTTTATTTACTTAACTTTATCTTGTTTATGTAGCACAAGGAGGTAAAAAGAAAAGGAATGAACATAGAAAACCTTATGCTTATTGTGTGGTAAAATCGTAATATCAAGATCAAAAGAGTCAAGATGGGCTTGGACTTTGGATGATTGTTATTAGATTTTCTATTGTTATTGGAGTTTCTATTTATTTAGAAAACCCAGTCATGTTAGGAATTCAAATCCTAATTAATTTAGGAGCTCAAAACCCAATTGTTTTAGATCTCTAAAACCCAATTATACTAGGATAGGAGATAGGTCTAAACCTAAACCCTATTTAAGAGAAGATAAGAGGCAAAAGAAAGGAGGAGGAGGAAATTGAGCACAACTTAAGAAAGTGGCCAAGAATTCAAGGTTTTCTTGAAGAGAAGACAAAAAGGATGATAGACTTCTTGTTCTTAGATTCAAAATGCCTTCTTTATTTCTTATTACTATTCTTCCTCATTATTTCTTTATGTTTTAGTTTATTTTGGTTAGAGCTACGATGTAACATAATTATGATGGTATGAATCTTATAATTATTATGTTTTGCAAGATATTTTGTTTATGTGAAGTTATATATTACTACTATGTTTAATGCTTTTAAGTGATTGGTAACCACTTGAATGATCTGATTTGCATGTTTGAGACCGACAGGAGATGATATGCAATTGCTTATTGTAATATGTAACCATAAATTAAATATAGATAGACATATACCATATTATTTGTGTGGCTTTTAGTGAAAACTGGAATATTTACAGATCCTAATGCATTTAATTTGTTTCAATCCACATATAGAGATATAGTGAGTTAATGAACTAAGTAGATTTGCTATACCTAGACATAGGATAGTAAATAAATTAGGAGATTCCACCACCACATAGATATTATCTCTCTTGCAAGCATAAATAATCAATATTAATACCTAGTAATTATAGTGAAATTAGACACTCTAACATATTTCTTTTATATGTTTTTTTAAATTTAGTTGATTAATCCACCATCTATCAATTTGGTTTGTTAGATAAATTCTAGGAGTTGTTCACCGTTAGTAATTAGTTGGCTTAGTAATCATCAATCTCTGTGGGACGATATTTTTCTTATCATTATATTACTTGTTCGACATGTTCACTTGCAATTAAATTTCACTGAACACTCACATTGATCATTTTCAATCTCAGTTTACTCTTAAATCTCTTGGTGCTATTCATTTTTTTTCTTAAGATAGTAGTCCCTATGCTTAGAGGGTATGTTCTCTCATAAAGACAATTAACTCTTAACATTCTCAGGAAGGCTTCTATGCTATACTCCAAGCCTATAATGACATCAATGGCTACCAAAGCTCTTAGCCTTGTGTATCCAACCTAAGCCTATGCTACTCCCTCCTTGTTTAGAAGTACTTTTCGTGCATTGTAGTATTTCACTATCACTAGAACAATGTTGGCTTTTTTGATTAACAAGTTATGACAATCGATGCATTCACCTACATACTTAGATTTTCATAATCTGAAAAGGTTGCTAAGATACTTGCAAGGCATTCTATCACTTGAATTAAGAATTCACTCTCCCAGCATTCTGAATCTATGTGGTTACAATGACTATTCTTGGGCTGGTACAAGGCTACACATTGCTCAACTTCAAGTTACTACTTTTACTTAGGCACCAAGCTCATTTCGTGGAGTTCCAAAAGATAATCCATAGAAGAAAGGTCTTTTGCCAAAGCAGAATACCAAGCTTTAGCCTCAGTAGTTGTAGAATCAACTTGGCTTTGTTCACTTTTGCATGATCTGGGTATTAGTCAACCTTATTCCATTCCTATATATTGTGATAGCCTATGCCTTAAAATTAACCATAAAACCAACTCTTCATGGTTGAATGAAACATCTAGAAATCAATTTCCACTTTGTACAAGAAAAGGTAGCACTAAACCTCATCACTATAAGATACATTTCGACAAAGCAATAGGTTGCCGACATCTTGACTAAAGCTCTTCCTAAGACTACTTTCCTATTTCTACAAAACAAACTTGGACTAAGACCTACTCCAAGTTTGAGGGGACTGAAGAAGTGTGGTAAAAAATAGCACAAAGTCAAACTAGAGCCAACTTAGCATCCATGTCTTCTACTATTCCAACTCAGCAATAACAACTTTAACCAATGGCCTTTAGTTATTTAGTTAATGCAAAGCTTAGGATTGGTTAAGTTCAATTATAACTATAAATTAGAAGCTAGATTACTTTGCACTTGTAATGATCTTTGTAAAAAGCATGCCTGCGATTGTAATCAATATGCTTAAGAAATCAAAGTAAAGCTTTATAAGCCAATCATTACTCTATGTACTCATTGTTTTTTAAAATTATTCTTTCTTATCATCATAGTGGTCCTCATCCAACTACTTTTCTTGTAACTTTGGGATCTTTCTATTTTAAGGTTGTTTCCTATTCTTTTTCCTCAACAAATTTGCATGCCTTGTGTTGAAGTTTCCATCCTTTTCTAAAGGCATCTCTTGCACATGCTTCAACTTTTTTTTTTCTTTTTGTACTTACAACTTCACCTATTGCCTTGTGAGAACCATTTTCATGGGCAATAAAAATTCAAATCAAGAGTTAGCCTCATGCTCTAGTGTTCGAAAAAATTCTTATCACTGTAAATAAACATGTTGCTATTATTTCTAATTCTAGAATGATTACAAACAAACACTAGCAAAGTTGTAGGGTTTGTGACAAGGTTCATAGGATCCTTCACTATATGTTCCAATTTAACTAGGTATATTGTTGATTTACTCAAGTTCTAGCCAAACTCTTTGTTGAAGTCCCCTCATCCATTGCATTGTGATGTGGGAACAACTATGTCAACCCAAACTAATGGCCCAATCCATATGTTGAGTGTCTTAGCAAGTACATGTTTGGGCCATAACATAACCCAATGGGTTCAAGAAACCTAAACTTGAAAGGCATCCTAAAAATTCTTTAGGAATTTTGATATGTTTAGAACTCCTTAATTGTTGTTTTAGGATTCTTAAATTGTTAAGGTTCTTAATTATCTAAGATTTCCTTATTTGTTAAGATCCTTGATTTGTTAGGATCTTATTCGCGACTCTAGTTATCAAATTAGGGAATTTGTTAGGATCCTATCCCTGATTTTTTAGGACCTTAATTTGCTTAGATTTTATTTTCCTTGATTTTAAGGATCCTAATTTACTAGGATCTTTCCAAGATTAGGTTTTAAGGATTCTTGATCCTTCTAGAATTAGGTTTAGCTGTCTATTTAAAGGGAGTATTATTTTAATTGTAAGCAAAACCTTTTAAGAACCTTTTAAGATCAGAAAGAATTTCGTTTTATCCAACTTTACTTTCTAAATTTTGTGCTATTACTTTCCAACTTTTTACATTTCAATCATTTTATTCCTACATTTAAATTATTGTTTTTACAGTTTAGTAGTTTATCTTCCAGCCTTTACCTTTCCAAGGCTTTAGATTTTTGAAATTCCAGTTGTTATCCCATTCTAGTCTTTCTATAATCCATAGCTCACTCCATTGCCCATCATGAATCGCATCACATTAAGGTAATATTATAACATATACTTCAAATGTAAATCAATACTTTCCTTTAGCTTTTATAAAAAGACTTTCATCAAAGTAACATGTTTTTATTTATTTACTTACTGTTTGGTTCTAGGTCTTCATGTGATCTACACTAGAAAATTCAATTACTAGTAGCTTCCTTGCTTTTTTCCTCTTATCCTCTTATGCTTCCATTTTCTTAGCAAAGTCATCATTCATTTCAAGAATAGCAAAGGCATTATGCATTGCCATAAGAACCTTTGGTGGGGATTATTCAAAAATCACTTCATCTCTATATTCACCAATGTAAATGGTGTTAATGGCATTTTGTATTAACCTTTATTCAATCATCTTAGTATTTCAAACTAGCAATATGGGCTGATGGGCTAGCAAAATGAGTACGAGCCAAACTTTTATGTACTGGACTAGTAGTATGGGTTGATGGACTAAACTAGCAAGTATGAGTCTAACTCGCCTAGTTTCCTTGTTGTTAGGTCATCCACTTAGGTGGTGCCTTATTTTATTCCTTTTGTATTTCCAATACTTTTATGTATAAGAATGTAATTAACCTCTTTAATAGGGGAAACGTTACTTATTAGTTTGAACATATAATGACTCTGATATTCAATAAGATGACAGTTATGATTCATCATTTATTATTGTAACATTAACTCTTTATGAGTATTCTAACAGTTTAGAATTATAAAGCATCCCAATTTGATGAACCTCATTTGAATCTTATGTAATATTTACATATTTATTGTAATGCTCTAAATGTATAGCTAATGTTCCATTTAATTTATACGAGAAGGCTAACTCTTATATAAAGGGAACTTCCTTGTCCCTTTCTCTTTACTTAAACATTTAAGCTTCCCTCTCATTCCTTGTCTTTTTCTTATGAGTTATCCATAAGTCCTTTCATAAAAGTGATCCTAGTTAGAAGGCTAACTCAGTTCTTCACTAAGACTTGAGTGCTAAATGGATTTCTCCAAGTCTGTTCAAGTGGTATCAAAGCCTAACTGTTCGGTGAATTTTAAATGCAAGTGAACATGTCGAACAAGTAATATAATGATAAGAAAAGTATTGTCCCACGAAGATTGGTGAATACTAAACTAATTAAGTACTAATGATGAATTAATCTTAAAATTTATCTAGCAAATCAAAATATTGTTGATGATGAATTAAAATTTAAAACTTTCAAAACGAAAACTCAAGACTAATTAAAATTGAATCCAAGTAAGAAAAATCAAGATGAGAAACATGTTAGAGCTTCTGATTTTACCATAACTACTAAATATGAATTTTCATAGTTTATGCCTACAAGAATGATATTACCCATGTGATGGCAGAACTTCCTAATTTATTTACTATCCTATGTCTAGGTATAGTAAACCTATTTAGTTCATTAATTCACTATATCTTTATATGTGAATTGAAACAAACCAAGTGCATTAGGATCTGTGAATATTCCTAGTTTACAATAAATCTTTTGATCATCTTATCACCGAAAGCCACACAAATAACATGATATATGTCTATCCACATTTAATTCATGGTTATATATTATAAGAAGCAATTGCATATTATTACCTCTCAGTCTCAAATATGCACATCAAATCATTCAAGTGGTGGCCAATCACTTAAAAGCATTAAGCATAATAATATATAACTCACATAAATAAAATATCTTGCAAAACATAAAAACTTATAAAATTCACATCATCATAGTTAGGCTACATCTTTGCTTTAACAAAAGAAGTTTAGAACATAATAAAATAACAAACCAAAGTAATAGTAGAATTAAGCAAAACATCTTAAATAAAAAAACAGGAAAGTTGTCACCACACTGTCTTTTCTTTAAGAATTCTTTACAGAATTCCTACAATTTAAGAATGATAAGAAGTAGAGGGAAGCTTTTGCGCCTATATTTCTCTTTTTCTTTCTTGGTTTTCTCTTTCTTCTCTCACTTTTTCTCTCTTCCTTGGTTGGTTTCGGCAGCAACATGTGGCTTCTTCTTCTTTTCTCTCTCTTCTTCTCTTGTGCAATGCCTTCTCCCTTTTAATTCATGTTCCTTTGCCTTTTTATGTTATCTTGGGACGCGTGCCCTAAGATTTTCCCTTAGTAATTCACTTTTTTGCTCCTTTTCCTTTATTTCCTTTCTTGTCCTTTTTTGTCCTTTTCCTCCTCTTTTGCTACTTTACACGTTGCCTCCTCTTTTCTTCTTTTGACTTCTTTTTCTTTCCTTGTCTTCTTCACATTCCTTTTTGTAACTTTCTCTTCCTTTATTTCTTTTGCTTTTTTGGGGTTTGCTGCATAAATAACACCAATTTACATAAATATATCAAAACTTAAATATTATCTTATAAAACTTGTATTATTTATATCCTAAAATAGTCAAAATAACTCTATAAAAATAGAGTTATCAAGACCCCCAAACTTGACATTTTGCTAGTCCTCGAGCAAAAGTAAGAGATAATAATTGTTTCAGACAAAACCCTTTCTTGAAATTCACTCAAAATTGCTCAACTTAACAATTCAAAGAAAAAATATAGCTTTCATCTAAACACAACAATTGTTCATAAGATAAGATAGACTTTTAACTATGTTGACCATGTTCGTATGTGTGAGTGTGAGTCCTTATCTTTTCAACTATATGCACTCTAAATAAATCCACATTAATATGCAATCTCTCAAAATCTTTAACCAAACCTCATAGGTTTGCTTTTCATTCCTTTCTCCACTAATGTAGGCCAATCATCTAACCAAGAATCAATAGGACTTTTATAAGCTTGTAATATAAGGCTAGGCTAGGGGTAAGATAAAAGTCATTTAGGCTAAATTCACCCATGAACACATTGCTTTCTAGGATCTAATTTGAGCTTTTGTCACTTTCTTTGCTTTCTCTTCTTTTTTTTTGCAAATGATCTTTCTATCACCACTTCTCTCATTTATTTCTTCCCAAAAATACTTGATTTCACTTGGATTTCGACACTCACAAAAGTCACAATCATGCTTGCAATAATAAAACAAGTAGTAGGACTAGAAATGTAACTATTATAATCTTATCTTGTTGATGACATCCAACTACTATGCAAAAGCCAATTTCTAAACCTTGAGTGGCTTGAATTTGACAATAAGCAATAAGAGAATTCCATTCTTAGACAAATGTTGCATTTCCTTTCTTTTTATTTTTTTTTCTTTTCTTTTTTTTTTTGCATTCACAAAAGCAACATATTATGCTACATAATCATTGCAATTAATATCCTTCCCATATAACATCCTTCCCTCGACTTCTCTTTCACTCAAATAGACTTATATCCTAAAAATCAACATGTTCAAGGGTGCGGGACGAAAAGATAATTTATCAAAGGCTCAAAGGTATATATATGTGGGTGTCAAAATAAAAAAATGGATATAAATCAAGGCTCAGCGGGGTGACTGGGGATAAATAAATAGGGTTGGCTTGAAAGGCTCAAATGATCCAAAGAATGGCCTAAATCATTTTCTCAATTAGATGCAGCTTAGGATTTCGCCTCAAGAGGAAATCAAGCAAATTCTAAGATCCGGGTGAGATCTAAGAAAATCACATACTTCACATGAATGTTCTCTAGAAATACACACGATTTCAAAAATGAAGGACTTTTAG
Organism: Casuarina equisetifolia; assembly: GCA_028551475.1. Classification (NCBI taxonomy): domain Eukaryota; kingdom Viridiplantae; phylum Streptophyta; class Magnoliopsida; order Fagales; family Casuarinaceae; genus Casuarina; species Casuarina equisetifolia. The sequence goes on from CM052355.1 coordinate 22,469,931, forward strand.
TGTTTAATAAATGGATCAACATAATCAGAATCACACTTAACTCACATCACAATTGTAGGTTTGAACATAATCTACATCTTCCTAAGAATCGCTAAGAATTCAAAACAAAGGGTTTAATCATGACATGAGAAAAATTCAATTAGATTTAGTAAGAAAAGATTTATTTTCCCACCCCCAAACTTGAATGGAGCATTGTCCTCAATGTAAAAAGAAATAAAGCAAAAATAAAGGTAAAATAGGAATGAAAAAACTCCCCTGATTGTAGGTGATAGCCATAGAAAGCTTTGAGGAGATGGTGGTGACAAAATTTTCAATAAAAGAACCAATAAAATGCTTGGGTTGCCTCCCAAGAAGCGCTTGCTTTATAGTTTTCAGTCAAACTATCTTCAATGTTGCTACTCAAGGAGGAAGAAGATCAATGGTAGTCTTCTGCATATTGACTCCCTCAAAGTAGGGCTTCAAACACTGACCATTCACCTTAAACGTGCCTTGGGTGTCATTTGCAACTTCTATTGCTCCATATAGGAATACCTTAGTGACTATGAAAGGGCCAGACCATCGAGATTGCAATTTACCTAGAAACAATTTAAGACGAGAGTGATAAAGTAATACTTTTTGGCCAACCACAAACTCTCTTCTTAATATATGTTTGTCATGCCATCTTTTGTCCGCTCCTTGTATATTTTAGCATTTTTGTAGGCCTCATCTCGTAATTCCTGCAATTCATTCAGCTGCAACAATCGAGTTTCACTGCAGACTATATATCAAAGTTCAAAAATTTCAAAGCCCAATATGCTTTATGCTCTAATTCTACTGGTAGATGACAAGCCTTCCCAAACACTAGCCTAAAAGAAGACATTCCAATTGGTGTTTTGAATGCTGTTCTATAGGCCCAAAGTGCATCATCAAGTTTCATTGACCAATCTTTCCTTGAGGCATTCACAATTTTTTTTAAAATTCTCTTAATTTCCCTATTTGATATCTTAACTTGACCACTAGTCTGAGGGTGATAAGGGGTAGCAATCTTATGGGTAACCCCATACTTACCCAAAAGTGCTTCAAATTGTTTGTTGCAAAAATGGGTCCCTCTATCACTTATGATTGCCCTAGCGGTGCCAAAACGGGTAAAAATATTTTTCTTTAAGAATTTAACCACAACCTTAGCATCATTTGTAGGCAATGCTACTGCTTCTACCCACTTAGACACATACTCAACAGCCACCAAAATATACATATTTCCATAAGAAGGTGGAAAGGGTCCCATGAAGTCAATACCCCAAATATCAAATAACTCACACACAACAACATTGTTTAGAGGCATCTCATGTTTCCTAGAAATATTTCCAGTTCTTTGACATTGATCACATGCAACTACATATGAATATGCATCTCTAAAAAGTGTAGGCCAATAAAATCCAAATTGTAAAACCTTAGCTGCAGTTCTGGTGGCACCAAAATGACCACCAGCTTCTCTAGCATGACAATGGTGTAGGATACTAGCCATCTCTTCCTCAGGAACACATCTCTTTATAACCTGGTCTACACATACTTTAAACAAGAAAGGCTCTTCCCAAAAATAATGTTTGAGGTCAGAAAAGAATTTTTTTCTTTGTTGATATGACATTTCAAGAGGAAGAACATTACTTACCAAATAATTGACAAAATCAGCATACCAGGGAATTTGGATGGATTGGAGCGCAAAAATATTTTCATCGGGAAATTCTTCCATAACCGATTGATCTTCTTCCTTTAGATTGGGAATTCTTGACAAATGATCTACAACTAGATTTTCGGTCCCTTTCTTATCCTTGATCTCCAAATCGAACTCTTGTAGCAAGAGAATCCACCTTATTAACCTAGGTTTTGATTCTTTCTTTTCAAGTAGATGCTTGAGAGTAGAATGGTCAGAATAAACAATAACTTTGGAACCAATTAGATAAGAACAAAATTTATCAAAAGCAAATACTACTGCCAAAAGTTCTTTTTCTGTTGTTGAATAATTCAATTGTGCACTTGACAAGGTTCGACTGGCATAGTAAATGGTTTGAAAAATTCCATTCTTCCGTTGTCCCAAAACAACTCCTACTGCAAAATCAGTAGCATCACACATTAGCTCAAAAGGTAAGTCCCATGATTGGTGCTGATAGTAACTTTTCCTTTAAAGTGTTAAAAGCCTGCAAGCATTCATCAGAAAAGTTATATTTCACATCTTTAACCAACAAACTTGAAAGAGGTCTAGCAATTTTAGAAAAATCTTTTATGAATCGCCTATAGAATCCTGCATGCCCTAAAAAGCCTCTAACAAGTTTCATTGATGTTGGTGGGGGCAATTTTGCAATGACCTCCACTTTAGCTCGATCAACCTCTAATCCTTTTTTAGATATCTTATGCCCAAGCACTATTCCTTCATGCACCATAAAATGACACTTCTCCCAATTCAAAACAAGGTTAGTCTCCTCACACCTTTGTAAGACCCTTGCTAAATTATCTAAACAAATGTTAAACGATGAACCAAATATAGAAAAATCATCCATGAAAATCTCAATGAATTTTTCAACCATATCAGAAAAAATGGCCATCATGCATCTCTGAAAAGTGGCTGGTGCATTACAAAGACCAAAGGGCATTCTTCTAAAAGCAAAGGTACCATAAGGACAAGTGAAAGTGGTTTTCTCTTGATCTTCTGGTGCAATGTGAATTTGATTATACCCTGAATACCCATCAAGAAAGCAATAAAATTCATGTCCTGCAAGCCTTTCTAACATTTGATCAATAAATGGTAAAAGGAAATGATCTTTTCTAGTGGCATCATTTAGTTTTCTGTAATCTATACACACACGCCATCCAGTAACTATCATAGTTGGAATCAATTCATTATTGTCATTTCTTTGAACAGTCATACCTCCCTTCTTTGGCACAACTTGCACAGGACTTACCCAGGGACTGTCTGAGATAGGATAAATGATCCCTGCATCAAGCAACTTGATTACCTCAACCTTCACCACTTCTTGCATCTTTGGATTCAATCGCCTCTGAGGTTGAATAGTAGCTTTGTACTGCTCTTCCATCAAAATCTTGTGCATGCTAAGTGAAGGACTAATTCCCTTGATGTCAGCTATTTTCCATCCAATTGCTCCTTTATGCTCTTTCAACACCTGAAGTAATTTCTCTTCCATTGATTCTGTCAAAGAAGAAGATATGATTACTGGCAAAGTAGAAACTTCATCTAAATAAACATATTTCAAATGAGAAGGTAAGGGCTTGAGTTCAAGAGTTGGGGGTCTTCAATTGATGACTTAGGTTTTGTCATGTGTTGTCCCAATTCCTCAAACTTTATTGCCTTTTGCTGTGAATATGGTGGATTTGCTTCCATGAGATTGGCATACTCCTGTATCTCTTCACTTTCAATTTCCTCATTCTTTGGGTGAACCAAGCATGCTTCAAATGGATCCTTAAAAGCTTTTTCCTGAAAGATCTTATTCACAAACTTATTAATTGTCTCAACCTTAAAGCAAGAACTATCATTAGATGGATGTTTCATAGCAGTAAAAACATTAAAAGTGACAAAATCATTTTGAACTCTTAATATTAACTTCCCTTGTTGTACATCAATCAAAGCTCTTCCTGTTGCTAGAAAAGGTTGACCTAAGATAAGTGGTACCTCAAAGTCCTCCTCCATGTCAAGTACTATAAAATCTACAGGAAAAATGAATTTGTCAACTTTTACCAATACATCTTCTACAATGCCCGTCGGGTATTTAATTAATCGATCAGCCAATTGTAGGGACACTGTGGTTGGCTTCACTTCACCCAATTCTAATTTCCTGAAAACAAAAAAAGGCATTAGATTAATACTAGCTCCTAAATCACATAATGCCCTATCAAAGTGAGAATCTCCAATAGTACAAGGAATTGTAAAACTCCCTGGATCTTTTAATTTTAGAGGCAGTTTGTTTTGTAAGATGGCTGAGCATTCTTCAGTTAGCTTCACAGTTTCATACTCTTCTAGCTTCCTTTTGTTTTTCAATATCTCCTTAAGAAATTTTGCATAATTGGGCATTTGAGCTAATGCATCTGCAAAAGGAATGTTAATATGCAATTTTTTAAATACATCAAGAAATTTAGAAAACTGCTTATCTATTTTATGTTGCTGGAGTCTCTGAGGAAATGGAACTGGAGGCACATAAGGCTTGGGATTATCAGGGAATAATGTCCTCTTGGTTGCCTCCTCAAGCTGCGTGCTAACATCATCTTCCTTATCCTTGACATTTTCCTTCTCAACATTATCTTTTCCCACTTGTTTGCCATTTCTCAAGGTTATTACCTTTGCATCTTCTATAGGATTCTTCTCTATGCTACTTGGCAATGAACCTTGTTGTCTTCTAGAAATCATATTAGCCAACTGACCTATTTGCACCTCTAAATTTTGAATTGAAGCTTCTTGGTTTTGCATTCTTGTTTCGTTGTTCTGTAACATCTTGACAACCATTTCCTCTAAGTTAGGCTTCTTTTCTTCTTGTTGCCTTAACCCTGGTGGTGGCCTCATTGCATTAGAATTACTCTATGAAAAATTTGGGTGGTTACGCCATCCCGGATTGTAAGTGTTGGAGTATGGATTATTTTGTGGCCTACTTGAATTTCCAACATAATTAGCATCTTCGCTACCTTGTGCAAAGGTGTTACCTACTTGGCACTCTATGCTTGCATGTCCTCCACCACAATGATCACATAATATGTTCTGAATCCTCATGACTGGAGCACTTAGGTTATCTATTTTCTTGTTGAGTTTTTCAATTTGTGCATACATTGCAATGTAAGCATCTACTTCATGAATTCCACTAGCTTTCCTCACTGGTAACCTCTCAGTAGGCCATTGATAACTATTATTTGTCATTTCCTCTAAAAGATCATATGCTTTTTCTGGTGTCTTATTGTTCAAAGCCCCTTCTGCAGCTGTATCAAGCATAAAACAAAGATTTGTACTAGACCCATTATAGAAAGTTTGTACTTGTAACCATATGGGTAGTCCATGTTGTGGACATTTTCTTAAAAGCTCCTTGAATCTTTCCCAAGCTTCATACAATGATTCATTGTCCATCTGCATAAAAGCAGTAATATCGTTACGCATTTTTGCAGATTTTGCTGGAGGAAAGAACTTACTAAGAAATTTCTGAGTCAAATCATCCCATGTTGTAATTGATCCTGCAGGAAGAGAAGAAAGCCAACTTTTAGCTTTGTCTCTTAAAGAAAATGGGAATAGCCTTAATCTAACAGCATCATCTGTGACTCCATTGTATTTAATCATGTCATAGATTTCAAGAAAAGCATCAATGTGAGCATTTGGATCATCATTTGGTAGCCCATAAAATTGCACAGAATTTTGAAGCATCTGAATGAGTGCTGGCTTGATTTCAAAGTTGTTTGCTTGAATTGCAGGCCTTTTGATGCTTGATGTGGCACCCTGAACTGTTAGTGCAACATATTCTTTTAGAAGCTTGCGTGGATCATCATTCTCTGCCATTTTTGTAGCTTCACTTCTTTGTTCTCTTAGCTCTTTTCATTGCTTTCTGACTGTTTGTTCAATTTTTGGGTCAAGATTAACAAGTTGTTCTCTTTGGCTACGGGTCATGCACGTCTGTAACAATCCTGAAAAGTAGCAACTAAAAAAAAATGATTGATTTTTTTAATTAATTTTTTTAATGTAAAAATAACAATAATAAAGCAAAGTAAAAATAAAATCTAACAAAAAAAAAATTGTTTTTTTTTAAAGAAAATAAAAACTAGATTAAACTTAGAATTATTTAGTATTAATATTAACGAGTAGTAAAACAACCAATCCCTGGCAATGGCACCAAAAACTTGTTCGGTGAATTTTAAATGCAAATGAACATGTCGAACAAGTAATATAATGATAAGAAAAGTATCGTCTCACGAAGATTGGTGAATACTAAACTAATTAAGTACTAATGATGAATTAATCCTAAAATTTATCTAGCAAATCAAAATATTGTTGATGATGAATTAAAATTTAAAACTTTCAAAACGAAAACTCAAGACTAATTAAAATTGAATCCAAGTAAGAAAAATCAAGATGAGAAACATGTTAGAGCTTCCGATTTCACCATAACTACTAGATATGAATTTTCATAGTTTATGCCTACAAGAATGATATTACCCATGTGATGGTGGAACTTCCTAATTTATTTACTATCCTATGTCTAGGTATAGTAAACCTATTTAGTTCATTAATTCACTATATCTTTATATGTGAATTGAAACAAACCAAATGCATTAGGATCTGTGAATATTCCTGGTTTATAATAAATCTTTCGATCATCTTATCACCGAAAGCCACACAAATAACATGGTATATGTCTATCCACATTTAATTCATGGTTATATATTATAAGAAGCAATTGCATATTATTACCTCTCAGTCTCAAATATGCACATCAAATCATTCAAGTGGTGGCCAATCACTTAAAAGCATTAAGCATAATAATATATAACTCACATAAATAAAATATCTTGCAAAACATAAAAACTTATAAAATTCACATCATCATAGTTAGGCTACATCTTCATTCTAACAAAAGAAGTTTAGAACATAATAAAATAACAAACCAAAGCAATAGTAGAAATTAAGCAAAACATCTTAAATAAAAAAACAGGAAAGTTGTCACCACACTGTCTTTTCTTTAAGAATTCTTTATAGAATTCCTACAATTTAAGAATGATAAGAAGTAGAGGGAAGCTTTTACGCCTATATTTCTCTTTTTCTTTCTTGGTTTTCTTTTTCTTCTCTCACTTTTTCTCTCTTCCTTGGTTGGTTTTGGTGGCAACACGCGGCTTCTTCTTCTTTTCTCTCTCTTCTCTCTCTTCTTCTCTTGTGCGGCACCTTCTCCCTTTTAATTCACGTTCCTTTGCCTTTTTATGCTATCTTGGGATGTGTGCCCTAAGATTCTCCCTTAGTAATTCACTTTTTTGCCCCTTTTTCTTTATTTCCTTTCTTGTCCTTTTTTGTCCTTTTCCTCCTTTTTTGCTACTTTACACATTGCCTCCTCTTTTCTTCTTTTGACTTCTTTTTCTTTCCTTGTCTTCTTCACGTGCCTTTTTGTAACTTTCTCTTCCTATATTTCTTTTGTTCTTTTGGGGTTTGCTGCATAAATAACACCAATTTACATAAATATATCAAAACTTAAATATTATCTTATAAAACTTGTATTATTTATATCTTAAAATAGTCAAAATAACTCTATAAAAATAGAGTTATCACTAACTCTTACTGTTCAGTGAAATTCTAAATGCAAGTGTACATGTCAAACAAGTAATATAATGATGAGTACAGATATCGTCCCACGAAGACTGGTGATTACTATGCTAATTAATTATTAATGGTGAATAGACTCTAAAGCTTATTTGGCAAATCAAAATGGTAAAACATGGATTAAAGAACTAAATTTAACCTAAACTTAATTAATGAAACATGTTAGAGCGTCCGATTTCACCTAATTACTAGATACAAATGCAGATCATTTATGCTAGTAAGATTAATTCTACTCATGTGATGGCAAAAATTCCTAACTTATTCACTATCCTATGTCTAGGTATAGCAAACCTACTTAGCTCATTAATTCACTGTGAGTCTGCATATGAATTAAATGAACTAAGTGCATTAAGATTTGTGAATATTGCAGTTTGCACCTAAAGCCACACAAATTATATGGTATATGTCTATCCATATTACTCTATGGTTACAAATTACATGAACCAACTGCATGCTATCTCCTGTCGGTCTCAAACATGCAAATCACCTAAAAGCATTAAGCTCCATAATATGCAACTTCACATTCATAAAATATCTCAAAAAGCCTAAATAATCACATTCATACGTTATAATTAAGTTCCATCGTAGCTCTAACAAACTAAACTAAAACAACATATTTACATAAACTAAATCAATGCAAAAACGTGAACAAAATATTATGGAATTTAAAAACATTAAAGCTATCACCAAATGTCTTCAAATCACAAAACAAATTGTACAAATCTGCATATCAGGAGGAGGAGAAGAAGCTGTTTGGAAAACAAGATGAAAAACGAGCCGAGATGCGCCCTTACACGCTATCGCACGTGCTGACACACTCCGGTGACATGCGCCACCATTCAGCTGCCACGCGCCGCCACCGTCTACCGCTGGTCTTCATAGAAACTTCAAGAAAGATAGATCGGGATGCCCAGTTTGCAGATCTATAAAAATAAAGCACAAATCCACCACAGAAACACGTAGATCGCACTTCTTCACCAGAAACCGCTGCGAAATTGGTACAGAAAGGCTGGAAATCACTTTAGGACCGTGGATCTGCTCTCTCTTCACCAAAAATCACCTAAAGGTGGTCAGAAAAGAAGAAAATATGGCCAAAAGTGGGTCATCGCCGGAGAAAATGATGGATGGACGGTTGGCATTCACACTTCCATCACACTCCTCTTTGAGACCCGCGTTGTCACGTGAGCCTTTCTTTCTCTGGCGATGCCTCTCTAGTTCTGATCAAGACTCTGACTCCCTCTCGGTTTCTTTTCTCTCGCCTTGCTTCCTTTTCCCTCTATCATAGTCCTGCACGATAATTCCCTTTTCTCCTTTTCACGGTCCCACGTGTTTCCTCTTTTACTTTTTTTTTCTTTTTCTTCTCCTTGCTTCTCACATGCTTCATAGATAAATGGTAAACATTGATTTTGCATGATTTATTGCTTCTTTTTCTTCTATTTTGGGTTTACTACATAAAATAGCAAAAACATACATAAATATAATTAAATACAAATATAATTTAATAAAAACTATATTAAAAATTACCTAAAATACTACTAATAACTCTATAAAATATAGAGTTATCAATACCCTCAAACATAACATTTTGCTTGTTCTCGAGCAAAAGAACTAAACAACACATTATGACAATACAAAACAAAAACAAATTTTACACAAAAACATTAAACAAGCTTTAAACAACATATTATGACAACATAAAAAAAAATTACTCATAAAAGCACAAGAAATTACACACAAAAAGCACTAAACAACATTCCAACACCACCACCAATCATGATATATACCCTCAAACTTAAAATTTATTCGTCCTCGAGCAAAAGAACTAAACAACATATATAACTAATCCTTCCATGATATTCTCCAATAATTGCTCAACTTAATAATTCAAAGAAAAACATAACTTATGTCAATCACGTGTGTGTGTGTGTGTGAATCCGCATTTTTTCTCAATTGTATGCACTCCAAATATATTCACATTAATATGCAACCTCTCAAAATCTTTGACCAAATATCATAAGTTTGCTTTTCATTCCTCTCTCCACTAATGTAAGTCAATCATCTAACTAAGAATTAATAAGACTTTCATAAGCTTGTAATGTAAGGCTGGGTTAAGGGTAAGATGGAAATCATTTAAGTTCAAATAACCCATGAACACATTACTTTCTAGGATCTCATCATAATTCTAACCCCTTGCTACCTTTTTACTCCATGAAGATGATCTTTTCACCATCACTTAATCTCATTCTTTCCTATCCAATAATGATTTGACACTAATAGAAAGCCCCAATCATGTGTGCAACAATAAAGCAAAAACAAAAACACTTATACATATAGCCATCTCAAACCTCTCTTATCAATGATATTCAACAATAATGCTCAAAGATATCCTTTAGAGAACTATGTGGCTTGACTCCTAAAGCAAATGTTTCCCTTTTTTTTTTGTCTTTTTTTTTTCATTTGCATTTGCATTTACAAAAGTGACATACTATGCTACACATAATCATTTCAATCAACTTCTTCTCATAATACATCCTTCCCTTTGACTTCTCTCATAATCAAATCAACTTGTACACACCAGAAGTCATATGTTCATGGGAATAGGACAATAAGATAAATTGATCAAAAAGGCTAAGAGATATATGTCCAGGTGTCATTCAACAAAATCAGGATAAGAATAAGGCTCAGTGGGGTGATTGGGGATAAGTAAACAAGGTTATCTTGAAAGGGTCAATCGATCCAAAGATGGCCTAAATCATTTTTTTAGTCAGATGCAACCTAGGATTTTGCTTCAAGATGAAATCAAGCAAATTCTAAGATCTGGGTAAGATCTAAGAAAATCACACACTTCAAATGAATATTTGTTCGGTGAATTTTGAATGCAAGTGAACATGTCGAACAAGTAATATAATGATAAGAAAAGTATCGTCCCACAGAGATTGGTGATTACTATGCCAACTAATTACTAACGGTGAACAACTCCTAGAATTTATCTAACAAATCCAAATTGATAGAGAATAAACTAATCAACTAAATTTAATAAAACTAAATACACAAAATATGTTAGAGTGACCGATTTCACCATAACTATGAGGTACTAATGTAGATTATGTATGCTTGCAAGAGGGATAATATCTATGTGATGGCGGAACTTCCTAATTTATTTACTATCCTATGTCTAGGTATAGCAAACCTACTTAGTTTATTAATTCACTATATTTCTATATGTGAATTGAAACAAACCAAATGCATTAGGATCTATGAACATTCCCAGTTTACAATAAATCTTTCGATTATCTTATCACCAAAAGCCACACAAACAACATGGTATATGTCTATCCACATTTAATTCATGGTTATATATTATAAGAAGCAATTGCATATTATTACCTCTCAGTCTCAAACATGCACATCAAATCATTCAAGTGGTGGCTAATCACTTAAAAGCATTAAGCATAATAATATATAACTCACATAAATAAAATATCTTGCAAAACATAATAATCATAAGATTCATACCATCATAATTAGGTTACATCGTAGCTCTAACAAAAATAAACTAAAACATAAAGAAATAATAAGGAAGAATGGTAATAAGAAATAAAGAAGGCATCTTGAATCCAAGAACAAGAAGTCTATCACCCTTTTTGTCTTCTTTTCAAGAAAACCTTGAATTCTTGGCCTCTTTCTTGAGTTGTGCTCAATTTCCTCCTCTCCTTTCTTTTGCCTCTTCTCTTCTCTTAAATAGGGTTTAGGTTTAGACATACTCTTATCCTAGTAGAATTGGGTCTTAGAGATCTAAAACAATTGAGTTTTGAACTCTTAATTTAATTAGGTTTTGAACTCCTAATTTAATTAGGCTTTGAACTCCTAATATGATTAGGTTTTCTAATTATTTAGAAAACCCAATAACAATAAAATCTAATAACAATCATTCAAAGTCCAAGCCCATCTTGACTCTCTTGATCCTGATATTACGATTTTACCACACAATAAGCATCAGACTCTCCATGTTCATCTTTTTTCTCCTTGCCTTCTTGTGCTATATAAACAAGATAAATTTAGGTAAATAAAGAGGAGTTCAAATGTTTTCTCACAATTATTAAAGTTATTTATTACCTAAAATAGGTAAAATAACTCTATAAAAATAGAGTTATCAATGTTCTCTAGAGATATACACAATTTCAAGAAAATACAGACTTTAAGTGCTCAATAAGTGAATCAACATAATCAGAATCACACTTACATCATACCACAATTACAAGTTTGAACAAAATCTACATCTCCCTAAGAATCACCAAGAATTCACAATAAAGAATCCAATCATAGAAATCATGGTTCAACACAAGAAAAAGATTTTACACTAAAAAAATAAACTTTCTAACACAACTTTTAACACAAAACAGAAAATTTTAGCACAACACTTCCAACACAACCACAATTACCACAATACACAACCTCCAACGCAACCCAACAAAACAGCAGCACCCTCAAACTTAAATTTAGTATTCTCCTCAATGATAAAAGAAAATAAAGCAATAGTAAGGAAAGAACAAGGAAAACTCCCCTGATTGTAGGTTGTCAAAATGGAGCTATGATGAGCATATGGTGATAGCCTTCTAACCAAATTGCTAAGAAAATACTTGGGTTGCCTCCTAAAAAGTGCTTGCTTTATAGTTTTCTGCCAAACTATCCTCCACATTGCTACTTAAGGAGGATGGAACTCCAATAGTTTATGAGACAGCTTGTGTCTTTTGATGGTTGAGCATTCTTCAATAAGCACAACTGTCTCATATACTTCCAACTTTCTTTTGTTTTCCAGTATCTCTTTCAACAATTTTGTACAACTAGATATTTGAACTGGAACATCTGCAAAAGGAATGTTAATGTGCAGTTTTAAAGATATATCAAGGAATTCCAAAAACTGCTTATCTTTTACGCGTTGCTGGAATCTCAGGGTAAATGGAGCTAGAGGCATAAAAAACATAGGATTTTCGAGAACAAGCTTGCTCCCAAGTGCCTCCTCAAATTGCATGCTGACATCCTTATCCATTTCTTTGAAAATCTCATTGTCAATATCATTGTCTCCCATTTGGTTGCCACATGTTAGTGTTATTGCCTCTGTGGTATCTATAAGGCTTTTCTCTACATCGCTAAGCAAAGAACCCTCCTGAATCTCTGAGATCATACTAATAAGCTGACTCATCTACACTTCTAATCTTTGGATTGAAGCATATTGTCTTTGAAAGCTCACTTCTTGATTCTAAAATCTTGCTTCAGTCCTCTATGTAAAGTTTTGCGTGGTGATGGCCAGCTCACTGATCATGTCCTCAAAATTAGGTTTCACCTCTTCTGTTTACCTAAATGTTGGTTGTGGTCTCATCTCACTTGGGTTACTCCATGAAAAAGATTGATGGTTGTGTCATCCCGGATTGTATACGTTGGAGTAAGGGTCATTTTGTGACCTGCTAGGGATCCCAACAAAATTAGCATAATCATTATAATGAGCATAAGGGTTACCTACTTGACATTCTGTGCTTTCATGTGGTCCACCACAAAATTCACATTCTCTATTTTAATGTCTCACAACTGGAATACTTAGGTTGTCTATCTTCTTATCGAGCACTTCCAATTGTGCACACGTTGTGGTGAAGATATCTACTTCATGGACTCCACTTGCTTGATGCATTGGTAGTCTCTTAGTAGACCATTGATAGTTATCAAATGCCATTTCCTCTAAAAAATTAAATGCCTCTTCTGGTGTTTTGATATATAAGTCCCCTTCTGCAGTTGTATCAATCACAAAATGAAGAATTGTACTACACCCATCATAAAAGGTTTGTACCTGTAGCCATGTGGGTAGTCCATGATTTGGACATCTCCTCAGAAGTTCCTTGAATCTTTCCCAAGCTTCATATAATAATTCATTATTCATATAATAATTTAGCAAATTTGGCAAAAGGAAAGAACTTACCAAGAAATTTTTGAGCCAAATCATCCCATGTAGTAATCAATCCTGCAGGAAGTGAAGAGAACCAATTTTTAGCTATATCTTTAAGAGAAAATGAAAATAGTTTTAACATGATAACATCTTCTACGACTCCATGATCTCCAATCATGTCACATAATTCATGGAATGATTCAATGTGAGCATTTGGATCCTCATTTGGTAGCCCACTATATTGCACAGATTTTTGAAGCATCTTGATGAGCATGGGCTTGATCTCAAAGTGGTTTGCCTGAATTGTAGGCCTTTGAAATCTTGTTGTGGCATTCCAAAATGATGGTGCATAATCTTTCAGCAATTTACATGTACCATCATTGTTCTCCATCTTGATCTTTTCTCTACAACAAAACATAAGATTAAACTAAAAAGAAAATAAAAGAACAAAAGCTAGATTAAACTAAAAAGCTATTTGATATTAATATTAATCAGTAGTAAAGCAACCAAACCCCGGCAATGGCGCCAAAAACTTGTTCGGTGAAATTCTACATGCAAGTGTACATGTCGAACAAATAATATAATGATGAGTATAGATATCGTCCCATGAAGATTGGTGATTACTATGCTAATTAAGTACTAACGGTGAATAGACTCTAAAGCTTATCTAGCAAATCAAAATGGTAAAACATGGATTAAAGAACTAAATTTAACCTAAACTTAATTAATGAAACATGTTAGAGCATCTAGTTTCACCTAATTACAAGATACAAATATAGATCATTTATGCTAGCAAGATTAATTCTACTCATGTGATGGCGGAATTTCCTAACTTATTTACTATCCTATATCTAGGCATAGCAAACCTACTTATCTCATTAATTTACTATGAGTCTGCATATGAATTAAATGAACTAAGTGCATTAAGATTTGTGAATATTGCAGTTTCCACCTAAAGCCACACAAATCATATGGTATATGTCTATCCATATTACTCTATGGTTGCAAATTACATGAAGCAACTGCATGCTATCTCTTATCGGTCTCAAACATGCAAATCATATCAGTTAAGTGGTAGCTCTGTGATATGCAACTTCACATTCATAAAATATCTCATAAAGCCTAAATAATCACATTCATATAGTAGTGCAACTTCACATCCATCGTAGCTCTAACAAACTAAACTAAAACAACATATTTACAAAAACTAAATCAGTACAAAAACGTGGACAAAATATTTTGGAATTTAAAAACATTAAAGCTGTCACCAAATGTCTTCAAATCACAAAAAAAATTGCACAAATCTGCACATCAGGAGGAGGAGAAGAAGCTATCTGGGAAATGAGATGAAAAATGAGCTAAGACGCACCCTCATGCACTATCGCACGCGCTGACACGCTCTAATGACATATGCCACCATTCGGCCACCACGCATTGCTGTCATCTGCTGCCGATCTTCACAGAAACTTCAGGAAAGATAGATCGGGATGCCTAGGTTGCAGATCTGTAAAAATATCACACAAATCTACCATAGAAACGCGTAGATCTAGCGGAATGGACAAAGTCAGCATTCGCACTTCTTCGCCAGAAACCGCCGTAAACCGCCACGAAATTGGTACAAAAAGGTCAAAAATCACTCTAGGATTGTGGATTTACTCTCTCTTTGCCAAAAATCACCTAAAGGTGGCCAGAAAAGAAGAAAATATGGCCGGAAGTGGGTCGTCGCCAGAGAAAACAATGGATGGACGGTTGACATTCACACTTCCATCATGCTCCTCTCTGAGACCCATGCTATCGTGTGCGGCCTCTCTTTCTCCAGCGATGCCTCTCTGGTTTTGATCAAGACTCCGACTCCCTCTCAGTTTATTTTCTCTCACCTTGCTTCCTTTTCCCTCTATTGCGGTCTCGCACGATAATTTCCTTTTCTCCTTTTCACGATCCCACTGTTTCCTCTTTTACTTTTTTTTGTCTTTTTCTTCTCCTTGCTTCTCATGTGCTTCATAGATAAATGGTAAACATTGATTTTGCATGATTTATTGCTTCTTTTTCTTCTATTTTGGGTTTACTGCATAAAATAACAAAAACATACATAAATATAATTAAATACAAATATAATTTAATAAAAACTATATTAAACATTACCTAAAATGCTACTAATAACTCTATAAAATATAGAGTTATCACTTACAATAGGCTTAATTCTTGTGATGGCATTCGAAGGTGCAGGAGAATCACAACACCAACCCCAAGGGGCAAAGTGAAAAAGGATGCAAGCTAAAATGATAACATCCATGAACGAAAGAATTGCTTTATTGGAAGGTTACGTTTCTCGCATTGAGGAACAAGTGGTGGAGTTGAAAGGATTTGCCAAGAAAGTTCAAGAACAACTCCAAACAAGAATTGATTTTATTGCCATTTCTTATGGAGATATCTCCAAGCTAAAAAGCTATGGAGAAAACAAGATGCAACAAAAGTTAAAGACTTTTTGTGGCATATGGAGCAATACTTTGAGATTGTTAATATCAAGGATGATCAAGTAAAGGTACAAATTACTTCTTACTATCTCACTCATAGTGCTAACATATGGTGGGATAACTTATAAAGTGTTTAAGAAGGCGCTAAAGAAGCAATTCCTTCCCAAGAATGTAAACCAAAGGGCTTACGAAACATTGCATGATCTAAGGCATACCATAACCTTACAAGCTTATGTGCAAGCTTTTACTAAGGCAAGTCTTTACTTTAAGGATGTGTCGGAAAAGACTCTCTTGTTCTTCTTCACGAGTGGGCTTCAAAAATGGGAAAAGGATGAAATAGAATGGAGCTTTGTTTAATCAAAATGGAGGTGGCAAGCCTTTTTTTAGTCGTGATGGTGATAAAAAGAAAGGTAATCTCTCTTGTTTCATTTGTAGAGGCCCTCATTTTATGAGAGATTGTTTGAAGAAGTGATCGTTGAATGCAATGGAGCAAGATATGGTTCCAGAAGAAACCTCTACAAAGGAAGGGTATGTTGTCCTTTCAGATATTTAATTCGATAGAAAGGAAGGCCCTAAGATCTGCTATGAGACCTTTGATATATGTAGAGTGTATAGCCAACAACAAGAGTGCCAAAGCAATGGTGGACTTGGCTGCAACCCATAATTTTATTACACTTAGGGAAGCCAAGAAGTTGGCTCTCCATGAAGAAAGATATCAGTTCACTTAAGATGGTGAACCACACTCCATGGCTAGTGGTTAGAATTGTAAGGTTTTATAGCTATCCAAGAAGGGGGGTTGAATTGGATATTTCAATTTTATCTTTTGTTTACTAATTTTTAACTATTCAGACAAGGTTGTTAGTTAACACAGTAATATCAGAGCATATAATTAGGAATTAAAAATGAGATAATCAGGCTCAAAGAATTATACGGTGGTTCAACATTTTTCACCTACTTCCACCCTCTTCTCCTTCAACTTAAACTAAGTTGAAGTCTACTTTACTTCAAACTAGGAGAACCCCTTTCCTACACTTCACAACTCCTTAACAAAGAGTTATTTCAATTCTTGGTTACAAGGTTTTAGGTTTCTAAAACCTTAGTACATCAACCTAATCCTCAAATATGTAATATGAGTGAGGAATTAAGGTTATCAGAGAGCTAATTAAACATACAAAGAATTAATACAAGCTCTAATCACGAAACCCCCAATTTTCACAAAGCTAGGGTTTTGGATTTACAAAGATCTTTATGTGCAAATAATATTTGAGATAATCTAGCACATACAAAGATTAATCTATCAATTGATATTCACAGGATAATGAATTTAAAGAATATCACCAAAGATTCTTTCTTACTCCAAGGATTGAAGAATATGGCAGTGAGAGCAAATGATTCAAAGCTTTGATCTATTTTAATCAAATCAGCAAAATATTGTTCAGCCCACTCTAAACATTCACCTAAAGCTCCTTTTATAGTAGATTTTCAAACCTTGAACACTTTAGGGTTTCATTTCAAACCTATTTGATACTCTACCATTGAGACTTGATAGAAGCGACATAATATAGCTGCAGAGATGACAATTTTTACAGTAGAGAACCATTTTGACAATCCATCACTTCATTCTTCTTCCCATTGGAGAATCAACAGTTGAAAGAGAGAAAGAAGAGGAGGATGGCTTCGATCAGGTATGTGGCTAGGGCTTCAATCTATTCGATGTAAGAGCTTAACCTCTTATCAAAGTGAAACGGCTGTGTTTCACTTAAGTGATATGCGCTCAGGCTGAGTTTCGTGGGCTTTAGCTTCACAGGCCGTCTAGTTTTTTTATTTAATCAGTCCAGCATCAATCCAATATATATATGGTTGGTCCAGCATTAGTCCAATATATATATGGTCGGTCCAACATCAGTCCAATATATATATGGTTGGTCCAGCATCAGTCCAATATATATATGGTTGGTCTAATAATGATATATTTTCTATCATATTTAACTTGAACAAATATCATACCCTTATCTTTCAAACGTACCTATAAGCACACAATTTCAAAGTATCACATTTTCTTATTATAAGCACTAATATGAATTATTATACTAATTAAATCACACATAAAATAATTCATTTTAACTTCATATGTAATGTTTGATAGTGGAATGTAGGAAATTGGCTACTTTATAATATCATTAATTGATATTATAATTTGCACACCTTTTACTTCCTTTGGCATTTAATATATGCACACAAACTCATATATTCATAAATAAATTTTTTCTCAACAAAACATATAAACACATGATTTTCAATAGGAATCATCCAAGGGCTAGACTTACATGTTAGGAAATGGAGGGGAAAAGTAGATCTAACAGTGGTGGTGATGGATGACTACAAGTTAGTCCTTAGGTTAGATTTCCTCCATAAAGCTAATGCTTTTCCTTACCCCACACATAGATGTTTGTATATATTTGCAGGGGAGATGTCGTGTATAGTCCCTACTAAAGCAATGGGTTCAGCTCAAAGGAGTCTTTCTGCAATGCAGTTGAAGAAAGGCATCATAAAAGGTAAGGAGACTTATCTTGTCGTGTTGAAGGAAGAGAAAGAGATTGTGAAGGAAGACAAGCTTCCTCAGGCTATTCATGATCTTCTCAATGAAATAAGAATGTGATGCTTCTAGAATGCTGAAGCAACTACCTCTTAGGAGGGAAGTTGATCATGCGATCGAGTTAAAGTTAAGGATGAAGCCTAAAGTGAAGACTCCTTATAAAATGTCTCCACCTAAGTTTGAGGAACTCAAGAAACAGTTGAAGACACTTCTTGATGTGGGGTACATTCAGCCTTTGAAGGCTCCATATGGTGCTCTAGTGCTTTTCCAAGCAAAGAAGGATGGATCAATATGGTTGTGCATTGATTACCAAGCATTGAATAAAGTAACTGTCAAGAACAAATACCCTATTCCATTGATAGTGGATTTTATTTGATAGGTTGGGCAATGCCTGCTACTTTGCCAAGGTCAGCAACTTTTTATACTTTGATGAACAAGTTGTTCTATCCTTACTTGGAAAAGTTCATAGTGGTGGACCTGGATGACATAGTAATGTACCAACAACTCTTTAGAGGAGTATGTCATGCACTAGAAGGTACTATTTAAAGTGTTGCAAGAAAACAAGTTGTACGTGAAAAAAGAAAAATGTTCCTTTGCACAAGAAGAGGTGAAGTTTCTTAGGTATTTCATCACTAAAGGAACTCTGTAGATGGACAAGGCCAAGGTAAAGGCAATTTAGGGATGGGAAACTCCGTTGAAGGTAATAGAATTGAGATCCTTCCTTAGTTTAACCAATTATTATAGGTGATTTATTATAGGGTTCTTAGCAAGAGCCATACCCTTGACAGAATTGTTAAAGAAGTCTAAGACTTGGGATTAGACGGAGGCATGTTAGAAAGCTTTTGAAGACTTGAAGGATGTTATATGATGCAAATGTTATGGTAGGCTTGAGTGAGCTCAGGTTAAGAAAATATGTAAAAATCATTTTTTTGGTGTTTTTGGGTTTTTTGTGGGAAAAGTGAATGTTTGGTAAGGAGGAAGGGAGGAAAAACAAAAACAAAAATAACAAAAATAAAAGATAGATGCCAACAAACTCCAAGACGTAAAGGCAACGCCACCAATCAAGGACCACTGCCAATCCCTCACAAGAATTAGGTAAAGGATGCAAAAGTTTATCACATAACTTTGGGGTTTCTATTCTCTAGAAAACAACTCTGCTTACAACTGAAACAATGCTCTCTTTAAATAGGCAGCTAAACCTAATCCCAAAAGGAACCTAGTAAATCAAGAATCCTTAAAACCTAGTTCTAAAAGGATCTTGACAAATCAAGAATCCCTAGGATTAAGGAAGTCTTAACAAATAAGGGACTTTTAAACAAATCAGAGATCTGACAAGTATGGAAACTCAAATAAATCAGGAACCTAAACAATTAAGAAAAACCAAATAAAAGGAAATATTCTTAAACAATAAATTAAACCTAAGAAATTAAGGACTCAATAACTACTTAGGAAAGCCTATATATTAAAGACTACAGAGATGCTACAAATATTCTTGGATTGCTTCAACCTTAGCCTTCTTGGACCCATTGGGTTACATTGTGGACTTGGCCTTTTTGGACCCATAATATTGGGCCTTAAGTGCATCCATATCACTATAACAAAAGAATGAGTATTGGCATTACTAGATTTCTCCAAACGATTCATGGTACATTCTAATGCTTTCGACTTTGCTATGGGGGGTGTACTCATGCAGGAAGGGAATCCTATTGCTTTCAAAAGTTGAAAGTTGAATGATATGGAGTGTAAGTATATGGTCCAAGAGAAGAAGATGACAACCATAGTTCATAGTTTGAGGATGTGGCATCACTATTTACTTGGCTTGCAATTTTTGATCCAAACAAACAATGTGGCCACGAACTATTTTTAGACTCAAAAGAAGCTATCTTTGAAGCAAGCTAGGTGGAGTATAAGCTGAATTATTTTCTTGTTGAATTTGATTACACATGGAGTACAAGCTAGGAAGATTCAATATAGTTGTTGATTCTTTTAGCCAAAAAGCCGAGTTGGTTGCCATGAATGTAGTTGTGGGAGATAGCTATAACTTGTCAGAGAAGGAATGGCTCATAATTTTATGGCTAAAAAATTAGAGCAACTCATGAAAGATAGCAAGATGAAGCAATTCTGGATGGAAGACAAATTGCTTTACACAAAGAAAAGACACTTGTATGTACCTAAATGGGGGAATCTTCGTCACAAACTCATTCGAGAATGCCATGATAGCAAGTGGGCAAGGCATCCTAGACAATAGAGGACAAGGGCTCTTGTAGTAGCCTTATATTTTTTGCCTAGTATGCATGATGAGATTAAGCTTTTTGTTAAAACTTGTTTTGTTTACCAACAGTATAAGCTAGAAGGAAAAGCTCTTAAAGAATTGTTAGAATGTCTACCGATACCAAGCCGTCCATGGGAAAGCATTTCCATGGATTTTATCATTAGACTACCAAAGGTCGATAGGTGTGGATCGATCCTTATGGTGGTGGACCAATTTTCTAAATATGCTACCTTTGTACTGGCCCTAGTGGAGCGTCTAGAGAAAGACACAACCCGACTCTTCTTCAAACTTATGGTGAAGTATTGGGGACTATCACAAAGAATTATTAGTGATAGAGATCCATGTTTCACAAGCCAACTATGGAAAGAACTATTCAATTTGTTGGTCTTGAAGTTACAGTTCTCTATGAGCTTCCGTCCTCAAACGGATGGGCAAACGGAGAGGGTAAATAGCCTTATGGAGTTGTACC
Source organism: Casuarina equisetifolia (assembly GCA_028551475.1). Lineage (NCBI taxonomy): Eukaryota > Viridiplantae > Streptophyta > Magnoliopsida > Fagales > Casuarinaceae > Casuarina > Casuarina equisetifolia. The sequence continues at coordinate 22,491,007 of CM052355.1, forward strand.
TAAGGCACTTTGTGAATGAGAACTAGAAGGATTATGTGAAGTTGATGGATGTAGCCTAATTTTCTTACAACTTATAGAGGAGTGAGTCCACAAACAAAAGCCCATTTGAGCTAGTGACAGGGCAACAACCGTTGACTTTTCCAACCTTAGAGTCCAAACCATCAAGTTAGTGGCTTGGTGCCCATGAGATTGCTAAATCTTGGAAGAAGAATGCAGATATGGCAAAATCATATCTAAACAAAGCCATAAAAAGAATGAAGAAATGGACTGACAAGAAGAGAAGGCCAACCGACTACAACATTGGGGAACAAGTATTGGTAAAATTCCTACCCCATTAATACAAGGCTTACCATTCCTTTCATAAAGGATTGGTTCACAAGTATGAAAGACCATTTGAGATCGTGGGGAAAATTGGGAAGCTAGCCTACCAACTAAATCTCCTAGTTAACCTTAAGATCCATCAAGTTTTCCATGTGAGCATTTTGAAGCCTTTCCATGGGGATAAGGTGGATGTAGAATGGAGCAAGCCAAAGAAGGCTCTTCCGACGATGATGACATCCTTAAAGAAGGATGCATAGGCAATCTTGGCTGATCGTGTCTTCTGGAAGAAGAAAGTTCATCTATGGCGACAGTTTTTCATCAAGTGGAAGGGATTACTTGAAACCAAAGCAATGTGTGAGTTCAAAGATGATCTCTAGTAGTTCAAAGGTCTCATCCACAATTATTTGGAGGCAACAAAGGTGTCCCTGAATTAGGTGGAGGAGAATGTTTTGGGCTGGCTACGAGCCGACGGGTTAACTGAGTGAGTACAAGCCAGACTTTTGTGTGTTAGACTAGCAATATAGGCCAATGGACTGAGTTGGCGAGTACGAGTTTAACCCACCTAGTTTCCTTGTTATTGGATCATCCACTTAATGTTGAGTTTTATGGCTTAACAAGAAAGGGGGTTGAATTGTTCTTGTACCAAAAACTATGCTTTTGTATGATAAAAAATTCAATCAATTAATTTAACAATTTATATGATAATAAGAAAGCAAATAGAATTATTTAAGCAAGTAAAGAGTAAGAGAATCAACACCCAATTTACCACGGTGGTTCGGCACTCTATCTTAGAGTCCTATGTCCACCTTCTTCTCCTTCAATCTAACTAATTGAAGTCACCTTTACTCAACCTAATTAGGAGAATATGTTCTCCCTAATCCAAATAATTCTTTCTCAAAGGAATTCTCAAGTTCGAATACAAATTATGATCAAAAGATCATATACAGTAGCAAATCTCCAAATAATATGTTACTTTATGGGATATTGCTAATCAAAGGAGCTATTCAAGCATATATATCAAGATACAAAGCTCCTATCACGAAATCCCCAATTTGAAGAAATTAGGGTTTCAAGTTTTCCTCAAAATTTATGTGCAGTAAATGTTTATAAGTGAAATCAGCACATAAATAATGTTATACAAGCTATGATTGAGTATATAACCGAAGATCAAGGCAAATAATCAAACATCACTGAATCCTTATGAGTCACCAAGAGATGAGCAAACTTGAATCAAATAGTACATGAGCTTAATAGACTTTCTTCATAAAGAGAACGCTTCAAATAGATGTAAATCATCAAGAGAAAATCTTCACGCACACATCTCTTTTAAATAAGAAGTAGATCTAGCACCTTTTTGAATCAAACCTGAACCATAGCCTTTTTCCCATTAGGAATAGTAGGCTATCTATCAAACCTCATATCAGCCTTCAGAATCGAAATCCAACCATTCTGACAGCCCATCTTCTCCAGAATCCTCCCATTGAGGTTTCGACATTTTAGAGGAGCAGAGACAGCATCGGGGACAAATGAAGTAGCTAGTGGCTAGGGCAAACTCATTGAGAGATAGAGGCCTCTTATGTGCTTCTTTAAGTGAGACGACGTCGTAGCAAGGAGACTTTACTAATGGTCAAGACAACACCATAACAAGGAGACTTCACTAATGATCAAGACGACACTGTAACAAGGGAATTTCAATGGGATTGGACTGACGTGAGCTTAGGCCATACACATCATCTTAGTCCAGCAACAAGGGTCCAGTCCAGTGATGAAAGATCCAGCAAATACACACAGTCCAATATCAACAAGGTCTAAAAATATGATCTTTTACAAAGTTCATATTTTGGTGTTTTATATATATTTGACTTTGAACTAATATCAAGATAGAGTTAATGTCCTTCATGTTCCTACAATTACATCAAACCAAGTATCATATTCCTAAAATAAAATATATTCAAATATATTATATTTCTTAAGGAAATATTCAAATAATTAATATATTCAAATATTCAAATATTTGAATATATGTCATAAGAACTTTAAGAATATGTTTTATGAAGAAATGTAGGAACCTGGTTACTTTATAATATCATTAATTGATATTATAATTTGTATACCTTTTACTTCCTATAATTTTTCTTTTTGCACATATAAAAACATATTTTAAGAATTGATATTTACCAAAAATATTTCTAGTCACAGCAAAACCCTATTTTCCAACACTTAGGTGGTGTCCCATTTTATTCCTTTTGTATTTCCACTACTTTTATGTATGAGAATGTAATTGACGTCTTTAATAGGGAAAATATTACTTATCAGTTTGAACATGTAACAACTTTGATATTCAATAAGACTATGGTTACGATTCATCATTTATTGTTGTATTGTTAACTCTTTTATGAGTATTTCAATGGTTTAGAATTATAATGCGTCCCAATTTGATGAACCTCATTTGAATCTTACGTAACGTTTACACATTTATTGCGATACTCTAAATGTGTAATCTATGTTCCATTTAATTTATACGAGAGGGCTAACTCTTATATAAAGGGAACCTTTCCGTCTCTTTCTCCTCACTCAAACACTTAAGCTTCCCTCTCGTTCCTTATCTTTTTCTTGTGAGTTTTCCAATAGTCCTTTCATAATAATGATCTTAGTTAGAAGGCTGACTCAGTTCATTGCTAAGACCTAAGTGCCAAACAGATTTCTCCAAGTCCGTTACATTAACACCTTTTGGTTGTTGGACTCCTTTATTTAGAATCTCTCCTTGTTTAAAGAGATGGAATCTATAATGGGAGAAACCACCAAAGCCATTAATGACGTTTATACATTCCTTAGTCTCCATACCTTGATTCCTTATGCACCCAAGCATGCCTGCTTCTCTTTTCATTTTGCATTTTCAACTTCTCCTACCTCTATGATTTTCTCTTACAAATAATGACATTATTTCCTTATGTATAGGAGAAAGAGCAGCAACCAATGTTGACTTCATATACACTTTTTTTTTTTTTCATTTCTTACCTTTTTCAAAAGTGTTTATATGAATTCTAGTAGGCAAAGGATTAGACAAATCCATTTCAACACAAATTTGAGTAAACATAGAGTATTCCAACAGTAAAGTGTGTACATTAGTATTTAAATATCTTCCTAACTCATCATCTATGCCTTGCAAGGCTATAGGATTGTAAAAGGCCATAGGAAAACCTAGTAATTTAAGCCATAGAGTTGCCTTCTTAGAGTGTTTTCATTTCTTCAACTTCTTAGACCAATGAATGAGAATGAACTAATGCTTCTCAAATTTCCTAAACTTGCATAACCAAGCCCTAATGAGATCCTTCTTAAAAAATAAATGGATTTGAATGCTTTGAGAATCCATGAGCTTAAGTATTTGCAAGTTGGCCTAAACCCTATAAAGAGTTCACATGCTATCTAAAAGCTTCCATTAGTAGGCAGATGGATTTAAAGCTTGCTATAAGTATAAGTTGGTGGAACTTTGCAACTTTATGCAAAATTCTAGCTCTCTATTACAAGTCATTTTGTCCTTGGCAAAGAGGGGGATGAGAGACATTTATGGTAGTGGAGCACAAAAAATGTCATGGCTGATAATAAATTTATAGGAAATCTATTTTAGAGCTAAGGGGGGATGGGGACATAACCTAGTGGGATAAGGGAGGGATTGGCTACTAATGGAAGTAGATTCATTATGCTAGAGTGGGAGAATTATTGAGCTAGTCCAATCAAAATTCAGGCCTTATATTGGATCCTTAAAGGTGGTGTTGCCCTAATATTAGATTAGAGAGAGAAGAATAGTGCAATAATAAGAAGAAAAAATAAAGAGAAAAGAAAGAGATAAGAATTTTGTAATAATTAGAAGCTTTCCATAGTAGTCATTCAAACAATTAATTAAAGCCAATTTATGGTTTGATTAAATTAATTTTTCGTCAATAGATTTAGGATTGGTTGTTCTTTACTTTGAATGGTTAGATTATCATTTGAAGCTCTCCACACCAATAAATTTAGATTGAAAATTTGAGTGATACTACTCCAACTTTTCTTAATTAAATTGATATTTTCAACTTATTCTTCATTATCAATTGCAAATTCCATTATTGAATGCTAGATATATATCTTGTTGATATTGTTGAAGAATTGATTAGGTTGTATACCTAAATATTTATATAATAAAGATTTAGGTGGACTTTGTGATTAGTCTTATGGTTTTATTCTTCACATTGGGAGAACTTTTCATGTAAAAATTCTTATGTTGAATGTTATAATTGTGGTGTTGAATCTTTTATTTGTAATTCAAAGTACTTTTATTGTTTATATTTTAGTATTTCTCACAAATTCAATCAAAATGAGAAAGTTTAAATCTTTTTCCCAAAAATTTTAAGTAACAAAATTATATAAATAGAAAGCAACAATGGTAAGTAATCATAAGGGTAAGATTGATGATAACCCAAAACAACATTTAATTTTCATCCTTTTTTCCTTTCAATTTTCAAAACATTGTTTTATGCCACCCATGTTAATGAGGTGGCAAACACTATCTTATCAGGATTGGTTTAATTGTAAGGGACCAAAAAGGTTTTATGAATCAAGTAACTATAAGCAATTATTTGTCTCAAAGAAGCAAAAAAAATTTGGACTTGCATAGTCAAGTCTAAAACATCAAACACACGTCATTAAGCAAGAAAATAATAAGGAAAAGGTTATTGTTCTTGTCATCCATATTGAAGATCCATAAATGTATAATGACCTTTTGGCTTAAATGTTTATCCTTTATTTTTGCTTAAAGATGCACTAGCTTGATGAGAGAACAAATATGGCTTTAGTAAAGTGAATCTCATAAGCCTAATATGTGTTTTAACTTTTTATATGCTAAGCTAAAAAATGGGAGTTAGCCAAACCTTATATGCTATCAAAAGGCCCACTTATCAAAGCCCTATTTGATAAGCATAACCCACACTAGCTAGTCATATTCTAGTAATCAGGAACCTATTTATCTCACTTTATTGGACCAATCCTTAATTAATTACTATAAGCCCATGTTAGTAAGCCTAACAAAATTAGGCTAACATTCTACTACTTGGGCTATATTAATGGGAATAATAATAATAATAATAAGTTTTCAAAATAATTAGTTATTTGTGCCTTTATATTGATCTAGAGATTATTCTTAACAATTCTCCTATCACATGATGTTTCAAACTTTGAATCATGCTATAATACCAGCCAATGCTTAAGGTTTACATCTCCCTCAAGACTTTTTCTTTTATATATATATATAGAATATTAAAAGCTCCTATTATACAAATGTATCTCATGATGCCTGTAAGCCCATGCAAATGATGTGTCTTTCAAAAACATAAAGGCATAGACCTTTAGTAAATGGGTAAGCTATCATAGCATTTGTACTAATCAACTCTCCTATAATATCACCTTCCTTAAACTTTTCTTTTATGGTTAAGTATTTAATTTTTATATATTTAAACCCTACCAAACTTTTGTTATTGTTAATAAACAATATTGTAACTCTATTATTACAATATAACTATATAGGTCTATCAACTAAATCAAAGTTCATAAACTTTTTTACGAGGTTGTTAACCAAATAGTTTGAATGGATGCTCCATAACATGCCACAAATTTTGACATCATAGTTGAAGATGTAATCAATGTATGCTTTGAACACTTTCATAAAACATACCTTCCTACCATCATAAATATGTAGCCAAATATAGATTTTTTTATCATCCTTTCACTTAGCAAAATCTAAATTAGTATACCTAATTAGCTTTAATTTATCTGCATGTTTGTTAGTCAACATATAATCTTTTATTCTTTTTAAGTATCTTAAAATCTTCTTAGCAACAACCAATGCTCATGACAAGGATTTGACTGATATCTACTAAGAAGTCTTGGTACAAAAGCTCTAGTACAAACTTTAGCATACATAATACTTCTAAGTGTACTCACATAAGGTATATTGTTCATTAATTCCCTCTTTATAACAGTCTTAAGATATTGTTCATTACTCAACTTGCCACTCTTAAAGATAAAAACCTTTCCTCCCTTACAATTATGTATGTTGTACCTTTCTAGGATTCAAGCTATATATACCTTTTAAGAAATACCTAATAATCGCAAAGAACAATCCCTTTGAATTTTAATACCTAGAACATAAGTTGTTTCACCAAGATCTTTCATATCAAATTGAGTTAACAATAATCTTTTTATTTCATGAAGAAACTTATGATCATTACTCATAAGCAAAATATCATTTACATGAAGGATAAGAAATATTAGAGTGCTCCTACTAATCTTGATATATATGCAATGATCTACTCCATTTTCCACAAAACTACATGAACCTATAACACTGTTAAATTTTAAATGCCATTATTAAAAAGCTACTTAAGTCCATAAATGGATTTCTTAAGCCTATAGACAAGTTAATCTTCACCATTCATAACAAAACCTTTAGGTTGCTTCTTATAAACTTTCTCATTTAAAGTACCATTTTGAAAAATAGTTTTTACATCCATTTAGTATAATTTCATATAAAAAAAATGGCCATTAATGCCTTTATGGTTCTAAAAACATCCTTAAGAGAGATAGGGAAAAAAGTCTCATTATAGTTAACTCTTTCTTTATGAGTGAAACTTTTGGCTATGAGTTCAACTTTAAACCTTTCAACTTTTCTAGTAAAATTTCTTTTGGTCTTATATACCCATTTGCAACCAATAGATTTGCAACCTTGAGGCAATTTAACAAGTTCCTAAACATCATTATGTTCATTGATTGCATCTCATCTTTTCTTACTTCTAACCATAAATTATCTTGAGAACTCAACATAGTATTAACATAGGTTACTAGGTCTCTCATAACTCCTATATCATAATCATGTTCTCCTAAAAAACTAAATAATTTGGATGAATAGTAGATCTCTTGAATAGAGTTTCTATAGCTTAATCTGTTTGAACAACTAGTTCTAGTGGTTCAAGAGTACTTAGTACTGGTGTTGCAAGCATTCTAACTATCTGTATAAGTAAAGAAAATGATACTACCACATTAAAACCTGTATTGTCTTAAATAATTCGAGAACTACTTTCTTTCTTCAAAAATTTTGTTTGTTTGTGATTTTGAAATTCTTAGTCCTTCAAAAGGGTTATAGAAGCAATATCCTTTTGAGTGATCGAGATAAGAAATAAAATAATACCTTTAGTCCTACAATCCAACTTATCAATAGTTGGATTATATAATCTTACCTTTGTAGGACATCCCTAAACTCTTAAATGTTTGAGGTTAGGCACACGTCCAATCTATAATTCAAAATATGTAAGTGATACAGTTTCTGAAGGTACTTGATTGAGTACATAAAAAGTTGTTTTCAAAGTTGTTCCTTATAAAAATTCAAGCAAATTAGTCTTACTTACTATACTCCTTACCATATCCATAAGAATTCTATTATGTTTTTTAGCTACATTATTCTGCTCAAGGCTTCTAAGCATAATAAATTGGTTTACTATCTCAAAGTCTTCCAAATATTTGTCAAATGTGCCTTTAAGTTGTCCAAAATTATTGTGTCAACCATAAAATTCACCCCAATGGTTAGATCTAACAAACTTGATGCTTTATGCCAATTATTTCTTAACTTTAGTCCTAAAGATCTTGAATTTTCTCAACAGATTTAAACTTTTCCTTAATCAAGTACAAATAGCCATAACAAAAAAGTCATCTATAAATCTAATGAAATATAAATTTCTATATAAGGTTGTTATGTAAGAGCCACTAATATTAGTGTGAATAACTTCTAATAGGTTGGAATTGTAAATTGCTAAATTTTTCTTTATGTTGGTTATTTACATTTACAATAATTAACACAAGTTTCTAGATCATCTTTAAGAGGATGAAGAATGTCAGACTTTAATAGTCTTTTTACTTTCTCTCTAAAGATGTGACCAAGCCTCTTATACTATAATGTGTATAATTACTCTTTAAATAATGACCTTTTAGGAATGATTTTTTCAACATTGTAGTTATCATATGGAGACATTAATTTATATAACCACAAGAAACACAATAACCAATGTGATTTAAATTATAAAAAAAAATAAATCACAGAGTTCTTTATTTCAAAAGTATAACCATCCATATTTGAAACTAAAACTGAAATCAAATTCTATCTCAAAAAGTATTAAAACTAGAATTAAGCATTAAAACAATGTTTCCCATAAATTCTACATGCACTTTGTCATTATTGTTAGTTATAATGGTCAACCAAGAAGGGTGGGGTTGAATTGGTTTCCAGCAATATGAATGCAATAAGCTATTTAAATCTCACATAACAAAATCAAATAAGCCACAAGAGATAAGTATAAATAACAAGTTGAGACAACCACAAATAGGAAAGAGAGACATTAATTTTTCCATGATGGTCTTGCCCCTTTCACCTACTTCCACCATCTTCTTCCTCCAACTCAAATAATTGAAGTTCACTTTACTCGCAAAGTAGGAGAAAATGTTCTCTAAACTTTCCAACTCCTCCTTAAGGAGTTATGCAGGTCACTTGATTATAAGAGAAGGTTGAAACAACCTTTTTATAATAGCAAATCCTGAAATAATATGAATGTGTGGGATATTGCTTATCAAAGAGCTTATACAAAAGATTGAACAAGTATCTAAGCTCTAATCATGAAACCCCTAAATACCATCAAGTTAAGGTTTTAGATTTACAACAATATTTATGTGCATATAATGTGTGGAGTTTAATTAGCACATAAACAAGTGTATACAATTATAAGTGATCATAAAGAAATGATCTTAGAAAAGTATCAGAAAGTATCACCACAGATTTGGTAATATCACAAAGCTTATATGATGGTAGTATATGAGCAAAACTTCAATACTTCTCACGATTTCATAAGTATATCATCCCAAAACCTTCAAATCAATCATCAATAAGGGCTTTTATATGATATCCAAATAATAGTAACTCTTTAAGGTTTCTTATCAAGCCTAACATCATCATGCTTTCTTCCCATTAGAAAGAGATAAGCATTCCATTAATCAATAGTAAAATCTTCAATTAATGCTTGTAGAGGACCATTCTGTCACTTTAATCCTTTCGCAAATCTTCCTACTAGAGAATCGGTAGCTTAGAGAGAGAGATAGTTGTTGGTTTTTATGGCTTAACAAGAAGTGGGGTTGAATTGTTAATTTAACAATTATATACTTCTATTGGCAATAAAAAATTCAATCCAATTAAGTAAGCAATTAATAGATTAATAAGCAACAAACATTCAGAGTTATTCAAGTTAAAGGAATTTTCAAGTCCGAATACAAGTTATGATCAAAAGATCATTTACAATAGAAAATCCCCATATAATATGGTAGTTTAAGGGATATTACTAATCAGAGGAGCTATTCAAGTATAGATAACAAAGTATAAAGCTCCTATCACAAAATCCCTAATTTGAGTAAATTAGGGTTTCTGATTTTCCTTAATATTTATATGCAATGAATATTTTCAAGTGTAATCAACACATAAATAATGTTATACAAGCCATAATCAATTAGATAATCGAAGACCAAGCCAAATAATAAAATATCATTGAACCCTTGTGAGTCACCGAAAGATGAGCGAACTTGAATTAAGTGATAAATGAGCTCAAAAGATTATTTCTTTGCAAAGAGGACACTTCAAATAGTTGTAGATCATCAAGTCCAAATCTTCACGCATACATCCCCTTTAAATAGAGAATAGATCTAGGGTTTTTTAGATCAAACCTGAACCATAGCCTTCTTTCCATTAGAAACAATGAAGCATCTATCAAATTGACCTTATATCACTTCTTAAAGCTTCAATTCGACCGTTTTGACATCCAATCTCCTCTAAAATCCTCCTGTTGAGGATTCAACGCTCGAGAGAACAAAGGTGTCACCAAAGACGTGTTTTTCTTCGAAAGGCAGCGGCTAAGGCATATGATTGAGAACCCTCTTATGCACATCTCTAATAAGTGAGATGACGCTGTAGCGAGCGCGCCTTTGGTAAGTGAGACGACACCGTAGCGAATGCACCTTTGGTAAGTGAGATAACACCATAACAAATGCGCCTTTGGTAAGTGAGACGATGCCATAGCAAACTCGGGTAGGCCTTTTTCATTAGATGTAGGTGTTGGAAAATAGGGTTTTGCTGTGACTAAAAATATTTTTGGTAAATATCAATTCTTGAAATATGTTTTTATATGTGCAAAAAGAAAAATTATAGGAAGTAAAAGGAGTACAAATTATAATATCAATTAATGATATTATAAAGTAACCGGGTTCCTACATTCCTTCATAAAACATATTCTTAAAGTTCTTGTGACATACATTTGTGTATTTGAATATTTGAGTATTTGAATATTTGAATATTTAAATAATTGAGTATTTGAATATTTCTTTAAGAAATAAAATACATTTGAATATATTTTATTTAGGAATATGATACTTGGTTTAATGTAATTGTAGGAACATGAGCGGCATTGACTCCATCTTGATATTAGTTCAAAGTCAATATATATAGTACACCAAAATATGAACTTTGTAAAAGATCATAATTTTGGACTGTGCTTATCTTATGGATCTTTTATTACTGGACTGGACCCTTTGTTGCTGGACCAAGACTATATGATGTGGCCCAAGCTTGCGTCAGCTCGACCCTGCTGTCTCCTCACGCTACAGTGTCGTCTTGTCCATCAGAGAAGCGCCCTGCCACGATGTTGTCTCTGTTAGAAATATTGCTATTTCACTATTGTTTTGATGATGAAAAGGAAAAAGGAAATATTTCATAAAATGATATTTTAGTATTAATTATCTTTCATGATTTATGTGTTATAAATTATAATAACCATATTATTTAATACATTTATGAAGTATTATTAGGAAGAATAAATGATTTAATATTTGATGTCATTATTTGTTTTACAAGAAAATTAACTTGTGAATTTTCTTGTAGGAAAAAGTTCCAAGTAAAGACCAAAAAGAATTAGCTTTAATCAAGTTTAATGGATTAGTTTGTCTGTAGCATAACCCAATATGATTTGAACAAGGCTAATGTGACATGGATCCGATAAGTAGTCCAGCCCACATGAAGTGAGACCCATGTGAGCACGTACCAAGCCTTGTACGCATGACCCATTGAAGCTGGCCCATATTTGAGTGACCCAGAAGCTTCTCCCAACCCATGACTTAATTAGGTGACCCGCGCACAACTTGGAAAGCTTGCACAACCTGCGAGCTTGATTAAGCACCCGCACACCTAAGCACAGCTTGACTCGCGACCCAACTTGACGCTGCCACTTTGCCAGTAAAATTGGTCACCGGAAACTTCTCCAATCAAGCTGTAAAAGGGTTCGTTGGAAAGCTAATGAAGAAAGGAACAATTATGTGAAAGAAAATCAAAGACCCACTACTCATAAAAGATCAAATTGAAGAGATTGAGGGTGTTCTTTGTGTTTTTCACCTAACTGCTCCAAAGAAGAATTGGAAACAAATTAAATAGGGTATGAAGTTGAAATGATGGGGATTATGTAGTGAAGAAGATGCTCCATTAATTTGTGAAGCACCCATAAAAGACTATTTCAAGATTGAATAAGAATTGAGGAAGAATCTTGATGAGATCCGAGAACCGAAGCCATGACCCGAATAAGCTTCACGAGATCTGATTTAAAGAAGCAACTAAACGATGCGTTTTGAGAGCATGTTTTAACCAAAACAGAGGAGTTACTTATTGAGAAGACTCTGCCTCTCCAATGGCTCAAAAATCAGGCTTAATCTCTCCATAACGGGAAGAAATTCTGAGCAAGTCAGAACGGATATATTGGAGATTAAAAGGTGCATTCTATATATCTATCTTGCTGTGAAAAACAAAGTGAGGTGGTTGTAAAGTTGCTGATATCTTAAGAAACGAAAATCCACTTTGAGAAGAAAAAGATCAATCTCAAGCTTGAGCTAAATAGAAATCTTGGTGAAGTTCTTTCATTCTATTACTCTGACAGATTACTTGAGATTTGTAGTTGTATATGTGCTAATTAGATTCTGAATATTATTGTGCACATATACTTGTTTGTAAATCTGAAACCCTAACTCTATTATCATTTAGGGGTTTTGTGATTAGGGCTTGATTAGCTATTTAATTGTCTTTAGAAAGCCCTTAACTTAGCAATCTCCCATATACATATCATATCTTAAGGGAATTGCCTAAGTTTGTAAAAGGTTTGATAAACCTTAACTTGTTAATGTGTGTTGAGGCACACATTATATTGTAATCCTTGGAGAAAGGATTGTATAACTCCTTGAGGAGGAGTTACAAAGTGTAGGGGAACATTTTTTTCAAACTTTGTAGTAAAGTGGACTTCAACCGGTTGTGTTGAAAGAGAAGGGTGGATGTAAGGCTCAAGGGTTGAGTGCCGAACCACCGTGTAAACTTGTGTATCATATCTCTTGTACTTTGATTCGTCATTGTTTTATAAGACCTTGTTTGTCAACAACTTGGAAGAATTTAAAGCATATTAAAAAAGGGGGACAAAGATTTTGATCTAGACTTAAAACCAATTCAACCTTCCCTTCTTGGTAAGCCATAAAACCTAACAGTTTCACTTAATAGAAAGATGCACATAAGAGGTTTCTCTCGATGATTCTGCTCTAGTGGATTCACTCATCTCCGATGTCATCTTTGCTTCTCTCAAGCACCGAAAACTTAACAAGAGGATTCTAATGAAGATGAGCTATCAAAACGGTTAGATTTTGGCTCTAAAGGCTGATATGAAGTTAATTTGATAGATAGCCTACTATTCCTAACGGGAAGAAAGCTACGTTTCAGGTGTGATCCTAAAAGGCCCTAGATTTGCTTCCTATTTAAAGGAAATGTGTGCGTGAAGATTTTCTTTTGATGATTTATATCTATTTGAAGTGTTCTTTTTATGAAGAAAGTCTCTTAAGCTCACCTTCTATTTGATTTGAGTTTGCTCATCTCTCAGTGACTCACAAGGGTTCGGTGATATTTGACTATCTGCTTTGATCTTTGATTATATACTCAATCATAGCTTGTATAACATTATTTATATGCTAATTTCATTTACAAACATTTACTGCACATAAATTTTGAGGAAAATCCAAAACCCTAATTTATTCAAATTGGGAATTTCGCGATAAGAGCTCTGTATCTTGATATATATGCTTGAATAGCTCCTCTGATGAGCAATATCCCATAAACTAACATATTATTTAAGGATTTGCTACTGTATATGATCTTTTGATCATAACTTATATTCGGACTTGAGAATTCCTTTGAGAATGAATTATTTGGATTAGGGAAAACGTGTTCTCCTAATCAGGTTGATTAAAGGTGACTTCAATTGGTTGGATTAAAGGAAAAGAGGGTGGACGTAGGACTTTAAGATAGAGTGCCGAACCACCGTGGTAAATTGGGTGTTGATTCTCTTGCTTTTCACTTACTTAAATAATTTTATTTGTTTGATTACTTATTATCACATAAATTCTTAAATTAATTGATTGAATTTTTTATATCATATTAAAGCATTGTTCGGTAGAATAACAATTCAACCCCTCTTCTTGTTAAGCCATAAAACCCAACAATTGGCATCTAGAGCTAGGTTCTCTGATTAAAAGGATTAACATCCTATAGTATATCCACATTATGGGTTCTGATAAAAGGTTAGCTGTTACGGGGTTTAATAAACCTCCCTTGTTGATGGCATTAATTTTAGGCATTGGAAACAATTAATGCAAGTCTTCATAATAGGCCAAAATCCAAAAGCTTGGCAAGTAATCAGGAAGGTTATTACATTACTCGAAACTAATGTGTGGTCAAAAAATGAAGCTAAAGTAATGGGGTTAAATGCTAAGTCCATGAATATGATCTATAGTAGTCTTAGAGCATATGAATTTAACAAAGTGTCCTTTTGCACCACCAGTAAAGAAATTTGGAATAAGTTAGAAGTTATCTATGAAGGAACTAAAAAGGTAAAGTCTTCTAAAGTCAATATGCTTATACATGACTATGAATTATTTGTTATGAAAGATTCTGAAACTATTAGTGATATGTTTGGTAGATTCACTGAGCTTATTTCTAAGCTTAAATTGCTAGGAAAAACCTATACAAATGAGGAAATGGTAAGAAAAATGTTAGTATCCCTACCCAAGAGTTGGGATCCTAAAAAGATGGCCATAGAAGAAGCGCATGACCTAGATGTGCTAACTTTAGATGATTTGATAGGTTCTCTTAAGACTCATGAAATGCAGCTTATGAGAAGAGAGAGAGAAAAGGAAAATAGAATATCACTTGCACTTAAAGTAGAAGTTGAAAAGGTTGAAAAGGAAGAGTCAGAAAATGATGAAGTAGCTCTTATAGCTAAAAGATTTAGAAAATTCCTAAGAAGAGGATTGAACAAAAACATAGGGCAAAATTGGAGAAAGAATTAAATGAACCTAGGGAGAATGTGTGCTATGAATGTAGGAAACCAGGACATATCAAGATTGATTGTTCGATGATCAAGAAGAGAAATAGCAAGAACAAAAAGAAGGCGATGATTGCTGCTTGGGATGATGAAAACTCCTCATCTGATGAAGAAACTCAAAAAGAAGTTGCACATCTATGCCTAACCATAACAGCAACTCTTAAAGAAGAAAATAGTAAGGTAAATGATTCTGAACTATTTCTTCAAATAAACTCTGGGTTAGAAACTACATTTTCTAATTTAGTTGAATATACAAATAAATTAAAAGATAAATATAGAAAGTTAAAAGCAAAACATAAATTTGAAAAACAGGAAACGTTGACTTCTGTACAGAAAATTGATTTTACTGATAAACAAAGCATCGAACTTACTGCATGTAGAGATGAAACTGAAAAGAAAGATGCTTTGATTTCTGTGAATGATGATGTTGTTATTTCTGCTAATGCATATATGAAATATGATGCTTGTATGAATGATATGTATGAAAAACAAAGAAAATCTAAAAACATGCAAATAGGAACAGAAACTTTTTGTGGTGTCAGTGCATGCTCTGATATTGAAATACATGTAGAAAATAACTCATAAGTATGTGTTGAAAATCTTAAGAACAGAGTCTGTGAACTAGAAAAAGAAAACTGTGACTTGAAATCAAAACTTGATGCAACAAATCTACTACTAAAGAAATTCACAAAGGGTAGTGGCATGTTAGATAGAATTCCAAATTCTCAAAGAGGTATATATGATAAGGCAGGACTAAGATATAAATTGAATGACAAATCAAAATCATTCACTCATTTCTTTAAAGAAAAAGAATGTTCAATTCTACTGCATGAAAATAAATGCTCTTTTTGCAATTATTTTGGTCATAATTTTGATAAATGTCCCATAAGACTTAGAAAAGCTTACAAAGTAAAGAAGCTTTGGTTGCCTAAGAATGACAGAACTCTAAGTTGAACTAACACTCATGGACCCAAAGTAAAAAGGGTACCAAGCACTTCAACGATCAAATTTGTTTTTGCAAGTTATGAGTGCACACGTAAGGAACAAAAAGCTCAAGAACATGTGGATTTTGGACAGCGGTTGTTCTTGACACATGACTGGGATGAAGGAGCTCTTCTCAACACTTAAGTTGAAAAATGGAGGTACGGTATCTTTTGGAGATAACTCCAAAGGAAGAATAAGAGAAATGGGAACAATAGGTAACTCTGATACCCTACTCATATATGAAGTTTTGCTTATAAATGAACTAAAATTTAATTTACTTAGCATAAGTCAGTTATGTGATAAAGGATTCAAAATAAAATTTGGAAAAGAAAGTTGTCTTGTTTAGCATGCTGAACATAAAATTGTTGGAAATAGGAAAGATAATATCTATGTGCTTGATTTAAGTAAGTTGAATGTTGAACAAACATGTTTGGTTGTAAATAGAAATATTGATGCTTGGTTATGGCATAGAAGACTAGGACATGCGGGTCTAGGATTGATAGAAAAATTGTGTAAGTATAATCTAGTAAAAGGTCTTCCATCTTTAGAATTTAATAATGATAGAATATGTGAAGCATGCATTAAGGGCAAACATACACAAAGTCACTTCAAGTTGAAGCTTGTGGTAAGCACATCTAGACCATTAGAAATACTGCACATGGACCTTTTCAGTCCTATGAGAACAGAAACATTAAATGGTAAATATTATGTCTTAGTCATTATAGATGACTATTCTAGATTCACATGGACATACATGCTTGCTAGGAAAGATAAGGCATTTGAGAAGTTTGCTGAATTTTGTAAAATGATTTAAAATGAAAAAGGTTTTTCAATCATAAAAATAAGAACTGATCATGGTTGCATTATATAGGAATGTAGGAATCTGACTACTTTATAATATTATTGATTGATATTATAATTTGCATATGTTTTACTTCCTTGTTGTTCAATTTTGCACATAAACATAAGAAAAACATTAATATATATTATATGCAACCAAAGTTTGTCACAACAAAGAACATCTTTTTCTAACAATTATTCTTAATTGTAAGTCATAGTTTATTTTTACTTAGTCTCTTCTTGTTTATAAGCCTTTAAATGGTAAAAGCAACATGATTAGTTACACTAGTATCTACTCACCAAGAACTTGATGGGGCTATAGATAAATTAAATTCACAAACTAAAACTAAAGAACTATTACATTCAAGCTTGTGCTTTGACAACCAAGTTTTACATTTATTGCAGTCATTCTTCATGTGACCTTTCTTCTAATAGAAGTAGCAACTATCATTATCCTTTTTGAAAGCTAATTTCTTAGCCTCGACCTCATTACAAGAGGAATGCAAATTTTTAGAGTTTGAAGGGATAACTGCACAACCCTAAGAGTTTGCTTTGTTACCCTTATTGAAACTAAAGTTAGGAGAATACGTAAACATATAAGGCTTTTTTTTCTTTAACTTTTCTTCTTCAGCAACAATTTCAGTAATTATCTCATTAAAAGACCAACATTCATCCTAAGAGTTATATACAATCTTAATGATTTCAAAATTTAGTGGAATAATGTTTAAAGCTTGGTAAACTATACAAGCATTAGGAAGAGTGACATTCAAAACCATAAGTTTTATATGATAATCCATCATTCTAGTGATGTAATCCTTACATCACTAGCATCATCATACTCCATATTAAATAATGCTTGAAGAAGAGTCCCAATCTTAACATTAGATAAGACACAATTCCTAAGTGCTACTGCCTCCATGAATTCCTTAGTAGTGCATTCAGTATACAAACCAATTTTGAAATGATCAAGAGTTAAGCTTTTCATAAACAACAAACAAATACGATTACTCTTTGTTTATACCTTAAATACTAGTTTTTGGTCCTCAAATATTGGTTTTTGCTCTAATCAGTGAGAGCATCTAGTTGATCCATAATTAAGGTAGAATAAACATCTGTCATTTTCATAGTAAATAAAATGTCTTATTTCCATTTTTTGAAATTTAAACCCATGAGAATCTCTATAGTGATTAAATTGTTATTAATGGAAAAGGTGACTAAAATAAAGCTAACACAAGGTTAGTAATATAAGAGCACAATATGAATTTGTTGGAATATATTTTAATGATATTAGAATATATTAACATTTTGATGATGAGAAAAAAAGAATTATAAGAATGTGTATTTTTTTATTTGCATATTATTTTTATATATAAGAAAAATGATGCTAGAATAATTACATAGGAAAAATTGCAAAACCTAAAAGCTTTAATCCATGTAAATTTTGTGTGAGCTTAGCCTAGAAATCACAAGCCTAAATGCATACAATTTTGATTTGCACATAAGCTTGCTTGAAGCAATCTATAACGCAAGCCCAAAACTAACCACATGCAACCTAGTCCGCTTGAAGCAACCTAATCTAGTTTGCATGATTCAAACCTGTGAAGCACAACCCAAGTTCAAATTAAACAACTTAATTTCTATGCGTGTGCCGATACGTGCAATCCAGAAGCCTTGCTTGCAACCCCATAATTTAGTTTGCAAAACACCCACACGAACCATTCGACATTGCCCGTAACCCGCCGATTAAGTCTGCAACTAGCGACAACTCCAATGACAACAAAAAGTACACAAATTTGTAGATCTTGAAGAGGAGAAGAAATTTGTGAACAAAAATCAATGACCCATTGCTTAAAAAGTATGAATTTGAAAAGATTAAGGTATTCTTCACAACCTATGACCTAATTGATTGAAAAAGCAATTGGAAGCATATTAGAGTGGTTCAAAAGCTAAAATCATGGAGGTTTGTTAAGAATCTACTAATCTAAAACCAACCCATAAAGATTTGCTTCAAGTTTGAAAGAGATTTGATGAAGATTTAAGGGAAACCTATATTTCAACCTATTAACTTGAAATTGCCTATGCAAGATCCAAATGACTATCTTAAACATCTAAACAAAATGGTAGCATTTTAGAGCATGATTTTGAACAAGATTAAGATAGAAAGCCATTTTTGTCTCCTTTCCTTCTTACAAGCTCGAAATCAGGCAAAGAAAAGGAAAGAGAAAGCTCTAAGGAGAAGAATATGTGATTTGTTCCAAAGATGTTAGAACAACTTTTTGAAAGTGAAATGTTAGTTCTTTTGAAGCTATTGGTATATGGTTGGATGAAAATCACAAAAAAGCAAGTATCTCAAGCAATTCATACTTTTTTCTCAAGCATATCTAACTCATGAATTTGTTCTTCATTGGGTGATTATATTCTAAGTTTAGTACTACTCTTACTACTTGTTAAAGAATCACTTTGCGCTTCAATACATATTGTTATTAAGTTGATTTTCTACAAGTAAATAGTGCTAGGCCTTGAACAAAATTTGGGGTTTTTGTCCAAATCATATTGTAATAGCTTTGTAGTACTTGTTTGAAGCTTTTGAATAGTATATTGCATATCTTATAGAAGTTACGCTCAAAATTTGTAATATTTAGGAAAAAGCTTGTAATCAGGTTTGAGAAATTGGTTATCCCTTGTAAGGAATTGGATATCCCTTGTGATCAATTGTGAATTAATTAGAAGAGTGACTCCAGCAAGTTGCTAGAGTAGGGTGGAGTAGGTGCCGAGGTGGCTTAGGTCGAAATGCCTACCAAAAATCATTTGTCTTTGTGTGATTATGCTTTGTGTGAATGCTTTAGTTACTATCATATATTTATTAATTGCTACACATACCAAAAATGAAAAAGGCAAAAGTATTTTTGATAAACTTAATTCATCCTCCTTCTTAGGTTGCTATATGATCAAACAAAATTCAACCACATGAATATACATAAAGAGAGTTCATAAACCTTATAATGTAAACACCTTTGGGTAGAATACGTAATAAATAATTGTAAAATCTTTACATAGCAAAGGCCATGAGAATATTCTAATTTTTATAATCTACCACTTTAGGTGTATAATCACCTATTAGTCTAAACTCATGTACTTCTAACTTTGTATCCTTCCAAATTCTAATATATAATCACCTTTTTTGAAAATATGACTACACATGAGAACTAAAGACATGCCTCAACCACCCAAGACCATTATCTCATAACCTAATCATGAAATCCTCTCATACTACAAGATATACTTTATGTAACTCATCATCTTTACTATGTAATTTGTACTTATTAAACTAGGACAATATTATTTCCAAATTACATAACAACTAACTGTGAAAGTAATTAATGCATGCTTGACTTATATAAATGTGTAATATTAAGAATACAAATTAATGTTCTAAATATGCTAAAATAATAATGCATATTCACTACTTTGCATTAAATGTGTCACTAATGAGACATGAAATTATAAACATAAAGAGAGTACACAACATAATTATATCGCATGGCATATTCCATTGTTAAAACTAAATGAATAGGTATTCTAACATACTTCATAAGCATTGAGAAGCCAAAATTAACTTCTGTAAAGCTTAAAAGACTTAGAAAAATATATCATAATGATCAATATTTAATTATATAAATTATGGTGCAATCCATGTTCAAATTGGACCATTCACATGCCCTCATGCATTACCACAATCATTCTTATCAATTTGACCATTGAACCATTAACTTATTGATTGGGTTTGTGATCAACCTAAAAGACTAGGCCAAGTTTATTTGAAAAGGTCAAGCTAATTAACCCTAATGGGTTAAGTCAGTTGACCTAAATGGGCTAGGCTAATTTGCCATAAATGGGTTGAGTTGGTTTAGCCTGAAACCCATATTGGGTTCAATGGCCTTGAAACTTGAATTAGGTCAAGAAGCCCTCGCATTGGTAAGAAATGACCTAAATGAATCACAATCAATATGTTCGTGAAGGCTTCAATTTGTGCTACTTTACATAGATATGCTACCAAAAGCGGTGTAGAGCCATGGGACGGTGATGAAAAACATCTTATTTTTGATCGATTCAACCCCTAAAACCAATAAAATACAAAAATTGATTTAAACTCATAAATCCATTAGGAAAATCATTTATAGATATGATCAAAAGTCCTAATTAGCATCTATAATATGTTGATTTGAACATCCTTGTAATGTAAACGCAAGTAATTACATCAAGCAAATCAATTGGATCTAGATACATAATGGATTTGGTCCGATTTGTAGGTACTTTGAAGATCTATATATGCGAAATGATCTTCTAGCTAAAATGTTTACCTTCTATTCTTGCTAAAAAATGCATTGGCTCGATGAAAGAACTAAGGGAATACAGCTTTAGCAAAGTGAATCTCGTACCCTAATCTATATGGTACACTTTTTATATACTCAATTAAAGGATAGAACTTAGCTTAAACCATTTGTGCTACCAAAAGGCCCACTTATCATAGTCCTATTTGGTAAGTTGTGGCCTACACTAGTTAGTCCATATTTTAATAATCATGAACCCATTTGTCTCACTTTATTAGACTAATTTTTAATTCATTAATATAAGCCCACTTTAGTTAGCCCAACAAAATTAGGCTAATAGTTATAACAAGGAATGTTGTTCCGTTCGTTAGATATGAGAGTTACTATGGAGAGTTGATAAAGAGAGAAAGGGAAAAGGAAAAGGTTTTACCTTGGAGATTTCAAGTACTTTTGACAAAAAGCTTTCACTAAGGAAAAGCTTTTCCAAAATGAAGTAGCATCAAGTAGTATAAACTAAATTTTAAGTAAATGAAAACAAAAATTGTAATTGACAATTCTTAAGTTTAGAAATACAACAATGTCATTGCCTTAATGGAATTATTTATATTATTAAAAGTAGTTTTCCTTCCATTAATTGTCACAAATTTTTTCAATATTTTTTAACTCATATACTTTCAAGGTGTCATAAATGATACCTCTTGGTCCTAATAGCATTGCTCACTACTAAGTTAGATGCTTACTCACATTAATAGTTTTTTATCTAGGAGGTAATTCTTATTGCTATGCCTTTAATTAAAGTTTGAGAAATGAATTTCTTTTACTAAATTTTGCTTAAAACTTAGATTGTCTACCTATAAAATAAACTTGGAGCTAATATCTTACAATGAAGTATTGATATAAGTGTTATGGGCTTATGGAGATTGTAGTGAGTTTAGAGTTATTGGGGTTCAAGTTATTAGTAATATTTTTAAAAAAAGGTGTTAAGACTAATTTTCAAACTTAGATCTTTTGACTCAATAATTAGAATAATAATATCTTATATCATAAATAACTTCACATTCCAACTTCAAACTATAAAGGGAGCAACATATGAAAAAGGCTACTTAAGTTAAGGTAAAATAAAACTACTGTACAATGGATTGTTATGAGTTTATAGTAGTAGGATTGAACTTATGAAAACTTAAATCAATGATATTTAAAAAAAGTGTTAATACTAACTTTTATATTTAAGTCTTTTCACTTAATAGTTAAGATACATAATAATTCTCTTAACTTATCTACCAAGAATTCTTAACTTCCATTTATGGGATATGGAAGATCTCTGCAACTTATGTAAAAAGTAGTGGCCCTTTTAAGATGTATAAAGAGTAATTGGAGACTATTAGAAATTGAAGGGCCCAACTAAAACACAGAACTGTGCAATAGTGGATTGTTAGCAGAAGCTTATTAGGCCAGGCTCTCCTGTCGCCTTACCCAATGTGGGACTGGATATTTTAATCCTCCAACACTCTCCCGCAGTCTCACGTTGGGCGCAGTGAGAGGTGGGACCAGTCTAGAGGGACCACACCAAGGTAGGCAGGACACAGGGCTGGCTCTGATACCATATTAGAAATTGAAGGGCCCAACTAAAACACAGAACTGTGCAATAGTGGGTTGTTAGCGGAAGCTTATAAGGTCAGGCTCTCCTGTCGCCTTACCCAATGTGGGACTGGATATTTTAATCCTCCAACAGAGACAACCAAATTTTCTTTTAATTCAATTTGTTTACTCTTTTGTTTTCTTTTTCTTATTTCATGTGTCAATTTACTTTTTACAAATTTTACATGAGAATTTGTTTACCTTTTTATATATTTATTTGATTATAAATTATTCATTCGCATACAAATACATCCATGATGGTGTCCTTTCGTGTTCGTAACTCTTGTTCTTTAATACAATGAAATTTTTAAATAAATAAAAGTACCACATCCTTATCTTTAAGCAATTTTATGTAATTGAGGAAAGAATGACAAAGACAACAATCATTTTGAAATGAAAAAAAAAGACACTAAAAACGATAAGGGAAGTTATAATTTATCTTAAATTGCAACTTTTTCCCCCCCCAAAGTGAGTTCTAAACTTTCATTTATGATACAAAAACTATACCACATACAATTTCGTATTAATTTGCATCACTTGTTAAATATCACTTCTTGAATTATAATAACAAAATAAACAAAAGGTTGTTATAATAGTTTTCGACATGAAATGCTCAAATTATGTGTATGATTTTTTTAGTACTTTATTCTCTTTTATTTCTTTTTTTGTTAAAATAGTTGGATGGATGTACGAAAATGATAAAAACAAAAAAAGCGTGCATTTTTTTTTGGGTAATTTTTCATTATACTTTTTGTCTTTCCATAGATTTAATTGTTCAAAGAGAGGTTAAAACTAAAAAAAAATCCACCGACTGAAACAAGTATATAAATGCTAAATGCTTTTTGATATTGTGTATATAATATGATACAAATGATTCTTCACAAATGCTTTTTACAGATAAGTTGTTAGTAGAAAGAGATAATGGTACTTTCCCTCACAATTCAACCATTGGACCTTGTTAATGTTAGAATGTTAAAGGTAAATCAAAACACAAGCTCAAAGGTTTGATATGCAAATTATCAAAATCACATATTTGGTATGGTCTTTCGTCTTGTACACATGCTTATCTATGCCAAGTAATATCAAGCTTAAGGTTATATAAGGTAAAGTAAATTTAGTATGTATTTTGATATTATATAAAATGTTCAAAGATTAATTCAAAATAACTTAGAGGTTGAAAGAGTATTTTCTTTATTTATATTACATTTGAGGACCAAAATTTAAAGCTTATTTATGTGAATTTTGAAAGGTATTTCAATGTAAAAAAATATAAATAGAATAATTTTCGGAGAAATGGTTCAAACAGGGGACACAACCAAGAAAAGATGTTATTTATGAATTTCCTTGCACTGAAATGTCCTAAGCATTTTTATTGAAGGGCTTTCGGGTTTCAGAAACGTATAAATAAATATCAAGGGCTTTTGTGTGTGTGTGTGTGTGTGTGTGTGTGTGTGTGAGAGAGAGAGAGAGAGAGAGAGAGAGAGAGAGAGAGAGAGAGAGGACGGAGCAGGAGATTAGCTACAGACAAAACACCTTGGAATTCTCCCTCCCCGCTCACACACTTCACCCGTCTTTAAGCAATTTTAGCTCCTTCGCACTCTAGCGATTTTGCCATGGCTTCTACGACTGCTACCTGGTCCCCAACTTCGCTCCAGCTCCGACTAGCTCTCAATAATCGGAAATCCCCAGCAATTCTCGTACGGACGCGCGTGGGGAGGTCGAATCGTGGGGGTCGGGTACTCTGTGTAGCAGCACGCCGGGAAGACAGAAGTGGGAGTGGATCGGATTCAACTCTTGATGGGTTCTCCGGGTGGTCCGAGTCCGATGGCGGGGAAGAGTCTGTCGAGTCGCAGAGGAAAAAATGGTTTGGAGGTAATGATGGTTCTGGATTCAATTTTTTATTTTCTTCATTTTCTGTCCTCCGTTTTTGCGTTTAGAAAGAAAAAAGAGAAACTGGGCAGACGTAACTCATGTTCAGTTGTTTGTTTTGCTCTATTAGATTTTAGATTATGAAAGCTCTAGAGCTTTAATTTATTTTTATTTTCTATCATGTTTGAGCTACTGAACCGCATTGGAGAAGTTAGAAAATGTTGGAGGTATTTTAGCATGCTGAGGAAGATTTCGACTGACACAATCATTGCTGTTGTTGAAAATCATTTATTTGCTTTAAACTAATATAGTCGAAGAAACCCGCCTGCAGTTTTGTGTTGGTAGTGTAAAGTACAATGCTTTCATTGTCTTGACTAGTTAACACGTAGATGAAAACCTAGGTTTGTATGAGCTGGATGCGTTGTTTGATATCTATGTCCAGAATGCGGAAATTAGGGTTTTGAATACATGAGGGATTGAATTTTTGGGTTTTTCATGTTTCCAGCTAGTGAAGCTCTTTGGGATCTTGTACTGTCTAATTAACATTTTTAAAGTAGTTTGCTTACAGGGTTTGTGGGGGCTGGAATAGCTGGTGTCTTCCTTATCTCGGGGCTTACATTTGCAGCATTGTCTTTGAGCAAAAGGAACAATTTGAGTAAGTTATCATTTTCTCTCTCTTTTAGTCTTAGTCACATTGCAAGCAACATTTTGCTCCATATGTGCTCGTTTTTAGATTTTCTACATTGAGATTTTGATAATCTTTCCAGACATCATATGCTTTATAGGTCCTGTGTCGGTTAGAACTTATTTATCTGAGTCATATCCGCTATCTCATTGGTAATTTTCTTTTACCTATGAATTCGTTCACGGCCTTTCATAGGACCAAGCCAGCAGATGGAGCCCTTGACTACACAGCAGGAAGAGTCATTGGCCTTTGATGACCAACATGACAAGGCTAAAGAAGATGAAATTGCAGCTAGCAATAAGATGCTAGAAGATAGTAATCTGGAAAGCTGGCCAGTTACCTATAAGGATTATTCATCCCCAGAATCAGATCAAACTCCTGATGAAAGTAGAGGTGGTGATGATTCTGATAGCCTGACCTCACCAGCACAAGCTGTTGAATGCACATCTAATACTACTGGTGCCGTAAGAAATGATTCTATCCAAGAACATTTCCAACGTGAATTAGTTTTTGATAACCATTCACTTTCCCATGGGACAGGTTCATTGTCACTTCATTTGCCAGAATCTGTGATTGTTGGTGATTCTTTTGTTGCCTCTGGATTTAAAGATGTGGATAACAACTCTTCAGTGGGTAAAGCAGAATTTAGTTTTGAGATACCTGAAAACGTCAAATCAACCACTTTCTTAGTTTCTGATGGTAGTCCATCCGAGATCAATTCAGACCTCCAGTTTGACGTGCATGGCACAGCTCGACATCAGATTTCTGATCCTTCAGTAAATGCTTCTGGTAATAATTCCCACAGGGTCAATGAGCCTGTGGATCTGAATGATGATGTCAATACACAGTCAAATGCAACTTTAGAAAACCAATATTTACCCAAAAATGAAATAGAGACTGTAGTCCAACCTTCAAGCCAAGAAGATCCTGACCTGGTTAAAACACCACAGGTCTCCGCCCAGAAGAATGGTTCATCCCTGGAAGTTCATGACTATAGTGACAGCAGGTCATCTGCAACTTCTCTGTCATCATCAGTATATCCATTTGCTAATGAAAAAGAAGCTGAGAGTCATAATCACATGTACAGAAGCAGATCAGTTTTACCAAATCCTGTGAATTCCAGCTCGTCTGCTGGTATACCTGCTCCATCTGTACTTTCTGCAGCTTTGCAGGTGCTTCCTGGGAAGGTTTTGGTTCCTGCAGTGGTTGATCAGCTTCAGGGTCAGGCACTGGCTGCACTACAAATTTTAAAGGTACTTCTCATTTATTGTGATTTAAATTAGATTACCTCTAATTCTATTGGGCTATAAAGAGGTACAAGAGTTGAATTATGTTGTTATTTTAATTATTGTTTTATCTTTGGCCCCTCTGCTTATTTCAGGTCAAGAATAGTTTATTAGACAAAAGTAGCAATAGAGGAAAAAACATTTCCCATTTGATCTGGTTATTCTCTTATATTGGTAGGGGAGCTTTATCTGATGTCCTCTTTATTCATTAATTTCTGTTCCTTTAGTTCATTATACTGGTGTCCGATAGATTAATAGAATGCTTTATACTCTGTTAGTTTAATAGAATCCTTTATAACTGTGATAGAGGTAGTGTCTTCCTCTTTGAAGAATCAGAATCTACCTTTTATCATCCTTCACTTCAGTATTCCTTCTATATTTTATGTTCATTGATATAAGGGTTGCCATTATAAAATCTTTGAGATTTGAATGCTTGTCAGGTGATTGAGGCTGATGTTAAACCTAGCCACCTATGCACACGTCGTGAATTTGCTCGCTGGTTAGTGTCAGCTAGCAGTGCACTTTCAAGGTATATATGTCTCTTTAACTGCCGTGACCAGTGGTATGCAGATGGTAGGAAATCAGCGTCACACTGGCAATTATAATGTGTGTTTTATCTGAGGCCATAAAAGGAATGACTTTTACTTTACTTATAGGCACACAACTTCAAAAGTATATCCTGCAATGTATATAGAAGGTGTTTCTGAACTGGCATTTGATGATATCACACCTGAAGATCCTGATTTTCCATCCATCCAAGGTGAGAATTGGATATTAAAACTTTTGGACTATAATATTTGTATAAGACCATCCATTTTATTACGTTCTTTGGTTCTTCATAACTTGTGATTCATTCGGACACTGCAGGCTTGGCAGAAGCAGGACTTATTGCAAGCAAGCTATCAAGGCGAGACATGCTTTGTTTTGATGAAGACCAGGCTTCATTCTACTTCTCTCCAGAAAGGTGCTTGCCCAATTTTCAATATGATACAAGCTGTTGTATTTCCCAATTTGTTGTTTTGTTTGACCATTAACTGTCCTCTTGATTCACACCATTTTTTTTTTCTTCTTAATATTACAATGCACACACCCAATTCAAACATGTGGGGGGTGTCAAACCTTAAACCTCATGGTTAAAGTCCCTACTAGCTCACCACCAAACTAGCTAACTAAGCAACTTTTGTTTGATCACTAACTGTCCTCTTGATTCTGCCTTTTTTTTTTTTTTTTATCTTTTTAATATTACAATGTACACACCCAATTAACACATGCCGGGGGTGTCAAACCTCAAACCTCACAATTAAAGTCCCTACTAGCTCACCACCGAACTAGCTAGCTAAGCAACTTTTGATTCCCACCATCTTTGGTGTAGAATTGAAAAAAGAGTAATTTTGATTGTCCTAAGCAAGAGGGACTTTTTTTTTTTTTTTTTTTGCGGTTTTAAACCATTCTCCATGGTGATTCCTTATACATAATGTTCAAAAACTTTGATGATATCCTTATTTTGATTTTAGGTAATATAACGTTTGAATCATTCTATATTGTCCTCATTTCTCTTCTATTTTATTTAAGCCCTCTATCACGTCAAGATCTTATCAGTTGGAAGATGGCCTTAGAGAAAGGACAGCTACCAGAGGCCGACAGGAAGGTTGCTTGATTTGAAACTTTCAGTTAGCATATTGCTTTAGCTGCTGTAGTGCTGGTACTTAGTATATCTATATTACTTTTGTTGCACATGAGTAGACACTCTCCCAAGTTGCTGGGTTCATTGACGTTGCCAAGATACATCCAGATGCATGTCCTGCACTTGTAGCTGATTTTTTGGCTGGAGAACAGGGAATCATAGCTCTTGCATTTGGTGAATTTTTGTCCCTTGAAATTGTTTTATGTGTATTTTTACGTTTAGCTTGGTAATTAATATGCAATAGTTCTTTCTTTGGGATAGGTTACACACGCCTTTTCCAGCCTCATAAACCGGTCACAAAAGCCCAGGCTGCTATAGCTCTTGCAAGTGGTGAGGCTTCTGACATTGTGAGTGAGGAGCTGACACGGATTGAAGCTGAATCCATGGCCGAAAATGTAGTTGCTGCACATACTGCTTTAGTGGCTGAAGTTGAGAAAGATATAAATGCCGGTTTTGAAAAGGAGCTTTCCCTAGAGAGGGAAAAGATTGATGCTGTGGAGAAAATGGCAGAAGAGGCAAGACGTGAGCTGGAAAGTTTAAGAGCAGAGAGAGAGAGAAATAACATTGCATTAATGAAGGAACGTGCTGCTGTTGAATCGGAAATGGAAATTCTCTCACGTTTAAGGCGAGATGTGGAGGAGCAGTTGCAGACTGTAATGAGTAGCAAGGCAGAGATATTGTATGAAAAAGAAAGGGCCTGTCAACTTCGGAAAGAGGCAGAAAATGAAAACCAGGAGATCACCCGCTTGCAATATGAGCTAGAGGTTGAGCGAAAAGCCTTGTCTATGGCCAGGTAGGAGAGTGAAGTTCTCTTTCTAGGAGTCAGTTTTGGTAGTAGCGTTCTGATATGATGGCATATTGAGGAAAATAGTTTGGAATACGTTCAGCAAATAGTTGATCTCTGTATTCTTGTATCTGAAAGTTTGTTCCGTGGTTTAACTTGAATATGATGATTAACAGAATCTATTAAGATATCTTTTGTGTCTGGGCTCTGAACCATCATCTGGAATGCCTTATCAATCTGTTTAGCTTCGTTCTAAATTTTTGTTTTTTGCTGTCTAGGGCTTGGGCTGAGGAGGAGGCAAAGAGAGCAAGAGAACAAGCAAAAGCCCTGGAGGAGGCTAGATATCGCTGGGAGAGGCAGGGAATCAAAGTAGTTGTTGCTGATGACCTCCAGGAAGAAGCTACTCCTGGAGTCTCGTGGCTCAATGCTGGAAAGCAGTTCTCAGTTGAAGGAACTGTTAGCCGGGCTGAGAACTTGATGGCCAAACTCAAGGCAATGGCACTGGATTTAGGAGAGAAATCCAGAGATATAATCGATAAGATAATCCAAAAGATAGCCTTCTTAATAGCAAACTTGAAAGAATGGACGAACAGGGCTGGAAAACAAGCTGAAGAAGCCCGGTGTGCTGCCATTGCAAAGGCTACTAGATCAGCGCAAGAATTGCAGCAAAGTACTGCACAGTATCGCCTGGCCCTTGAGGAAGGAGCAAAAAGAGTCGCCGGAGATTGTAGAGAAGGAGTCGAGAAACTCACGCAGAGATTCAAGACATGATCTCCCTCTCTCACTCCCTACTTTCTCACTATATGCAGTGATTGGCTGGTAATGTAATTGTGTTATCATTTTCCTCTTCTTTCCTATGTATTGATTGATGGTGAACAGAGTAATGGGACGTTGAAGCAGGCACCTTTACTGAGAACTGACGTCCCAGATAAAAACGAGGAAGGAATAAATGATTTTCGAATAATGCGATCTCATTACTGTGATCATTTTTGTATACTCGATGATTGTTCACTATCAGTTGGGCTTCCCTCAATTTTAGTAATAAATTTATTGCCATTTGCTAAAGTGAACAAGGAATATTCCTGTTATGTGATTTTCACATACATAAATATGACCAGTTACATATTTATGCTCATTGCGGTATTAGGAGCTGAATATGTGATTTTCACAATCATGCAAGAACGCTTCGAATGTGTTATATTTTGCTCTTACCATGGATTTATGGGATGAGATATCATGCAAAGTTTCTATGCTCTTGTACGATTCTCAGTTATTTAGTTTTTTTTTTCTTTCTAAAGTATTTAACAAATTAACAACAAAAGTAGATTTGAAAACTCCTTACATCCTTTTCGCAGAAAGAGTGACAAAATAGTTTCGTTTCGAGTGACTGTGACATCGATACCCCTCTCCGTGTTGATGGGATTCCTCTTTCTTGAAAGCTACGAGCATTGCAGTGACAGACTGAGAATGCCCAGGACCAAAATTGAGATGAGTCAAAAAAATAAATTAAGGCAACCCCTTATAAACACAAAAAATGTTATATTTATGAATTTGATATTCGTTTGGTTTGAAAATACTTTTTTAATCTTTTGAGCAAATTTCTGTCTTAGTGATTAACGAAGGAGTTATTAACTTTGTTTTATAATATTGGTTATAAGTTCAGAATTGGTAAACATGCATGCTTATATTGTCAATTAATTCTTATTTCCATTTTATTGGTCAAATCTAAAGGTAAGATCTATTCTACTCCTCCCTCATTCCTTCATGGTCCAAGCAAAAGGTCCAGTAATTAAATAACTGAGTTAGGCATATAGGAAACACATATGTATAGAATCCAAAGTGGCCAAGAAAAAAAATACTCGTTTTGTCAAATTTGTTGACTCAAGCATGAGTGCAACTTGATTCTACAGATAAATCTTGCTCTTTATTAAAGACAAGCAGATCAAAGGTCATGTTAGGACTTAGAGTCCTACACAAACCCATAATTAAAGAATACATGAACCCCAAGTAAGGCCTTTTATTATTTAATTTAATTCAATTTCAATAACTTCAAATAATCAAAAGCTCAACAACAATCCCAAACCAATTCCAATTTTGACTAAGTAACAATAACAAATTAACTAACAAAGATAAAACTACAAGGTTGCTTAGAAACTATTCCTAGCATAAACTAAAAGAAGACTAAAGTTAGAGCTGAGAAAAACTACTATTAATAAAATAAGATTTTGTCTTGATAACTTGCCCCTTCTAAAAGTAAAGAATACCTTATATAGGCATGTTGTCCTAGTTGGCCTAAGTCTAGGAGTCCTAGTTGTCTTAATATGAACTTCCTTAAATTACTAACAAGCTAGACCTAGTCATAACAATCCCCACCCTTTCAAATAACCTTTGTCCTTAAGGGTTAACATGGGGTGGGGTCAAGCTAGGTCCTAACAATTTGCATCTCATCAAATAACTCTTATCTTTGTTTGATAAAATTCTATATGCAAGTGTACATATCGAACAAGTAATATAATGATTAATATGAGTATTGTTTCATAGAGAGTGATACTTACTAAACTAATTAAGTACTAATAGTGAATAGTTTCTAGAGTTTATCTAGCCAACCAAAGTAATAAAACATTAAATAAAAAACTGAATTTAATCTAAACTTGATAAATAAAATATGCTAGAGCATCTAATTTCACCTAAGTACTGGGTACAAATGTCGATCATTCATGCTAGCAAGATTAATTCTACTCATGTGATTGCAGAATTTTCTAATTTATTTACTATCTTATGTCTAAGAATAACGAACCTACTTAACTCATTAACTTATTGTATTTCTACTCATGAATTAAATAAACTAAGTAGATTTAGATTTATGAATATTTTAGTTTAGATTTAAAGTCACACAAATCATATGATATATGTCAATCCATATTAATTTACAATTACATATTACATAAAGCAACTACATGCTATCTTCTATTAGTCTCTAAAATTCAAATCAATTCATTTAAATGTTAGCTAATCACCCAAATGCATTAAGATCAGTAACATGCAACTTTATATTTATAAAATGTCTTACAAAGCATAAATAGTCATAACATTCTTACATCATAATCAAGTTATATTGTAACTCTAACAAACTGAACTAAAATAACTTATTTACACAAACTAAATCAGTGCAAAAACGTGAACAAAACATTTGTAAATTAAAAACATTAAAACTGTCACCAAAATGTCTTCAAATCACAAAAAATTGCACAAATTTGCATATCAGGGGGAGGAGGAGGTTTTTTCTGAAAAATGGAGTGAAACGAGCTACACACACGCCGTCACGCACTTTCGCACGCGCCGCCGCCGTCCACTGCCGGTCTTCACAGAAACTTCCAGAAAATGTTGAAGAGGGTGTATGGAGTGCTGATCTACCAAGATTTTACTCAAAATCGCATCAGAAATGCATAGATCTGGCGAAAGAGGCTCGAACGGCGTTCACACGTTCTTCGCCAGAAACCGCCACAAAAGTGCTCACATATACTGCTAAAGGGCCAGAAATAGCTCTAGGACTACAGATATGCTCTCTCCTCCCTGGAAATTGCTTAAATCTGGCTGAAAATGCAAATGGGTCGGGTCTTCACCGGAAAAGAACTCAATGGCCTACTACCGCACGATCATCGGATGTTCTCCATTACCTGTGCTGTTGCGCGTGGTCAAGCTTCTGGCGAGGTCAACCGTCTGTGCTCCAGTCGGTTGATAAACGGTGCCCCCAACTGGTTCTCCTTTCTCTCCATTTTTGCACGATGATGTCCCCCACGATCCCCTGCTCCAAGCCCGATAGATGCCCCTTCTTTTTTTTTCTCCTGGTCTTTTTTCTCTTCCTTGCGGTCCACATAATTCACGACCCACAAGCCCGCTTTTTACGTCCAAAGCCCATTGGATGATGGCCTGATAAAAGGTTCTCTCCTTCTTTTCTCATTTTCTTTTGGTTTTGTATTTCTTTTCTGTGTTTTTCACCTATTTTGAGTTTACTATATAAAATAACAAAATATACATAATATAATTAAATATAAATATAATTTAATAAAAATCATATTAAACATTACCTAAAATACTAATAATAATTTTATAAAATATAGAGTTATTAGTCCTCAAGGGTTAACCCTTTTTTCTTCTTTCTTTTTTTTTTTTCATTTTTTCCCCTAAGACATTGCCATTTGATGCTTTATGATAGCCAAAGAGACTCCAATGATAGCCCTTGATGGGTGATGAACTTTTTAGTGTGATTCACCTCACAACTTCATCATTGTGGAAAGGAAGCCGACTTTTCCACCTCTTATAGTAATGGTTCCTCTATCTCCTCTAGTGGTAGCTTCCATGTCTCCTCTAGCAATGGCTCCACCATCTTTTCTAGCAATGACCTCATCACCTCTTTAATGGTGAGTTTTCCATGTCCTTTAATAAGGGCTTCACTGCCCTTTCAAATGGTGGCTCTTCCATCTCTTTTGATAACAACTCTTCCACCTCTTCTAATGTTGGCTTTCTTAAAGTATACAAAGTATGACAACATAAGATGGAAATGGATGAGATGAGGAGACAACTTAAGTAGCTCTAAGAAGAACTAGCACATTATTGAACAAGAGATCCTTATAGTTCTCGTCCTATATCTAAAAGAATTAGTCATTCTAGAATTGGAAAGGATGAGAATCCATTCTACCAATTTTCCAATGAAAAATTTAAAGATAATTCTTGGCCCTATCCTCATCATATTCGATGATATTATCAACAATCTCCTACTATCAAAGTTGATATTCCAAAATTTGGAGGGAAAGTGCAACTAGATGAGTTCCTAGATGCTATTCATATGATTGAATGAGCATTTACCATCAAAGACTATCCTAAAGATCAAAAGGTGAAGTTGATTGCCTTGAATCTTAGAAAATATGTATCTTTGTAATGGAAAAATCTATAGAGACAAAGAGTTCATAAAGAAAGAGGGAAAATTAGAACTTGGGAGAAAATGAAGAGAAGGTCAAAAAGAAGATTCCTCCTATACAACTATAAGTTTGTGTTAAGAGAAGATTTTGCAACACATGAAGATCTAGCATCTATAAAGTAGATCCTACAAGTAAAACCTATAAAACCTAGAAACCTTTCTAGAGTTAAGAATTTCAAACATGCTAATCCTTCTAATGCAAGTTTTTATAGATTTTTTAAATGTCAAGGTATGGACATATAGCTTCAGAATGCCCTAACCAAAAAATTAGTGCTCTTATTAAAGAAGATGAGGTACTAAAAGAATTTGATAAAGCCAAACTAGGAGGTGAGAAAAACTGGTGTATACAAATGAAGGAAAAGCCTTAATTATTCAAAAAAGTTCAAAATTAAATCATATTGAAGAAGATGATTGGTGTTAAGATAATATCTTCCACACTCATTGCACCTATCAGGGAAAGGTATGTAATGTTATCATAGATGGAGGAAGTTATACTAATGTTGTAGCAATAAAAATTGTGGAAAAACAACAATTGAAGATGAAATATCATATGTGACCATAAAAGTTACAATGATTTTACCAAGGACATGAGGTAAAAGGTGATAAGCACTCCTTAATTTCTATTTCTATTGGAAAAGGTTAAAAGGATAGTGTTTTGTATGATGCGTTGACAATGGATGCATGTCATCTACTTCTAAAGAGACCTTGGCAATATGATCAAAAAGCTATTCATCATGGTTATGAAAACATATATTCATTTCAAAAAGATGAAAAACATATCATGCTAGCTCTTTTTAAACCAAGTTGGTCTTCTAAATCTTCAGGCAAGTGCAAACTTGTGCTTTTGGAAACTTAATTAAGCAAACAATTCAAGAAGGTAAAGAGGTTTATGCTTTTGTGTTGGATTATGGGAATTAATATTTTTTATGATGATCCTATTTAGGATAATATTTATTATTGTGAATAAACTTATTGAATATTATCCCTTGAACATATTAATACTATTGGGAAGAATATTTTTTCATGACCTATCATCAAATTCTAAGAACATTTTTCATGGTTATATAAAATTATGTTTATAGCAATGCTATATTTATGGTCTCATGGAAGTAACTATTGGACTATGCATATATTATATTGGACCTTCTACTTTGAATTTTTTTTTTAATTTTTTACATTATGCTTCAAATTCAACAAGGCCTAAAACAATTGGATTGTGCTAAAGAGGAAAGGCGTACATTAGTGTGACTTATGTGAACCAGCTCTTTAAAAGAAAAAGAAATACAAGCCCATAGAGAAGAAGTCCACGCTACTTAGAAGTTTAGCTTGCGAGATGGCCTAATGAAAGGATGAAAAACATGTTGTGCAAGATGTGGCAAAGACAACAAAACAAAGAGGTAAGTTGTCTAACCAAAGAGGAGGAAACATTGTCTTACATGGTCTAAGTGTTTTGGCACATAAATTAAGCTTGCACGCTTCATATGAAGAGAGAGAGAGAAGATTTGGAGTCAAAGGTAAAAAAAAAAGGGCTCCCACGTGATTCAAAGAGAAGAAATAGGAAGAACCTTACACAAAGCATAAATGAGTCCTTTGACAACTTACTCAAATAATGTCGTGTAAAAGAAATATCTAGAAGCAAGGCCACATCTCATGACCATGTGTTCAAAAAACATAACATGAAGTTGTCTTCACTAGATACAGAAATAAGCTTTTGTCTTTACAAATTATTGCTTTCTCTCTCCATCACTTTTTAGCTACAAAAATAAAGATTCACAATGATTACTAATAGAAATTTGGATCTTTAACATTTAACTTTCTAAAGCGCTGTAATGGTTAGATTTATAAATGTATAAAAAGGCATGCAAAAAACAAGCTCAAGCTTTTTCATGAAAACCTAAATAACTACTCTAATCTATTATAAACCAATGCTTCTATTATTCATTCATCTTACTTTGTGAGTTGTATTGTTGCTATGAGTTTAGATTTATTGATTATTAGTTTGATCCTATTTGAATGATCTAAACATTGAAACCCTAGAATTGAAATCTTTAATTATTTAGGGGTATCAATTGTAATCATTCCCATTATGCTTAACTAGTATCTATTTGTGAGGATCTTGTAAAAATTGATAGAGTTTTAACAAATGAGCAGAAGTGAAATGAGCAATTTAGTAAGGAAATGGTCAAAGGAGTAATGGTTGTCTGAATTGATAGCTCTTGGTTGTTTCATATATTCAAAATTACAAAACATAGAAGGTAAAGACACTAGGTTTGAGAGTTCTAAGCTTACAAGGTAGTACATGTTGCTTAAGTACAAAAGAGCTTGACCTTTCTTCATGCAAGTTTAAAGACAGTAAAAGAAAAGAGTAAAGGGCACATTAATGAACTGAAGTGCAGAGAGATAGAGTTAAGACCACACCTAATCAGAGTTATGATAGTGTGCACGACACCTTCTTAAATGGGTGGAGAACCCATCTCTTTTGTACCTTCTCTCAAGCATCTTCAAGGCATGTTGCAGTCACATCTAACGTGTCCCCATTATCCAGACTTCACTTCTTCTAACACTCCCCTTTAATGGGGAGCATGGTGACACCAAGCATCTTCAGGAGCTTTTCATGCTGGAGTGAATCCAAACCCTTGGTTAGGATATTTGCCAGTTGCTCCTCACTTTGGCAGTGCACTAGCTCAACTTTTTCAACTTATACAATTTCACGCAAATAGTGAACTTCAATGGCAATGTGCTTGGTTCTTGAATGGTGACTTGGATTGGTAGCCATGGCAATGGTTGACTTGTTATCACAATAGATTTTGGTGGAGTTATTTTACTCATAACCAATCTTGAACAACAACCTCCTTATCCATATGCTCTAGCTTACAGCGGCTCAGATAGCAACATATTCTGCCTCAACCATGGATACTACAACAAAACTCTATTTCCTTGAACTCCAGCTGATTGTTGTAGTGCCAAGTGAGAATGCATACCTAAAAGTGCTTTTAGAATCTTTGGAGTTGCTTGCCCAATCACTGTCTAAGTATCCCACCAATTCTATCTTCCTTCTTGTTTCATAAAGCAAGCCATGGTTAAAAGTTCCCTATAGATATCACAACACTCTTTTGGCTTTCTTGAAGTGTGAATTAAAAGGCCTTTGCATGAACCTCGACAAGAGAGACACAAAGTACAATATATCTAGTCTTGTTGTAGGCAGATATAGTGGACTTCTAATTAAGCTTTGATACATAGTGGGATTGGACTCACCCGATTCATCCTTATATGGAATTTTTCCACTTTGAACAAGATTGGATTGGAGTTAATCAAGTTGCATTTGATAAGCGATTCCTTTATAAACTTGGATTGGCACACAAAGATTCATTTTTCTTTTTGAGAAGCTTCTAAGCCAAGAAAATACCTCATTAATCCAAGACCATTCATCTGAAAGTTTGCCATCATCTCTGCTTTGAACTTTGCTAGCATAATGTCTAAGCTACTTGTGTACACAAGGTCATCAACATAGAAAGATACCATTAATACTTCTTTACATTGATGCTTAAGGAACAAGGTTGGCTCACTTGGGCTTCTAGAGAAGCCACACTTAATGAAATGAGAGGTGATTCGATTGAACCAAGCTCTAGGAGCCTGCTTGAGACTATATAAAGCCTATTTGAGCCTCAGGACTTTTCCCTCCTTTGACCTCAAAACCTTGTGGTTGATTGATGAAGACTTGCTTAGTGAGTTCTCCATTTAGGAATGCTGCTTTGACATTTAGTTTATGCAGCTTCCACTAGTTTTGAGCAGCTATGGATATGATTAATTGGATGGTCTCTAGACGGGTCACAGGTGCAAAGGTTTCTCCATAATCTTCTCTAACTACCTGTGCATATCCCTTCATTACAAGTTTAGCTTTAAGTCTCTAAACAGAACCATCTGAATTCAGCTTGGTTTTGTAAATCCACTTCACCCCTATGGACTTCTTGCCTCTGGGAAGATTAGCTAACTCCCAAGTCTAGCTATGGATAATGGTGTTTATTTCCTCCTCCACTGTTATTTTCCAACCCTCATCCATGGTTGCCTCCCAGAAAGTAAGTGGCTTAAGTGCAGCTAGATTGCAACACTTATAGATGTCTTCAAGGAGATGCATTTTTCCAAGAGTACCTTCAAATGGACCCTTCCTATCTTCAATAGCCACATGTTCTTCATTATGTTGTCCTAGCTTAGTCATATTTTCTAGAGTGAGTTGATCATTGTTTGCTCTTCCTACATGTTCTTCTCATTGTCATGTTTCATATTAAAGGGATTTGATAAACTTCCTTCTTCTTTTCCTAATTCCACGAGGCTAATTCTTCAAATACAACATCCTTTGTATAGATAACTTCTCTTGATTTAAGAGATAGATTCTTTAGCCTTTGGAATTAAGACTATATCCCAACATGACTCCTTTTTTAGCCTTCCCTTCAAGCTTGTGTCTAAGTTGTGTGAGATTATGAACATAGCATAACAAACCAAAAATCATTAGATTTTAAACAAATGGTTTAGTGCCATACCATGCTTCATATGGAGTCATATGTTGTAAGGAAATTGTGAGACTTCTGTTGAGCATATACATTACAGTATGGACTGCTTCTGCCTATAAAATGTGAGGAATGCCCTTTTCTTCCATCATACAGCAAGCTCTTTCCATGATAGTTCTATTTCTCCTCTTTACTACCCCATTTTGTTGGGGGCTACAGGCTATAGTGAGTTGTCTTTCTATCCTTTCTTTAATGTAGAATGCTTCAAAATCATGAAAGAGGTATTCTCCCCCTTGATCTGACCATAGCTTTTTAATGTGTCTACTACTTTCTTTTTCTACCTGGTTTTTGAACTTCTTGAAGAGAATTAAAGCTTGAGATTTTTCTTTCAAGAAAAACACCCAAGTCATCCAAGTATAATCATTAATAAACAAGATGAAGTATCAATTACCTTGGGTTGTAGTGGTTCTCATGGGACCACAAATGTCTGTATGCACTAGGTCTAAGGGCTGGCTCTTTCTACTACTACAGCTAGTAGTAAAGAATGGTTGTCAATGACTCTTGCCTATCTGACATGCCCTACAAATTGTGCTAGCCTCTTCCATTTGCAGCAAACCTTCACCCATCTTCTCAGTATGAAGCTTTTTTAATGCTTTAAAGTTTAGATGTCCAAACCTTTTGTGCCACAACCAAGAGTTCTCCAATTTGGTGCTTAATGAAATAGGCAGTGAATATTCAAACTTGATAGGATAATTTTGATTGTTTTCCATATCAATCACTGCTAGAGGCTTTAAGAAATCACAAGCCTCATAGATAGAGTATTTTTTGTTTCTAAACACTAGAACATACCAATTTTCATCCATCTACCAAACATTCAGTAGATTATGACTCAATTCCGGCACCCATAATACTTCACTATCCTGACGTCTTTCCTTGTATGCACAACAACCTCCCCCTTTCCCATCACTTCAATAAAGGTAGAGTTGCCAAGTTTAACTCTAGTGGTAAATGATTTATTAAGGTGAATAAAAATGTGTTCATCATAGGTCATATGCTTACTACATCACTGTCCAGATACCATAGATTAGCATTCTTTGTAACAACAGAGCAATTGGCATAAAATAGCAATGGTTCAGGTTTGGCGAATGGCTTGGGTTTGGTCTTTGTGGTTGGACGTGTAGAACAATTGGCCAAAAAGAAAATGGTTTTGAGTTCAATAAGAGTGGCTTCAATGAGGTTGGCTTGCTGGTGTTCTTTAGAATGGAAATCTTTTTCTAAATGGCCAAATTTGGAGCAAAAATTACATTTAGGCTTTCCCTTCATCCAACAATTTTTTTAAGATGATTTGTTTTCTTGCACACCTTGCAAGGAGGAAATTTTCCCTTTCCATCTTCCCCTTTGTTTTTTTCTTTGGAGTTTCTAGGTTCAAAGGACAATTTGGTTTTAAAGGTTGATTCTAAGGGACTTTTCTCCTTATTTCTAGTAGTTCTTTTTTCAAAGGCCTCAAGGGACCCCATAAGTTCACTAAGCAACATGGTTGTGAAATCTTTTGTTTCTTCTAAGGTAGTAACTGTGGAATCAAACCTAGGGGTTAAGCTTACAAGTATTTTCTCCACAATCCTATTGGTCAACTTTTCACCTTGGGATCTAATCTGACTTACAATAGAATTTACCCAACTAAAATACTCCATGACAGACTCATGTTCTTCCATTTTAAGCAACTCAAAATCTCTTTTCAAGGCTTGAGCTCTAACTTGTCTTACCTTAGGAATGTTGACGAACTCATTTTTTAGTAGAGTCTATGCCTTATAAGTTGTGGTTGCATAAGTCATCCACTTAAAAGCCTCTTCAGTCATGACCATTTGCATCAAAAGGTCTCCTTTAATTCAATGTAAATGACCATTTTTGTCAAAAGAAGTGAAGTTTGGATAATGGGGACATGTTAGATGTGACTGCAACATGCCTTGAAGATGCTTGAGAGAAGGTCTAAAAGAGATGGGTTCTCCACCCACTTAAGAAGGTGTTGTGTAAACTATTACAACTTTGATTAGGCATGATCTCAACTCTATTTTTTTGTACTTCAGTTCATTAATATGCCCTTTACTCTTTTATTTTATTGTCTTTAAACTTGCGTGAAGAAAGGTCAAGCTCTTTTGTACTTCAGCAACATGTATTGCCTTGTAAGCTCAGAACTCTTGAACCTAGTGTCTTTTACCTTCTATGTTTTGAAAGTCTGAATATTTGAAACAACCAAGAGCTATCAGTTCAGACAACCATTGGTTCGATTACTTTAAAAATAGGATTGTATTCTATTTGTTCTAACATACTTGATTGCTTTAGGTGATCTTTTGGTACCATAGGAATAGGTTGACACTAATATTGATGTTTTATCTATACAAATTGAATTGCATGGATCAAATATGAACAACATAGTCAAATTATCTCTAGATTACTTATTGAACATCTAGATCTATTGAAATTGCATTGATTGATATTAATGTTTTTGGATTAAATTGGTTCTAGGAGCTTATACAAATCACACAATTATAACAAGCATACAGCAAGCAAATGACACACCAATTAGTTACAAAACAACAAGCCATTATCAATTGGATGACAATCTAACCCACAGGAAAGGCAACAAGTTAATATTAAGTAAATAGCTAGATAGTTATCAACAATCAACAAGTTAAATCCAAGCAAGAAAAGGGAAGAGAAACACCATATTTACCATGATGGTTCAATACTCAATTCTTAAGTCCTACGTCCACCTTATTTCCTTTAATCTAACCAATTGAAGTCTCCTTTACTTAAACTAAATTAGGAAAAAATATTCTCCCTAATCTAACAAATTCCTCTTCAAAGGAATTCTCAGGTACAGTTACAAGGTATGATCAAAAGATCATTTACAAGAGCAAATCCCCAAATAATGTAACATTTTTTGGGATATTGATAATAATAAGAGCTATTCAAGTATGAATAATGAATATCTAAGCTCCTATCATGAAACCCCCAAATTAGAATAAATTAGAGTTTTAGATTTCTTACAATGTTTATATGCAATATATATTTTAGATGCAATTAGCACATAAACATAAAAATCAAGCTACAATCAATGATAAACTCAAAGAGTAGAGTGATTAAATAGAAATCACCGAAAGCCTTGTGGTTCACCGAATGATGAACTACTTCAGTAGTTAACCAAGCTCAAAGACCTTTTATTTGTAGAGAGAATGCTTCAAGTAATTATATATTCATACCACATCTCTTCAAGAAGAAGCTTCTTTTATGTAAAGAAGATAGATCTAAGGTTTCTTAAATCAAACTTGAATCGTATGCTTCCTCTCATTAGAAATAGTGAGCAACCTATCAAATCGAACTTGAATCATTTCTCAGAAACCAAATCCAACCATTCTGACACCTTATCTCCTCCAAAATCCTCCTATTGATGATTTGGTAGCCTAAGGAGCTCAACACCTCCCTTGACTCTTATTTTGTTGAAATGCAAGTTAGGGAACCAAAGGTCAAAAGGCTTAAGTGAGTTAATCACTTAATCAAATGGTGTGTTTCACTATGATGTGAGCTATGAGTTATTTAAACACTTATGCGAGCCTTGAGTTTCTTGAACATAATGCGAGCCGTGAGTCACTTGAACATAGATGCAAGCCAGGAATTACTTAAACACATATGCAAGCCGTGACTCACTTGAACACAGATGCAGGCCATGAATTACTTAAATAGTCCAACAAGCCTAGCTTTCATGGTCTTGATCTAGCAGAATAATTTCTCCAAAATTAGTATCAAGCATTAATCAAGTCATCATCTTATGACTTGATATTCCTTTTCATAAAGTAATCTTTGCTCCTTGATCATTATGTACCTTCAAACATATAAAGCCAAGTATCATTTTCCTTCAATAAAATCAAATATATTTTCAATATCTTTCATACAAAATATTTCTCAAAACATTTTATTAAGATGTTTCATGAAGGAATATAGGAACCCAACTACTTCTTATGATTTTCTTTTGCACATATGAAAAAAAAATTCAAAAACAATTCACAAATAAATTTTGTCACAACAAAACCCTTATTTTCCAATAGTATGGGATCTAAGCCAAGAACATACACTAATTAATGATCCACATGGGAAGTTCAATCTAATGTCTTTGACTAGAATCAATTTTCAAAACACTTATTGATATTGGCCAACGAAAAGCAATTAATACCCTTGACTATCTTAGGAACTCATACCATCATTTATTATGCAATAACTCACCTTTGACCATCTTAGGAACCCATGCCATTACTGACCATGTAATTAGTCTAGATGACTAAACATTTTAAGCCACCCAACTTCTTTTTGTTCCACATGGAGGTCATGCAATACTCTTTTTAGTTCTTGGGCTTCCTTTCTCAAGTGATGTCCACATTGCTCATGACTTTTTTTTATAGGTTGGCTCACATGGAAACTAGTAAACAATTTTTTAAAAAGTATGAACCCATAAAAGTATGGAAATATGAAATCCAATAAAATCATAGTAATTATCCATAAAAATATTTTCATAAGTGATAACTTTATTTTTATAAAATTATTTTAACTATTTTAAGGGACAAATAATATAATTTTTGTGAGATAACATTTGAATTTTTATATATTTATTCAAATCCTTATTGTTTATGTAGCAAACCCTAAAAGACATGACAAATGAAGGAGACATGAAGAAAAAAGGTACAAGCCTGTGAGGAGTAAAAGGAGAAAAAAAAAACAAAAGAAAAAATAAAAGACATGCAACAACTTACCTAAACTTTATAAAATTATTGATTTTGCTTTGATTTGTAGGAGTTTGTAAAGAATTCTTGAAGAGAAGACAGTGTAGTAACAACTTTCTTATTTTTCATTTAAGATTTTTTGTTTGATCTTTACATTATGTTTTAATTTTCTTGTGTTAGAGCTACGATGTAACTTAATTATAATAGTATGAATTTCATGGTTGCTATGTTGTGGAAGAGATGATATTTATGTGAGTTATATATTATTGTATTTTTGTGAGTTGTTTATCTTTCCTTTCTCCTTGGCATTAGCATGCTTGCCTAGAATTGGACTTCTTATGTCGGATTAACCTTGCATCCAAGCCTCATGTAGCACTAGGGAACATCTAACCGTGGTTGTATCATGGAGCGTTTTGGAGTTGCTTCGTTATAGGTAACATTATGGTTCTTTAGAGTTGTTTTGGACTGGAGCATATGATTTGGATATCCTTTAATGATGCTTTATTTAGTAAGAAATTCTTCAAATTTGGTGGAGAGGAATTTAGTGGTCCCATCAATTAAATGGATTTTGAATTTGACAAGACTATTATTTGTAAACAAAGGCATGAAAATTTTTTTAGGATATGAAGAAAAAAAAAGTCTAGATTGATAAAGGTATATAGCCATGAAAATTTGAAAATTATCAATAAAACAAATATAATATTTATGATATCATATACATGACAAGACCCCTAAACATTAAAATGAATTAATTCTAGACAGACTTGAGACTTATCCTAAGTGGAAGTTTGGATAAGGTAATAAGTAGGAGTAGCCTTCAAGGAAAAGAATCTATTAATTTTAGGATTAACATAATAAAGGTTGATTTCAAGGAAAGCAATTTGCAAAATCTTATATAAACAATCTAAGTTGGGTATATTGAAGTTCATTACTAACATATAGTGTTAGAATAATCTCGTTAACTACATGCAAAAAGTTTATGCAATATCTTC
Organism: Casuarina equisetifolia; assembly: GCA_028551475.1. NCBI lineage: Eukaryota > Viridiplantae > Streptophyta > Magnoliopsida > Fagales > Casuarinaceae > Casuarina > Casuarina equisetifolia. The sequence continues at coordinate 22,535,198 of CM052355.1, forward strand.
CTTTAATGAGACGAATTTTTGAAAAGACTTCAAAAGTCTTTTCTATTCAACCAACTTTTTTTCTATCAAGAATGCTTTTGTTTGAGATCTTATGTGTGATTAACGTTCAAAACTTGCAATTGACTAAACAAAAGAGTGATAAGTAAAATGTATCATAACTTTGGTGAGGAATTTGTGACATACTATGCACATTGCATTTAGGAAAAAAGCAAATGAATGTTCTATGGGCCTTCTTTAAGATGTTAGTTTGGATCTTGGTTATAGGAAATTCTATTGGAAAAAAGGACATGGTTGGAAAATAATGCATAATTTCTATGAAACTATTCCCACTTAGTTTCTCATAACCATGGTTGACTAATCAAATTCCTAAAAAAACTTACTCACACATCATTGAGCACCATGAACTTCACACCCTTGATGGTCCCCCATACATTATAAATGTGTTACATGCTAAAGAAACTCTTAGTGTTATATAGTTAGGATTCCCTTTGGTGCTAGTATAAAAAAGAAAGACCATAGAAAACCTTGAGGACTAAAAAAGTGTAGAAAAAAAGGTTATGTCTCATAAGAGTAGCAACCAAAGAGTGTTGCTTTATGTAGCAATGACTATCTCATAGAAAGCCAAGTATTGTTGTGAATACTAAAAAAAGTTATATGATAGCTATGAGTAGATCTTATAATCAACACTTACATGTTTTCTTTAAATAACCTAATAAAAGGAGAAAGAGCTAATAGCTATATTGGTGACGGAGGACTTAGGCTATTGTGTTGATCCAAACCTCCTAAATCTTTTCATTTTTTTGTATTTATAGTTTAATCTATATGTTTAATTTTTCATATCATGGGTCATTTCCATAATAGATACAAAGCATGTAACCAGCCTATGGATAAGATAATCATCCTAGTTTAATAGGGGGAGCACTTATTCCCCCCTATTGCAACTAAACAAACTTGAAATGAGTGAATAAGGATTGTCTCATTCAAAGGGAACACAACCTTCAAGAGCTTAGAACACACAAAAGTTGTCTTTTCCTTCCTCCATCTTCCTCCTTGCCTTTCACTTGTTTGCTTAACATGATACTAACTAGTTATTTACAAAAGCATGCACAAACGTTTGCATGGATCCACAATTGGCCATTCCTAATTTACCTACATTATGTTATGTTACTAGAACAAGCTATGTTGACTACAATAATATAACTATTTAGGATTAGACATGATAATCCTTATTCCTTAGAATTGATCTTGTCCCTAAGTTTGAATCAAGGAAATTGAGATCTCATTTGATGTCTTATGATGTGGCATGTGAATGGGCAACAACCTTGCTAATGAACTAAGAACTACTCCTTACATCAAATTTTACAGTCTAATACAACTTAGTGGATTAGCAAGGTGTCTTCCCCCTTCCATAATTGTAGATTGGTTATCCAAGCACTTTGAAGTAAATGCCTATGATGGAAAGTGCATACATCCCAAGGTGCTTTACCTTCTCTATTGATGGGTATTGATTGCACATTAATGGCATGTGCACTTAAGGTTAGGCCTTTCTTTATGCCATCATGGCTCTGGACTAACCACCCCACCCATAACTAATGATGATGACTCTTGTTGCTACAAAACCATTGCTAACAACCCACCAAACCACATCTAGGATTCCTTCCACAAATGATACTATGCTACCTCATTGCCACATGTCATGTTGGAGTTACTCTTGGACATCCCAAAGGTAACGATGAAAGGACATGCATTAGCAACAATTGATGGGACACCTAACATCATCTTTTTGGATGAGGAATTGGTGGCAGCAATAACATATCATAGGCAAACTGTAAGGTTTTATGACTATATAAGAAGGGGGGTTAAATTGGATATTTAGAACTTTTGATAATTTAATAAATTCTTCTTTTTGATTTCTTGCTTAGCAACACAATGAGGTTAATTATCACAATAATATCAAAGCATATGAATATAAATAAGGACAGAAAAATCATACTAAAAAATTTCACGGTGGTTTGGCACATTTCACCTACTTCCACCCTCTTCTCCTTCAACTTAAACCAAGTTGAAGTCTACTTTTCTTCAAACTAGGAGAGCTCTCTCTTACACCCCACAACTCCTTAAAATGGAGTTATACAACTTTCAGTTATAGAGTTAGATTTATAAAAACCTACATTAAGCTAATCCTCAAATATATGATATGGGTGAGGATTTAAGCTTATTATAGAGCTAATTGAATGTATAAAGAATTAATTCAAGCTCTAATCATGAAATCCCTAATTTTCACAAATCTAGAGTTTTGGATTTACAAGGATCTTTTTGTGCAAATAATGTTTTATATAATCTAGCACATATAAAGATCAATCTATTAGATGATATTCACAAGATAATGAATTTAGGAAATGTCACTGAAGATTTTCGTTTTCTTCAAGGATTGAAGAACACAGTAGCAAGAATAGATAAATCAAAGCTTTAATCTCTTTTGATCAAATCAGCAAGTATATCGATCAGCCAGCCCAAATACTCATCCAAAGCTCCCTTTTATAGCAGATATTCAAACCTTGAACACGTTAGGGTTTCAGTTCAAACCTGTTTGAATTTCTTCCATTGAGATTTGATAGACACGACATCACACAGCTGTAGATCATGATTTTTACAGCAAAATAGCTGTTCTGACACTCCATCGCTTCATCCTTCTTCCCGTTGGAGTCAGCATTGAGAGAGAGAGCGAGAGGAGGAAGGTGGCTTTAGTTGAGTGTGTGGCTAGGGATTTAGACGCATTCGACATAAGAGCTTAAGCTCTTATCTATCAAGCCACTGCCATTTTGTTTAAGTGATAGGCATTGGGCTTTAACTTCACGAGCTCTAGCTTCACATCTCATGAGCTTCAGCTTTACATCTTATGGGCCTCAGCTTCATGGGCTCTAGATATATATATACCTTATACATATATATATATGATCAGTCCAATGAAGATATGTACTCTAATGTAACATGCCCTTGCTTTTCAAATGTACCTATAAGCACATCATTTCCAAGTATCACATTTCTTTAATATAAGCAATAATATGAATTAATCTACTCATTAAAATATACATAAAATAAATCAAATTAACTTCATATTTGATGTTTGATAGTGAAATGTGGGAACTCAGCTACTTTATATTATCATTAATTGATATTATAACTTGTACACCTTTTACTTCCTTTGATGTTTAATATTTGCACACAAATTCATATATTCAAACATATATTCAAACATAATAATAAAAGTTTTCTCAACAAAACGTACAAACACATGATTTTCAACATTCTCTGCCTTTTTGATGATGACAAAATTTTCATAGTAAATCCAACCAACTACTCGGATAGCATAAAGATTACATAATTATATATCCCAGTAATGTATGAATGTATAACTATGGTAAGCATATTCATGTTTACACAGATATTCATCAAGGCAAGTACATTCATCATAACAAGTATGTTTATGCACATAACATGTTACAGAAGTATCTCCATTCAAGCGAATAAGGTGTAAGAGAGTTTATCCCACATTTTGCACTGAAAGTCAAAAATGGAACATATATGTGCTACAATGTACTCTCTCCCCCTTTTTGACATTAGCAAAAAGAATATCATGTGAAAGGTAAGTGAAGAAGATGGATAAAAATGAAGAGTATGAGTGGTAGGAAGAGATTGGTAGTAGAGATCTAACCTGTTTCGAATGTGTAGGCAGTGCTCCCCCTCAGGATAGGAATCAAATAAAGAATATACAATCAAGGTGTAAAAGAAAAAAATGCTTACAAATTTTAAGCAATATCATGAATCAGACACATACCAAGCTCTCTTCAGAGAATAGAAAGCTTTTCATTATCCAATGGTTTAGTAAAGATATCAGCAAGTTGCTGGTCAGTCCTAGCAAACTTAATGGAAATATCTGATTTTTCAACATGGTCTCAAATGAAATGATGTTTTATTTTTATATGTTTGGTTTTAAAGTTCTGTATCGGATTTTTAGTTAGATTTATTGCACTGGTATTATCACATTTCAATGGAATCTTAGTAAAGAAGAGGCCATAGTCTTCTAATTACTATTTCATTAATAGAATCTAAGCATAACAGCTAGCCGCAGCTATGTATTCTGCCTCAGTGGAAGAAAGAGCAACGCTATTTTGTTTCTTGGAATGCCAAGAAACCAGCATGTATCCTAGAAATTGACATGTACCACTTGTACTTTTTCTATCTATTTTACAACCAACATAGTTAGAATCACTAAATGCATGTAAATCAAACATAATGTCTCTTGAATACCAAATACCAATGTAATTGTATCTTTTAGATACCAAAAGATTGTTTTAACAGCTTTTAAATGCTATTCCTTGGGATTAGATTGAAATCATGCGCATAAACAAACACTAAACATAATGTCTAGCCGAAAGGTAGTTAAATATAGTAAGGAACCAATCATGCCTCTATACATTTTGGAATCAACACTAACTCCAACACTATCATGTGACAAAGATGTAGATGTGCTCATGGGAGTGTTTATCGGTTTAGAATCATGCATGTTGTATTTCCTAAGCAATTCCTTTGTATATTTAGTTTGACTTATGAATATTCCTTTAGATGTTTGTTTAATTTGGAGTCCAAGAAAATAATTTAATTCACCCATCATACTCATTTCAAATTCATGTTTCATAAAATCTACAAATTGTTCACACATAATAGAATTTATAGAGCCGTATACAATATCATCAACATAGATTTGGACAATCAAAATTTCTTTCCCTTGTGTCTTAATAAACAATGTATTATCTACCCTACCTTTTCTAAAATTTGTATTTAGTAGAAAGGTACTTAGCTTGTCATACCAGGCCTGTAGGGGTTGTTTCAACCCATATAAAGCTTTAGACAGGTTAAATACATGATTTGGACATGTGGGATCTTCATATCCAGGTGATTGTTCCACATAAACTTCTTCTTTTACAACACCATTTAAGAAGGCACTCTTTTCAATCATTTGAAAGAGTGTAAAGTTCATGTAGCAAGCAAAAGCAAGCAGCATTCGAATGGCTTTTAATCTGGCTACGGGTGCAAATGTTTCATCATAGTTAATTCTTTCTTCTTGAGTATACCCTTGTGCAACTAATCTAGCTTTGTTTCTGGTAATTGTCCCACACACATCTAATTTGTTTTGAAACACCCATTTGGTTCCTATGACCGAATGGTTTTGTGGTCTTGGAACTAATTTCCAAACTTTTCTTCTTTCAAACTAATTTAGTTCATCTTGCATAGCAAGAAACTAGCTTTCATCTTCAAGAGCTTCATCTACTTTCTTTGGCTTTACTTGAGATAAGAAAGCTTGATGTTCACATGTGTTGTGTTATCTAGACCGTGTACTTACACTATTTATAGGATTTCCTAGGATATGTTGTTGATCTACTTCACTTCTTTCTCTAAGAAAGGTAAATTCTCTTGAGTCTAACTCCCCCTCAATGAATACATACTTATCATTCACTTTTTGTTCAATAAGGTTCAAATCAGGGTCATCCTTAAATTTTACATGAATAGACTCTTCAACAACTAGAGTTCTCTTATTGAAAACTCTATATGCTTTTCTAGTTTCAGAGTAACCAAGAAATATGGCCTCATCACTCTTAAAGTCAAGTTTTCCAAGTGACTCTTTTCCATGGTTCAATACAAAGCATTTACTTTCAAACACATGAAAGTAGGATATATTAGGTTTTCTACCAAACAATAACTCAAAAGGAGTCTTTTTCAAAATTGGTCTTAAGAATGCTCTATTTGAGATATAGCAAGCCGTATTTATAGCTTCTCCCTAAAAATATTTAGGAAGATTGTATTCACACATCATGGTTCTAGCCATTTTTTAAAGTGTCCTATTTTTCCTTTCTACAACATCATTTTGTTGTGGTGTCCTAGGTGTTGAAAAATTGTGAGATATACCATTTTTGGAATAGAATTTCTCAAAGAGATAATTTTTGAACTCACCACCATGATCTATCCGAATCTTAACTATGGTAAGATCCTTTTCATTTTGGACCATTTTAGACAAATCAACAAATTTCTCGAATGCTTCATCTTTCCTAGCAAGTAGATATACCTAAGTATATCTTGTATAATCATCTATTATGACTAAAGCATAATATTTTCCATTCATGGTAACTATTCTTAAAGGACCAAACAGATCCATGTGTATTAGTTCTAATGGTCTTGAGGTAGACACTGTTAACTTTAGCTTAAAACTACTTTGGGTGTGCTTCCCTTTCACACAAGCATCACATAACTTATTCTTATCAAAGGTGAGCTCGAGTAACCCCCTAACTAAGTCATTCTTAGATAATTTCTCTAACAGTCCTAGACTAGCATGACCAAGTTTCCTATGCCACAACCAAGCATCAACACTTTTATTAACAATTAAACATGTTTGTTGATTTGTTAACTTACTAAGATCAAGTACATAAATATTATCTTTTCTTTTCCCAATAATTCTTACATTATTCTCTAAATTTTCAACAAGACAAAGTTCTTTTCCAAATATAATTTTGAAATTATTATCACACAATTGACTTATACTTAATAAATTAAATTTCAATTCATCAACATACAACACATCATATATGAGAAGGGATTCCGGGTTATCTATGGTGCCTAAACCCTTAATTCTTCCTTTGGAGTTATCTCCAAAAGATACGGTACCTCTGGATTTTAACTCAAGTGTTGAGAAGAGCTCCATCATCCCAGTCATATGACAGGAATAGCCACTATCTAGAATCCACAGTTCTTTATGCTTCTTCTTGCTTATGTTCATGCTTATATCCTGTAGAAACAAATGTTTGGGTTAAAGATCTTGGTAACCTTTTTTCTTTGGGTCCGTGAGTGTTAGTTTCTACTGCATTGTTCATTTTCTTAGGTATCCATACTTGCCTAATCTTGTATGCTCTTCTAAATCTAATAGGACATGTATCGAATGAATGACCAATATACTTATAATAAGAACATTTATGATGCAGTGGAAATTCACAGTCCTTATTATCAAAGAAATTTGTAGATGTTTTTGTGTTCTTCAAAGAATTATATCCTATACCAGCTTTAATGTATACACCTCTTTGTGATTTTAACATATTATTTAACAAGTTACTACCTTTTGTAAACTTATGTAACAATATATTAGTGTCATCCAATTTCATTTGAATTTCAGGTTTTTCTTTTTCTAACTCCAGAATTTTCATGTTAAGTCTGATTGTGTCTCAGTTTTCACATACTGTTTTTTATGCATCATCATGCTTATTTTCTAGATGAGAATAAGTATTAATCATAAAGCATGTATCAGACTTAACAGAAGTATTCTCAGATACATTAATATTTTCATGCATACAAGTCATAGATGATGTCATGGCAGGTTTATCAATTTTAGATTTAATTTTTGCATATTTATATTTAGCCTTCATCTTTTTATATTTTTCTTTCATTTTTGTTGCATATTCAACCATATCAAAATAAGCAATCTCAATGTCACCACTAAGATTTGTTTCGGGTTCAGAATCACTTACCTCAAGTTCTTTCTTCTATTGTTGCATTTGCAGTTAAGCAGAGGTGAGCAACTTTTTCTTGTTCTTCTTCATCTGATGAAGAGCTTTCATCATCCTAGGCAGCAATCATTGCCTTTTTCTTTCCTTTATTATTTTTCTTCTTGAGTGAGGGGCAATCATCCTTGATATGTCCAAGTTTTCTACACTCATAGCATAAGTTATCCCTAGAATCATATGTTTCATTCTTTCTAGGTTGTCCTTTATTTCTTCCTAGGCCTTTTTTAAGATATTTTCTGAATCTTCTAGCTATAAGAGCAATCTTATCATTTTCGGACTTAACTTCTTTAGTCTTTTCTATTTTCACTTTTAAAGAAAGTGACCTTTTATTCTCTTTTTCTTTTACCCTTCTAATTAATTGCATTTCATGAGTCTTTAGTGATCCTAATAGATCATCTAGCGTTAGACTATCTAGATCATGTGCTTCTTCTATGGCCATTTTCTTTGGATCCCAACTCTCGGGTAAAGATACTATCATTTTTCTAACCATTTCTTTATTTGTATAGGTCTTATCTAACAGCTTAAGTTCATAGCTTATTTCTGTGAATCTACCAAACATGTCACTAATAGTTTTAGATTCAAGCATAGTAAATAGTTCATAATCATGAGTGAGCATGGTTACCTTGGATGACTTAACCTTTTTAGTACCTTCGAATATAACTTCTAACTTATCTCATATTTCCTTGCCGGTGAGGCAAGATGACACCTTATTGAATTCATGAGCCTTCAACCCATTATAAATCATGTTCATAGCCTAGCATTTATTCCCATGATTTTAGCTTCATTTTTACTCCATTCATCAGTTTCGGGTAAAGTAGTACCCTTTCTAATTATTTGCCAAGCTTTAGGGTCTTGACCAACAATGAAGACTTGCATAAGTTGCTTCCAATGTCTATAATTTATCCCATCAAATAAAGGTGGTTTATTATACCTTGTAACAGCTACTCCTTTCTCCATAGCCATGTAAGTGGATCTACTCTAGGATATTAAACCTTTAAAACAGAGAACCTGGCTCTAGATGCCAATTGTAAGGTGTTATGGCTATCCAAGAAAGGGGGGTTGAATTGGATATTTAGAACTTTTGATAATTTAATAAATTCTTCTTTTTGATTTCTTGCTTAGCAACACAATGAGGTTAATTATCACAATAATATTAGAGCATATGAATATAAATAAGGATAGAAAAATCACACTTAAAAATTTCACGGTGCTTCGGCATTTTTCACCTACTTCTACCCTCTTCCCCTTTAACTTAAACTAAGTTGAAGTCTACTTTACTTTAAACTAGGAGAGCTCCTCTCCTACACCCCACAACTCCTTAAAAAGAAGTTATACAACTTTCGGTTATAGAGTTAGGTTTATAAAAACCTTAGTACATTAAGCTAATCCTCAAATATATGATATGGGTGAGGATTTAAGCTTATTAGAGAGCCAATTGAATGTATAAAGAATTAATTCAAGCTCTAATCACAAAATCCCTAATTTTCACAAATCTAGGGTTTTAGATTTACAAGGATCTTTCTATGCAAATAATGTTTTAGATAATCTAACACATATAAAGATCAATCTATCAGATGATATTCACAAGATAATGAATTTAGGAAATATCACTGAAGATTTTCATTTTCTTCAAGGATTGAAGAACATGGCAGCAAGAGCAGATAAATGAAAGCTTCAATCTCTTTTGATCAAATCAGCAAGTATATCAATCAGCCAACCCAAATAATCACCCAAAGCTCCCTTTTATAGTAGATATTCAAACCTTAAACATGTTAGGGTTTTGATTCAAACCTGTTTGAATTTCTTCCGTTGAGATTTGATAGACACAACATCACACAGCTACAGATCATGATTTTTACAGCACTATAGCCGTTTTGACACTCCATCGCTTCATCCTTCTTCCTGTTGGAGTCTGCGTCGAGAGAGAGAGCTAGAGGAGGAAGGTGGCTTTAGTCAAGTGTGTGGCTAGGGCTTTAGACACATTCAACATAAAAGCTTAAGCTCTTATCTAATCAAGACACTGTCATTTTGTTTAAGTGATAGGCACTAGGCTTCAACTTCACGGGCTTCAGCTTCATATCTCATGAGCTTCAACTTTACATCTCATAGGCTTTAATTTCGTAGGCTACGATCTCACTGGCCTCAGCTTCACAGGCTCTAGATATATATATATATATATCTCATATACATATATATATGGTTAGTCCAATGAAGATATGTACTCTAATGTAACATGCCCTTGCTTTTCAAATGTACCTATAAGCACACCATTTCCAAGTATCACATTTCTTTAACATAAGCAATAATATGAATTAATCTACTCATTAAAATGTACATAAAATAAATCAAATTAACTTCATATTTGATGTTGATAGTGAAATGTAGGAACCCTACTACTTTATAATATCATTAATTGATATTATAATTTACACACCTTTTACTTCCTTTAATGTCTAATATGTGCACACAAATTCATATATTCAAACATAATAATAAAATTTTTCTCAACAAAACATACAAACACATGATTTTCAACACAAGCCCTTATCATAAAATTCTATTGGGTTCATCCTTCCATAGATGCGTTTGAAAAACATGTGAATTCGATGTAAGGGCTAGGCAATTTGGCTATATTACGCTTCAAATTACCAAGGGAAATAATCATTCACCTTTAAACAAAGGTGGATTTTGTGATGGCGTGGTTGTGAAAGGAATGCATTTTCAATGAGTTAGGTTTTAGTTATTTCCTTTGAAAGAAAATGGAATCGATGGCTTAACAATGGTGATGTTTGGATCTATCTTGATGCGAATGTTATGGTGGGCTTGAGTGAGCTTGGGTTAAGAAAATAACTAAAAATGGTTTTTTTTTTTGGTGTTTTTGGGTTTTCTGTGAGAAAAGTGAGTGTTTGGTAAGGAGGAAAGAAAAAAAATGAAAATATGAATAACAAAAATAAAAGATAGATGCCAACAAACTCCAAGACGTAAAGGTAACACCACCAGTCAAGGACCACCACCAATCCCTGGCAAGAATTGGATAAAGGATGCAAAAGTTGATCACATAACTTTGGGGTTTCTATTCTGTGGAAAAACAAATCTGCTTACAATTGAAACAATGCTTCCTTTAAATAGGTAGCTAAACCTAATCCTAGAAGGAACTTGGTAAATCATGAATCCTTAAAACCTAGTTCTAGAAGGATCCTGACAAATCAAGAATCCCTAAAATTAAAGAAGTCTTAGCAAATATGGATTCTGACAAATAAGGGATTCCTAAACAAATCAAAGATCTGACAAGTATGGAAACCCTAATAAATCAGGAACCTAGAAAATTAAGGAAAACTAAATAAAAGGAAATATTCTTAGACAATAAATTAAGGACTTAACAACTACTTAGGAAACCCCCTATATTAAAGATTGTAGAGATGCTATGGAATATTCTTTGATTGCTCTTCAACCTTGACCTTCTTGGACCCATTGGGTTATGTTGTGGACTCTCAATTCTTTGATGTTGGAACTCATGATATTGGGCCTTAAGTGCATCCTTATCAATCTCCCCTTCTTGACAAAGATTTGTCCTCTAATCTTGATTACTGCTTTGGGCTTTATTGCTCCATGGATCCATAATCCAAGTTTGTGCACACAAATCAAGCTTTAGCTCTAGTAGCCTACCTAAGTGTGTTGGTTCATAAATCAATGGCAAACTACCATGTTGCTTGGATGGAAGTTTACAACCTAAGCAATAATATGATCCAAACAAGTAGTTGAAGTTATGGAATGTTGTAATGGCACCTTCATCAGTAGCATTGAAAAGTCTTGGTAATTGTTATTGACATGTCGTCTTCTCATGATTTAACAATACAAATCCACAAAGGAAACCACTGTTCATGCTTGGTGCCTCTAAATTCTTCAAGTCTTGGATGAAACCTTGTGTTTCTTCTAACAAAATTTCTTCCTTTGCCTTGTTTGGTAATATCTCGTGCTTTGGTAAATCTGAACTTCTTGGATCTATCTCCTTTTCAAGTGGCACATCTTGCTCTGAAGGATCCAATCACTTTGGATTTGCATTTATAGTCGTTGGTGCTTCAATTTCCAAAGATCCAAACTTTCTGAGTCCTCATCTTTCTTTGCCAACACCACTAGCTTTGGTAGTTCCAAATCTTTTGGTTCTACTTTTGTTGACTTTGTTTCTTCTACTTGAACAACTTCTATGGCTTTCTTCAGTGAAGTTTCTCTCCCATACCACTTCTCTATCCACATATCATAGTCTTCCTTGTAATAATGGTAGTTGTTTTGTTGTTGGTACTTGGAATATGTTAAAGTGCAATCTTTCTTTTGGTTGCATCGTGGGTCTTGGTTTTGGCATCTATTCATCTTGCACACGTCAACCTGGTCTTGCTTGAAATCTTTGGGCAAGAAATGCCTTTTAAGTAACTTCTTCAATTTCTCCCACGAATGGACCTTTTCCTTTCCATCTTGTTCTTTTTTTTTTCTTAACATTCTCCCACCACAAAGAAGCAAATTCTTTGAGATGAAGAATAGCAACCTTATATTTCTTCTTATTACCATATGATTAGAGCTCAAACACCCCTTCAATATGATATAGTCAATCAATAAAATCATTAGGATCAAGAGTACCTTTAAATTCTGGGATATTGACATGTAAGCTATCATCCTCTGGCCTCCTCCTCCTTTACGCTCTTTCATCTTGGTTGCCTTGGCAAAAGGCTTGCAACTTCTTGAGGACATCAGAAAATTGCTCCTTTACCTCACCTAACTCAAGCAATAACAGTTTGTTTTCAACTTCCCATGGTGGAATTGGTACAAAATGGCCACGATAATGCGACAAAAAATTGCCACTCAAATTAAACATCTTGAGGAGAGCTCACTCATAAGAATAACCTAGGCTCTAATACCACTTGATGCAAATGTTATGGTGGGCTTGAGCGAGCTCCGGTTAAGAAAATAACTAAAAATCATTTATTTTTGTGTTTTTGGGTTTTCTATGGGAAAAGTGAGTGTTTGGTAAGGAGGAAAGAAAAGAAAATGAAAATATGAGTAACAAAAATAAAAGATAGATGCCACTTGATGTGAATGTTATGGTGGGCTTGAGCAAGCTTGGATTAAGAAAATAACTAAAAATCATTTTTTTTGGTGTTTTTAGGTTTTCTATAGGAAAAGTGAGTGTTTGGTAAGGAGGAAAGAAAAGAAAATGTAAATATGAAAAAAATCATTTTTTTTTGGTGTTTTTGGGTTTTTTGTGGGAAAAGTGAATGTTTGGTAAGGAGGAAGGGAGGAAAAACAAAAAAAAGAATAACAAAAATAAAAGATAGATGCCAACAAACTCTAAGACATAAAGGCAACGTCATCAGTCAAGGACCACCACCAATCCCTGACAAGAATTGGATAAAGGATGCAAAAGTTGATCACACAACTTTGGGGTTTCTATTCTCTGGAAAAACAAGTCTGCTTACAATTGAAACAATATTCCCTTTAAATAGGCAACTAAACCTAATCCTAGAAGGAACTTGGTAAATCAAGAATCCTTAAAACCTAGTTCTAGAAGGATCCTGACAAATTAAGAATCCCTAAAATTAAAAAAGTCTTAACAAATATGGATTCTGACAAATAAGGGATTCCTAAACAAATCAAAGATCTGACAAGTATAGAAATCCAAATAAATCAAGAACCTAAACAATTAAGGAAAACCAAATAAAAGGAAATATTCTCAGACAATAAATTAAGGACTTAACAACTACTTAGGAAATCCCTTATATTAAAGATTGTAGATATGCTATGAATATTCTTTGATTGCTCTTCAACCTTGACCTTCTTGGACCCATTGGGTTATGTTGTGGACTCTCAATTCTTTGATGTTGGAACTCATGATATTAGGCTTTAAGTGCATCCGCATCATATCTACCCAAACTTTTGAGTATGCTCAACAATCTAGGAGTGTTAAAGAAAAGCTACAACCAATTAGGTGGCTACCTCTGTTCCACCTTGCACATAAGGAAATATTGGGTTTTATAGCTTAACAAGAAAAGGGGTTGAATTGTTAAACCGACAACATTATGCTATTGTTACTAGTAAAAACTCAATCCAATTATTTAAACAAATCACACAAATAACACTAGTATCAAGTAAGCAAATTTCAACCAAATGATGTTTTACTTCTAGATTAGGTAGCAAGTTATCTAGGATATTTTCACACTTATATATATTAAATAAGCTGATTGGTTAGTATCAAATAATTAATAGAATAATAAGCAATAAACATCAAGAGATATTTAAATCAATAGAGAACAAGAAAACAAACACTAGATTTACCACAATGGTTTGGCACTCAATCCTTGAGTCCTGTGTCCACCCTCTTCTCCTTCAATCCAACTGATTGAAGTCTCCTTTACTCAACCGAATTAGGAGAAAACGTTCTCCCTAAACCAAATAATTTCCTCTCAAGGAATTCTCAAGCATAGTAACAAATTATGATCAAAAGATCATGTACAGATGCAAATCGCCAAATAATATGGTAGTTTGAGGGATATTGCTAATCAAAGGAGCTATTCAAATATAAATAACAAAGTTCAAAGCTCCTATCATGAAATCCCCAATTTCAATAAATTAGGGTTATGAATTTCTCACAATATTTATGTGTAATAAATATTCTCAAATGTAATTAACACATAAATAATGTTATACACGATGCAATCAATTACATAATTAAAGGATAAGTTGAATAATCAAATATCACTAAACCCTTGTGAGTCATCGAGAGATGAGCGAACTTGAATCAAGTAATAAGTGAGCTCAAAATATTGTTTTTTTGTAGAGAGAACACTTCAGATGGTTGTAAATCATCAATCAATCTCTTCATGCATGCATCCCTTTAAATAAAGAACAAATCTGGGGCTTTTTAGATCAAACCTGAGCCGTAGCCTTCTTCCCATTAGAAACAGTGAATCGTCCATCAAATCGACCTCATATCACTTCTCAGAACTTCAATCCAACCATTCTGACATCCAATCTCCTTCAAGATCCTTCCATTGAGGATTCAGCACTAGAGAGAATGAAGGTGTCACTGAATGCTGATTTCTCTTTAAAGGGTAGCAGTTAGGGCACATAACAAGAGCCTCACTTAAGCACGCCTCTGATGAGTTAAATGGCGTTGTAGCATCGAGTGATCGAGTGAGAAGCAGGTAGGGCTTCTACATTAGATATGGACTTTGTTACGAATCAATCTTGGATCCAGCTTGGTCTAGTAGCGTGTGAAGTCTAACACATAATTACGGTCCAATACTATTAGCAAGGTCCAACAATATGAACATAGTCCAATAATATGAGCTTTTAGTAAGTTCACATTTTGGTGTAATATATATCTTAGCTTGAATTAAAATCGAGCTAGAATCAAAGCTCCTTATGTTCCTACAAGTAAATAAAGCCAAGTATCATTTTTCATAAAAAAAAAAATATGTTCTAATATATTTTTGACATCATTCATAACTATATTTCTCAAAAGTACTTTAAGAAGATGTTTTATGAAGGAATGTAGAAACTCGATTACTTTATAATATCATTAGTTAATATTATAATTTGTACACCTTCTACTTTCTATGATTTTCTTTTGTACCTATGAAAAACATATTTCAAGAATTATATTCACAAATATATTTTTGTCACAACAAAACCCTTATTTTCCAACAAGAAGTACTAACACCCAGCATATGCACAGGTGTGTCTAGAAATGGACCTTGTGAAACTAAAGCCAAAGAAATTTTGGGTTATGCCAAGATCTTATAAACTATATATCTAGGCCATAGAGTATGAAATGAGGATTGGGTACTACTCTTGCTGTTGTCAACAAGGTCACGATTGGTAACAATATCAAAATCTACAAGTTCGAATGCTAGGTCTTTGATGGTGCCACCAAGAACAATGCAAGTGATGTCATGGCGCCAAACACACATGGTGTGCATAGCATAAAAGCTCTAAACATGCATGGCATATGTAGCATAAAGGCTCAAAATGCACATGATATGTGCAACACAGTGCCCTCAAGCCTACAAGGTGTGCAAGACTTAAAACCTATGAGCAATGCTATGCAACTTGTGTGTAACATAGCTATAAAAAAGAGACAGTGTACATAATGCAACCCAATTGGATTCCCAAGTTTCACACAAAACAATGCATGCTATGCATAAAATACCTCACCTAAGGTATATAGAAAATGCTCGATAGTATGTCTCAAAGAAGGCTTAAACAACAAAACCTTATAATTAGGGCTCTTTTGGCATGGGAATCATGGTAGAAATGGCTAAAATGATTAAGAAGACTTTACATGTTACTCAAGAGAAGCCATAACAATGGTATAATACCAACGCAAGTAGCAAACTCAAAGTAAAGCATATTGGAACAAGAAGAAAGACTTTCAACAGAATGTCCTAAAGAAACAAGCATTAAAGGACACACTAAAGGCATAAAGTAGTCAATAGGATACTACTCTTATTACTAATGTGCCATAAGATGGAGCATATTTCGATACACAAGCAATAGTGTCAAAAATTGGCAAGCAACAAGTAGTAAAAGAGAAAGCCATACAAGCAGACCAAAGGATAAGGAATCAATTTAGGTTACTCTTCAATGAGGACATTTAGAAATTAGCAAAAAGTATAGTACATCAAAGCTTACAAAGGCAAAACGAAATGCAAACAATTGGTTTCGAATCATAGGATGGGGAACTCAAAGGCTATATTAAGGTTAAAATCCACCTAATCTAGCATATTCATGAATAACAAGACACATGTATTGTCTAGTGATGAGCCTTCCAATTTTAATGTCTAGTTTCACTATATGGAATCTTAAAGGACTAAGTCCTATAGAAAAAATGAATTTCCTTAAATAGGAATCCAAGAAAAATAAAATGTCTCAATAGCTTCAATGGAGCCTAAACATATAGGATTGCAGCTAGTTTTTATGGCTAGGAAATTAGGTTTTTCCAAAGTTTTACACTATAATCCTATGAACACTTACAAATGGTTGGTGTGGAAAGATAAGGTGAAGTTGTCCTTAGTAGACTATTGATCAAAGTATAATAGAGGTACAAGTGGATAGGAAATAGTTTATAATGTTAGTGGTGTATGCAAGCACAAATCACATATGAAGAAGACAATTATGGTAATACCTAGAAAACTTACAAATAGTTAATAAACCATGGCTCATTAGAGGAGACTTCATCTTAATCACTTGCTAGGAAGAGAAATGTAGAGATAAACAGTATTTGTTAATGGCAAGTAAAGAATTCAAAAACTTTATATGTTAACAAGAATTGAATGATTGTAGCTTTTTCTTCTCTTCCTCCATTCACATGATGCAATAATGTTCAAGGCTTCCATTGTTGGGTTTATGGCTATCCAAGAAAGGGGGTTGAATTGGATATCTAGAAATTTAATCAATTTTAATATCTTTTTTAATATTGTTTTTCTACAATGAATGTAACTAGACAAAATATCACAATAGTAATGAAGTATCAAATAAAAGAATTAAATTAGAAAAATTCACACATAAGAATTTCACAGTGGTTCAGCACTTTTCACCTACTTCCACCCTCTTCTCCTTCAACTTAAACTGAGTTGAAATCTGCTTTACTTCAAACAAGGAGAGAACCTCTCCTTCACCTCACAACTCCTCAAAAGGAGTTATATAGCTCACGGTTACAAGGTTAGGTTTACAAAAACC
This sequence comes from Casuarina equisetifolia, assembly GCA_028551475.1. Classification (NCBI taxonomy): domain Eukaryota; kingdom Viridiplantae; phylum Streptophyta; class Magnoliopsida; order Fagales; family Casuarinaceae; genus Casuarina; species Casuarina equisetifolia. The sequence continues at coordinate 22,552,537 of CM052355.1, forward strand.
TTAAGACATCAAGCTCATTCCTCAGATATATGATATGAGTGAGGATTTAAGCTTATTAGAGAGCTAATTGAATGCATACAAAATCAATTCAAGCTCTAATCTCGAAAGCCCCAATTCACAAATCTAGGGTTTTCAGATTTACAATAATCTTTATACGCAAATAATGTTATAATCAATCTAGCACATATATAGATCAATCTATCAAATGATATTCATAGGAAAACAAGTTTAGGGAATATCACTGAAGATTTTCTTTTTCTTCAAGATGTTACTGAACACGGCAATAAGAGCAAATCGATAAGGGATTTTATCTCTTTTGATCAAATCAACAAAAATATATCTCAGCCAACTCAAATATTTCATCTGAGTCTCCTTTTTATAGTAGGTACTCGAACCTTGAACAGATTAGAGTTTCGGTTCAAACCTTTTTGAAATCCTTCCATTGAGATTTGATGGATTTAACGTTGTACTGATGCAAATGATGATTTTTTAGCAAGATAGCCATTCTGACACTCAATCGCCTCACCATTCTTCCCATTGGTGCTGTCATCGCAGTAGAGAGATCGAGAGGTGAAGTGTATCTTTAGGTCGAAGAGTGCGGCTAAGGCTTCAGGCTTTCGATCATAAAAGCTTATGATCATATTTGCTTTCACACGCTGCCATTTTGGATAAGTGACTCTTTCATAACGTTATCATTTCAAGCTTCGCAGGCTAACCTCTTTACACGGACTGAAGCTTTTCATAGGCTGAACCGATTATATAAATAAGCTTCATGTATCCATATATAAATATATGGTCAGTCCATTACACCTGTATATACACCAATTCCAAGTATAAAGGTTCCTTTAACATAACTAAGAATATAAATTAATCTATGAAACAAAATATTCAAAGATTGAATTAACTTAGCTTAATATTTGATGTTTGATAATAAAATGTAGGAACCCGGCTACTTTATAATATCATTAATTGATATTATAATTTGTACACCTTTTACTTCCTTTGAGTTTTAATATGTGCACACAAGATCTCATATGTTCTATCATATATGCAAGTATAGTATTCTATTTAATATATGTTCAAATCAATATAAAATTCTATTTAACATATATTCACATAAAATTTTTCTCAATCAAAACATACAAGCATATGATTTTCAACAATCTCCCCCTTTTTGATGATGGCAAAATTTTCATACTTACACATGTTACTACTCAAATGGTATAGCAGTTTCATGAACATATAAATGCAGTAAGCATAAACCTATCATTGTTTTCATGGATATTCATCAAGGAATCATAGTAGGTATATTTGCATACTCAGTAGGATGTAAGAGAGTTTCTCCCATGTTCTGCACTAAAAGTCAGAAATAGAATATACATGTGCTAGAATGTACTCTCTCCCCCTTTTTGTTTTTAGCAAAAAGAGCATAACAATGGAAGATAATCAAACAGAACGAATAGGAATGAAGATAATTTTCATGAGATGGGTAAAAATGAAGAGGATGGCAACAAAGATCTGACCTGCTGTGGATGTGTAGATGGGGCTCCCCTTCAGAATAGTAATCGAGTATAAAGTATGGTAAAAAAAATTGCTCACAGAGTTTAAGCAAGCACATACCAAGTTCTCTTCGAAGAGTAAAGAACTTATCATGATCCAATGGTTTAATGAAAATATCAACTAGTTGCTGGTTTATGCTAACAAACTCAATAGAGATATATGATTTTTTAACATGGTCACAAATGAAGTGATGTCTTATCTCTATATGTTTGGTTTTAGAATGCTGTATTGGGTTTTTAGTGAGATTTATTGCACTGGTATTATCGCATTTCAATGGAATCTTAGTGAAATAGAGACCGTAATCTTCTAATTGCTATTTCATCCATAGAATCTAAGCACAGCAACTAGCCGTAACTATGTATTCTGCCTCAGTGGAAGAAAGAGCAATGCTGTTTTGTTTCTTGGAGTGCCAAGAAACCAGCATATATCCTAAAAACTGACATGTACCACTAGTGCTTTTTCTATCAATTTCATACCCCAGCATAGTCAGAATCACTAAATGCATGTAGATCGAACATAGTGTCTTTTGAATACCAAATGCCTAATGTGATTGAATCCTTTAGATACCAATAAATCCTTTTAACAGCTTTTAAGTGTTGTTCCTAGGGATTAGATTGAAACCGTGCACATAAACAAACACTAAACATGATGTCTAGTCGAGAAGCAGTCAAATATAATAAGGAACCAATCATGCCTCTATACATTTTAGAATCAACACAAACTCCAACATTGTCATATGATAAAGATGTAGATGTGCTCATGGGAGTATTTATTGGTTTAGAATCATGCATGTTGTATTTCTTAAGTAATTCCTTAGTACATTTAGTTTGACTTATGAATATTCCTTTAGATGTTTGTTTAATTTGAAGTCCAAGAAAGTAATTTAATTCACCCATCATACTCATCTCAAACTCATGTTTTATAGAATCGAAAAATTGTTCACACATAATAGAATTTGTAGAGCCAAACATAATATGATGCATCAACATAGATTTGAACAATCAAAATTGTTGGAAAATAGGGTTTTGTTGTGACTGAAAATATTTTCTTGTAAATATCAATTCTCAAATTATGTTTTAGAAAAAGGTGTACAAATTAAATATCAATTAATGATATTATAAAGTAATCGGGTTCCTACATTCTCTTATAAAATATACTTTTAAAGTAATTGTTACATATATTCAAATAAATGTTGATTATTTAAATACATTGTTTATTTAAATATTTCTTTAAGAAATATGAAATATACTTGAATATATTTTAGGAATATGATACTTGGTTTGTTGAAATTGCAGGAACAATATATGAGCTTAAGTTCAATATATACAATACATTATAAATGCATTGATATTGGACCGAGTATTGATATTGGACTGGGTATACATGCTGAATATATAGTATTATTGGATTGGACTTTTGCTGTTGGACTATAAGAACATAGGTGTGGCCCAAGTTCACGTCAACCTACTTGATCCCGTTCCCATTACGGTGTCGCATTGATCATTTTCAAAGGCTTCCTATAAGGTGTCGCCGATCATTATCAGAGGCTTCCTATTACGGTGTCATATTGATCATTATCAGAGACTTCCATTACGGTGTCGTCTTGATCACATCAAAAGCTTCCTTGATATGCTTGCTAGCTAAGACGTCGTCTCATTTAAGGGCACATAAGAGACACTTATCTCTCAAGGGGTCATGCCCTAGCTGTGCCATTCTTACCCCGATGCTGCCTTCATCTTTCTCAAGCACTGAAGCTTCAACGGGGTGAATTTGGAGGAGACGGGTTGTCAGAATGGTTGAATTTTGAATCAAAAGGTTGAAATGAGGCTGATTTGATGGATAGTCTACTATTCCCAACAGATAGAAGGCTATGGTTCAAGTTTGACTAAAAAAGAAAACCCTAGATTTGATTTTATTTAAAGGAGATGTGTTCATGAAGGTTATCAATTGATGAGGAACATCTATTTGAAGCATTTTCTTTGTGAAGATAATCTACTTAGCTTACTTACTATTTGATTTGAGATCATACATCATTCAGTGGTTTACAAGCTCTCGGTGATATTCGATTATTCGGATCAATCTTTGATAATATCATTAATTATAGCTTGTATAACATTATTTATATGTTGATTTCACTTATAAACATTCTCTGCACATAAATCTTGAGGAAAATCTAAAACCCTAATTTCACCAAATTGGGGATTTCGTAATAAGAGCTTTGTATCTTGATATATTTGTTTGAATAGCTCCCTTGATAAATAATATCCCATACATTGACATATTATTTGGGGATTTGCTATTGTATATGATCTTTTGATCACTATCGGTATTCGGACTTAGTAATTCCTTTGAGAAGGGATTAGTTAGATTAGGGAAAACGTGTTCCCCTAATCAGATTAAGTAAAAGGGACTTCAATCAATTTGATTGAAGAAGAAGAGGGTGGACGTAGGACTCTAAGATAGAGTGCCAAACCACCGTGGTAAATTGGGTGTTGATTCTCTTGTTCTTTCTTTGATTACATATTTATGTTTGATTGCATGTTATTATACAAGTTGTTAAAGTAATTGATTAGATTTTAGAAAGAAACAGTTTTCGATACAATAACAATTCAACCCCCTTCTTGTTAAGCCATAAAACCTAACAAAAGTCTCTTTTCCTTGTGTCTTAATAAACGATGTATTATCCACCTTTCCTTTTCTAAAATTTGTATTTAACAAAAAGTTGCTCAACTTGTCATACCAAGCCCATGGGGCTTGTTTTAACCCATATAAAGCTTTGGATAGCTTGAATACATGATCTGGGCATGTGGGACCTTCAAATCCAGGTGGTTGTTCTACATAAACCTCTTCCTTAACAACATCATTTAGAAAAGCGCTTTTCACATCCATTTGAAATAATGTAAAATTCATATAGCAAGCAAAGCAAGCAACATCTGAATAGCTTCTAACCTAGCTACAGGAGCAAACGTTTCATCATAGTCAATTTCTTCTTCTTGACTATATCCTTATGTTACCAATTTGGCTTTGTTTCTTGTAATGGTCCCACACTCATCTAATTTATTTCTAAACACCCATTTGGTTCCTATGACCGAATGGTTTTGTGGTCTTGGAACTAATTTCCAGACTTTACTCCTTTCAAACTGATTTAGTTCTTCTTGCATAGCAAGGAACCAGCTCTCATCTTTAAGAGCTTCATCTATTTCTTTGGCTCTATTTGGGACAAGAAAGTTTGATGTTCACATGTGTTATGATATTTGGATCGTGTGCTTACTCTATTTACTAGATTTCCTAGTATATGTTGTTGATCTACTTCGTTTCTTACTCTAGGGAAAGTAAATTCTCTAGAGTCTAACTCCCCCTCAATGGATGCATATTTTTCATTTGCATTTTGTGCCGTGGAGTTTAAATCAGAATCATCCTTGAATTTCACATGAATAGATTCTTCAACAACTAAAGTTCTCTTATTAAAAACTCTATATGCTTTGCTAGTTTGAGAATAACTTAGAAATATGGTCTCATTGCTCTTAGAGTCAAATTTTCTGAGTGACTCGTTTCCATGGTTTAGCATAAAACATTGACTTCCAAACACATGGAAGTAGGATATGTTAGGTTTTCTACTAAACAGTAGCTCAAACGAAGTCTTCTTCAAGACTGGTCTTAAGAATGCTTTACTTGAAATGTAGTAGGCTGTACTTACTGCTTCTGCCCAAAAATGTTTAGGAAGATTGTATTCACACATCATGGTTCTAGCCATTTCTTGGAGTGTCCTATTCTTCTTTTCTACAACACCATTTTGTTGAAGAGTATGTTTCCTTTTCACACATAATTGATCTTTATCAAATGTGAGCTCCGGTAGTCCTCTAACTAGGCCGTTCTTGGATAATTTCTCTAATAATCCTAGACTAACATGACGAAGTTTTCTATGCCACAACCAAGCATCTACACTTTCATTAACAATCAAGCATATTTGTTTATTTGTCAACTCACTAAGATCAAGCACATAGATGTTATCTTTCCTTTTTCCAATAATTCTCACATTATTTCCAAATTTTCAACAAGACAAAGTTCTTTCTCAAATCTGATTTTGAAGTTATTATCACACAACTGACTTATACTTAGGAGATTGAATTTCAATTCATCAACATACAGCACATTAGATATGAGAAGGGATCTAGGGTTACCTATGGTGCCTACACCTTTAATCCTTCCTTTGGAGTTATCTCCAAAAGATATCGTACCACTAGACTTTAGCTTAAGTGTTGAGAAAAGCTCCATCATCCCAGTCATATGACGGGAATAGCCGTTGTCCAGAATCCACAACTCTTTGTGCTTCTTCTTGTCTATGTTCCTATTCATATCCTGTAGAAACAAACATTTGTGTTGAAGATTTTGATACCCTTTTTTCTTTGGTTCCATGAGTATTAGTTTCTAATACATTTATCATCTTCTTAGGCATCCAAACCTTTTTGATCTTGTATGTTCCTCTAAGTCTAATTGGACATGTGTCAAATGAATGACTAACATATTCACAATAAGAACATTTATGATACAACAAGAGTCTATAATCCTTATTGTCAAAGAGGTTTGTAGGTGTTTCTGTATTTTTTAAGGAATAGTATCCTATACCAGCTTTATTGTATACACCTCTTTGTGATTTTAATATATTATTTAACAAGTTACTGCCTTTTGTAAACTTGTGCAATAATATATTCATTTCATCTAGCTTTATTTGAATTTCAAATTTCTCTTTTTCTAGTACCAGAATCTTCATATTTAGTTTTTTTGTGTCTCAATCACATAATAATTTATTTGATTCATCAGCATGCTTATTTTCTAAATGGGAGCAAGTACTAATCAAGGAGCATGTATCAATTTTAAAAGAAATATTCTTAGAAGTATTTTTATGCATACAAGTCATAGATAATGCCATGGGAGATTTATCCTTTTTAGTTTTGGCTTTTATAGATTTATACTTAGCCTTCATCTTCTTATATTTTTCTTTTATTTTTGTTGCATACTTAACCAGATCAAAAAAAGCAGTTTCAATGTCACCACTCAGATTTGTTTCGAGTTCATAATCATTTACGTCAAGTTCTTCTTCTATTGTTGCATTTGTGGTTAGGCAGAGATGAGCTACTTCTTCTTGTTCTTCTTTATCTGATAAGGAGCTCTCATCATCCCAGGCAACAATCATTGCCTTCTTCTTTCCTTTATTATTCTTCTTCTTAAGTAAGGGGCAATCGGCTTTGAAATGTCTAGGCTTTCTACACTCATAGCATAAGTTATCCTTAGATTTATATGCTTCATTTCTTCTAGGTTATCCTTTATTTCTTCCTAGATCCTTTTTGAGATATTCTCTAAATCTTCTAGCTATTAGAGCGATCTCATCATTTTCTGACTCAATCTCTTCAGTCTTCTCTACTTCTACTTTTAAAGCAAGTGACCTTCTATTCTTTTTTTCCTTAACTTTCCTAATTAGTTGCATTTCATGAGTCTTTAGTGATCCTAGTAAATCATTTAAGCTTAGACTATCTAGATCATGTGCTTCTTCTATCACCATTTTCTTAGGATCCCAGCTCTCAAGTAGAGACACTAGCATTTTTCTGACCATTTCTTCATTTGTGTAAGTCTTTCCTAGCAATCTAAGTTTAGATATTATTTCTGTAAATCTACCAAACATGTCATTAATAGTTTTAGATTCAAGCATAGTGAACAATTCATAATTGTGAGTAAGCATGGTTACCTTGGATGACTTAACTTTCTTTGTACCTTCAAATATGACTTCTAATTTATCCCATATTTCATTACCCGTGAGACAAGATGACACCTTATTAAATTCATGAGCTTTCAACCCACTATAAATCATGTCTATAGCTTTGGCATTTATTCCCATGATTTTAGCTTCATTTTTACTCCATTCATTAGTTTCGGGTAACGTGGTACCTTTTCTGATTATTTGCCAAGCTTCAGGGTCTTGACCGACAATGAAAACTTACATGAGTTGCTTCCAATGTCTATAATTTATCCCATCAAATAGAGGTGGTTTTTTATATCCCATAACAGCTACTCCTTTCTCCATAGCCATGTAAGTGGATCTACTCTAGGATGTTAAGCCTTTAAATCAGAGAACTTGGCTCTAGATGTTAATTGTTGGGTTTATGGCTATCCAAGAAGGGGGGTTGAATTGGATGTCTAGAAATTTAATCAATTTTAATATCTTTTTGAATATTGTTTTTCTACGATGAATGCAACTAGACAAAATATCACAATAGTAATGGAGTATCAAATAAAAGAATTAAATTAGAAAAATTCACACACAAGAATTTCACGGTGGTTTGGCACTTTTCACTTACTTCCACCCTCTTCTCCTTCAACTCAAACCGAGTTGAAATCTGCTTTACTTTAAACAAGGAGAGCACCTCTCCTTCACCTCACAACTCCTCAAAAGGAGTAATATAGCTCACGGTTACAAGGTTAGGTTTACAAAAACCTTAATACATCAAGCTTATTCCTTAGATATATGATATGAGTGAGGATTTAAGCCTATCAGAGAGCTAATTGAATGTATACATAATCAATTCAAGCTCTAATCTTGAAAGCCTTAATTTCACAAATCTAAGGTTTTTGGATTTACAATAATCTTTATGTGCAAATAATTATAATCAATCTAGCACACATATAGATCAATCTATCAAATGATATTCATAGGATAACAAGTTTAGGGAATATCACTGAAGATTTTCTTTTTCTTCAAGACATTACCAAACACGGCAATAAGAACAAATCGATGAGGACTTTTATCTCTTTTGATCAAATCAGCAAGAATATATCTCAGCCAGCTCAAATATTTCATCCAAATCTCCCTTTTATAGCAGGTACTCAAACCTTAAATAGATTAGGGTTTTGGTTCAAACCTTTTTGAAAACCTTCCATTGAAATTTAATGGATTTGACGTTGTATTGATGCTAATGATGATTTTTTAGCAAGATAGCCATTCTGACACTTAGTCACCTCACCATTCTTCTCGTTGGAGCCGTCGTTGCAGGAGAGAGATTGAAAGGTGAAGTGTATCTTTAGGCCAAAGAGTGTGGCTAGGGCTTCAAGCTTTCGATCATAAGAGCTTATGATCATATTTACTTTCACACGCTGCCGTTTTGGATAAGTGACTCTCTCAGAATGCTGTCGTTTCAAGCTTCGCAGGCTGACCTCTTTACACGAGTTGAAGCTTTTCACGGGCTGAACCGATTATATAAATAAGCTTCATGTATCCATATATAAATATATGGTCGGTCCATTACACCTGTACATACACCAATTCCAAGTATCAAGGTTCCTTTAACTTAACCAAGAATATAAATTAATCTATGAAACAAAATATTCAAAGGTTGAATCAATTTGGCTTAATATTTGATGTTTGATAATAAAATGTAAGAACCTGGCTACTTTATAATATCATTAATTGATATTATAATTTGTACACCTTTTACTTCCTTTGAGTTTTAATATGTGCACACAAGATCTCATATGTTCTATCATATATGCAAGTATAGTATTCTATTTAATATATGTTCAAATCAATATAAAATTCTATTTAACATATATTCACATAAAATTTTTCTCAATCAAAACATACAAGCATATGATTTTTAACATCCATAATAGGCAAGACTAGACAAAATACTCTATAACTTAGAGGCTTCCACAATATTTCTTTCCTAAAGATGTAGCATTTAACAAAAGTGGGGTCAAATCATTTGTCATTGCTAGTACAATTGAAGGGGCATCCTAAAGTGTTAGGTTTTATGGCTTAACAAGAAAAGGGGTTAAATTGTTATACCCAGCAATTAAAAAAACTATTATAATAACAAATGCTCAATTCAATATGTTGGACGAATCACACAAATAATATTAATATAAATTGGACTAATTTCAAACATATGATGCTATACTTCCAAGTCAAACAACACGTTATCAAGAATATTATCACACTTATATGTTTCAAATATTCTAATAGGTTAGGAACAAATAATTGACAAATTATGAAGTAGCAAATATTATAAGAAGGTTAGATCAATAGTAAGCAAAGAGATTGACACCAAATTTACCGCAGTGGTTCGGCACTCACACCTTGAATCCTACGTCCACCTTTTTCTTCTTCAATCAAACTGATTAAAGTTTCCTTTACTTAACCAAGTTAGGAGAAAATGTTCTCCCTAACTCAAACAATTCCTCTTCAAGGAATTTCTTGTACAATGTTATACAATATGATCAAAAGATCATAAATCAATTACAAATCCCAAATAATATGACAAGTTGCAAGATTCTGTAACCTATAGGAGCTTATTTGATATAATTATAATAATTCCAAGCTCCTATCATGAAAACCCTAAATTGAAATAAATTAAGGTTTTGGATTCCTTTCAATGTTTATGTGCAATAAGTATTTTTAATAAAATTAGCACATAAACAGAGTTAGACAAGATCCAATAGATGATATAAACAAACGAATAAGTTTTTAATCACAATATCACCATAGGCTTGAACTTCACCGAAAGTCACGAAGACTGAATGATGAAAAGATGAGCTCAATAATAGAATCTTCACTCAAAGAGAACTTCAAATTGTTGTAAGTGTTGAACCCCTATTCATAGAATAGCTTTTCTTAAATAGAAAAATAGAGCTAGGGTTTCGAACATTTCAAACCTCAATGATGAAGCTATCCTCCTATTGGAATAGTAAATCAGCCTTCAAATCTTCCTTCTCCAGCTCAAATTAGACCGTTCTGACATCGGTCTCATCAGAAATCCTCTTGTTGAGGATTTGATCACCAGTGACACCGTTCCTCCATCTATCTCTCACTTTCTCATTTTGGCAGTCGTCGATAATATGCTCTTTAGGGCATCAGGTGAATAAGTGAGAACGAATGTTAATGAAATGGTGAGTTTCATCACTAGCTAGGCTCGCCTACCTACTTGACAGAATAGTGGGTCATGGATCGAGAACACAACTAAGCCGATGTAACCAAGCCGAATATAACCAGGCCAAATATCACCAGGCCGAATATAACCAAGTCGCGATCATAATATCAATCCAAGAATGATATAATATAAGCTCTTGATAGAACTAAGGTTTGTTCCAAAAATAGAGCCATATACTTCAACCTTCATCAAAGCACAAGCAAGCATCATTTTTTCTTAATCACAATACATGACATATTTAATTTCAATTTGGTAAGCCTTGTTCTTAAGACATTATATAATGAAATTAAATAAATCCTTTCTTAATGTCCTTATATAGTGACATTATATTAAAAAATGTAGGAACCCGATTACTTTATAATATCATTAATTGATATTATAATTTGTACATCTTTTACTTCCTATACTTTTCTTTTGCACTTATGAAAAACATATTTCAACAAATATATTCATAAATACATTTTGTCACAAACAAAACCCTTATTTTCCAACAATCTCCCCCTTTTTGATGATAACAAAATATCTCAATAGTATGGCACATATCACCAATTAATTTATCATGTTTTTCATGAAGATGTACACAGCAAACATTGCAAAAGTTGATCATAGTTTAATTATATAACTATCATGTGATCCAAGTTGATATTATCAGCAAGCAAGTCTTATGCATGTTTCTAATTTGGCAAACATCATAGAACACATAGATTTTTGAAAATTGTGTGCTAGGGAGATATCCCACATTCTGCACTTGTAAAGTCAAAAATGAGATTAATGATGTGCAAACTATTCTCTCTCCCCCTTTTTGTCATAAGCAAAAAGACGTCTAGGCAAGTAATCATAAAAAAATGACCAGCAAAAGGACAAAGTTAGGATACTAACTGAATGTTGCTGGAGTAGAGCAGCTCCCCCTTAAACTGAGCAATTCGGGAAACAACAAAAAAAGATATTGCAATAGCCAAGAATAGATAATTCAAATATTTTCAAAGGCTAACATTCCAAGCTCTTTTCTAAGAGCATAAAACCTTTCTTTAGATAAAGGTTTGGTTAGGATATCAGCAATTTGCTGATCCATGCACACAAATTCAAGCACAACATCTCCTTTTTAAACATGGTCCCAAATGAAATGATGTCTAATTTCTATATGTTTAGTTTTAGAGTGTTGTATGGGATTCTTGGTGAGATTAATGGCACTAGTGTTGTCACATTTTAGTGGAACTTTCTTTGACAATATAACATAATCTTCTAATTATTGTTTCATCCACAAGATTTAAGCATAACTACTAGCAGCAGCTATGTATTCAACTTTAGTGGAGGATAAAGCTACACAATTTTGTTTCTTGGAGTGACAAGAAATAAGCATGTTTCCTAGATAGTGACATCCACCATTCGTACTTTTTCTATTTAATTTGCAGCCAACATAATCTGAATCATTAAAGGCATGTAAGTTCAAGGTTGTATCTCTAGATTACCAGATTCCTAATGAAACCGTGTCTCTAAGGTATCCAAAAATTCTTTTTACATCTAAGGTTTGATTGATACCTAGCACACAGGCACACACTAAACATAATATCAAGTCTAGATGCAGTCAAGTACAGCAAAGATCCAATCATTCCATAATATGATTTAGAATCTACGCTAATTCCATCTTCATCATTAGATAATGATAAATAGGTGCTCATAGGTGTGTTCATTGGTTTAGAGTCATGCATCTTGTAATTCTTAAATAATTCATTTATGTATTTTTTTACTTTTAAAAGTTCCTTTGTTTGTTTGTTTGTTTGATTTGCAACTCAAGAAAGTATGTTAACTCACCCATCATGCTTATTTCATATTCACTTTGCATGCATGTAGCAAATGTTTCACATAGTGTAGAATTTGTAGAACCAAACACAATGTCATCAACCTATATTTGAACAATTAAAATTTCTTTTTCTTTACTCTTTATAAATAGGGTGTTGTCTACTTTCTCTTTTTTAAAACCATTATCATAAAAAAGGAGCTTAGTTTATCATACCATGCCCGTGGAGCTTGTTTTAAACCATATAAAGCTTTTTACAATTTAAAAACATGATTTGAGTGATTCAAATCCTCAAATCCAGGTGGTTGTTCAACATATACCTCTTCCTTTATAATACCATTCAAAAATGCACTCTTAACATCCATTTGAAACAAGGTAAAATTCATACAGTAGGTGAAAACAAGTAAGATCCTAATTGCTTCTAACCTAGCCATTGGTGTAAATGTTTTATCATAGTCAATTCCTTCTTCTTGACTATATCCTTGTGCTACTAATCTCGACTTATTTCTAGTGATAGTACCATTTTCATCTATTTTATCTCTGAATACCCATTTTGTCCTATAACTAGATGATCATTTGGTCTAGGAACCAAATTCTAAACCCTGCATCTTTCAAACTGGTTTAGTTCTTCTTGCATAACAAGGAACCAATTTTCATCTTCAAGAGACTTATCTACTTTCTTTAGCTTTACTTGAGATAGAAAGGCTTGATATTCACATGTGTTGTGAACCTGAGACCTTGCGCTTAGTCTAACATTGGGATTTCCTATGATGTGATCTTGATCTATTTCATTTCTTACTCTAGGAAAGGAAGGTTCCCTAGTTTCATACTCCCCCTCAACTTCAGCCCTATTTGAAACGCTCTTAGTTCCACTATTAGAATATTGTGACAGTCATCCTTAAACTTAACATGGATTGACTTTTCTACAACTAAAGCTCATTTATTGAACACTCTATATGCCTTACTTGTATGAGAATATCCAAAAAATATTGCTTCATTACTTTTGGAATCAAATTTCCCAAGTGATTCTTTTCCATGGTTTAAAACAAAATATTTACTGCCAAAAACATGAAAATATGAAATGTTTGGTTTTCTTTCAAAGAATAATTCAAAAGCTGTCTTTCTCAAAATCGGTCTTAATAGAGCATGATTTGAAATATAGCAAGCTGTATAGCTTTTCCCCAAAAGTGTTTAGGAAGGTTATATTCACACATCATGGTCTTGGCCATTTCTTGAAAACTTCTATTTTTCCTCTCAATAACACCATTTTGTTGAGGTGTTCTAAGATCTAAAAAGTTATGTGAAATGCCATTTTTTGAACAAAATTTTTCAAAAAGTTGGTTTTCAAACTCACCACCATGATCAATTCTTATTTTTGTGATTGAAAGATCTTTTTCATTTTGAACCATTTTACAAAATTCAACAAACTTCTCAAATGCCTCATCCTTTGTAGTAAGCAAATATGTCGATGTGAATCTAAAATAATCATCTATAATGACTAAGACATAATATTTGCCATTTAGTATTGCTATTCTCATAAGACCGAAAAGAGCCATGTGTAGTATCTCTAATGGTCTAGATGTACTCACCACAAGCTTCGATTTGAAGCTATTTTGTGTATGTTTACCCTTAATGCATGCTTCACATATTCTATCATTGTTAAACTCTAAAGATGGAAGAGCTTTTACTAGGTTATATTTACACAATTTTTCATTAACCCTAGACCTGCATGTCCTAGCTTTCTATGCCACAACCAAGCATTAACATTTTTATTTACAACCAAGCATTTTTGTTCAACACTCAATTTACTTAAATCAAGCACATAGATGTTGTCTTTCCTATTTCCAACAATCTTCATTTTATGTTTAGCATGCTCAACAAGACAATTTTCTTTTCCAAATTTTATCTTGAATCCTTTATCACATAGCTGACTTATGCTAAGTAGATTAAATTTTAGCTCATCTACAAGCAAAACCTTATATATAAGTAGGGTATTAGGATTACCTATTGTTCCCATTCCTTTTATTCTTCCTTTGGAGTTATCTTCAAAAGACACCGTACCTCTATTTTTCAACTCAAGTGTTGAGAAAAGGTCCTTCATCCCAATCATATGCCGAGAGCAGCCATTATCCAAAATCCACATGTTTTTAAGCTTTTTTTTTTTCACTTGTGCACTCATAACCTGCAGAAACAAATTTGATTATTAAAGTGTTTGGTACCCTTCTTATTTTGGGTCCATGAGTGTTAGTTTGACTTAGATTTTTGTCATTCTTAGGTAGCCAAATTTTCTTTACTTTGTAAGCCTTTCTAAGTCTTACGAGACATTTATCAAAACTATGACCAATATAATTGCAAAAAGAACATTTATCATTATGTAGAGGAATTGAACATTCTTTGTCTTTAAAAAAATGAGTAAATGATTTTGATTTGTTATTCAATTTATATCCTAGTCCTGCTTTATCATATATACCTCTTTGAGAATTTAAAATCTTATCCAACATGCCACTACCCTTTGTGAATTTCTTTAGCAGCATATTAGTTGCATCAAGTTTTGACTTCAAATCACCATTTTCCTTTTTTAGCTCAAGGACTTTACTTTTAAGATTTTCAACACACACATGTAAGTTATTTTCATCATGTAATTCAATAGCAGAACATGCATTGATATCACAGAAAGTTTTTGTTTCTATGTTCATATTTTCATATTTATTTTTTGCTTTTAACTTTTTGTACTTATCTTTTAGTTTGTTTGCATATTCAACTAGATCAGAAAATGCAGTTTCTAAACTAGTTTTTATATGAAGAAACACTTCAAAGTCATTTACCTCACTATTGTCTTCCTCAAGAGTTGTTATTACAGTTAGGCATAGATGTGCAACTTCTTCTTGAGTTTCTTCATCAGATGAAGAGTTCTCATTATCCCAAGCAGCAATCATAGCTTTCTTTTTTTTCTTACTATTCCTTTTCTTGATCATCGGACAATCAATCTTGATATGTCTCAATTTTTTACATTCATAGCATACATTTTCCCTAGGTTCATTTGATTCTTTTCTCCTAGTTTGCCCTATATTTTTATTTAATCCTCTTCTTAGAAATTTTCTAAATCTTCTAGCTATAAGAGCTACTTCATCATTTTCATATTCCTCCTCCTCTTCAACCTTTTCAACTTCCACTTTAAGTGCAAGTGATCTTCTATTTTCTTTCTCTTTCTCTCTTCTCATAAGTTGCATTTCATGAGTTTTAAGAGAGCCCAGTAAGTCATCTAAGGTTAGCACATCTAGGTCATGAGCCTCTTCTATGGCCATCTTCTTAGGATCCCAACTTTCAGGGTAGGGATACTAACATCTTTCTTACCATCTCCTCATTTGTGTATGTTTTTCCTAACAACTTAAGTTCATAGATGATCTCCGTGAATCTACCAAACATGTGACTAATAGTTTTAGAATCTTTCATAACAAATAATTCATAGTCATGTGTAAGCATAGTGACTTTAGAAGATTTTACCTTTTTGGTTCCTTTATAGATTACTTATAATTTATCCCATCTTTACTAGTGAGGCAAGAGGACACTTTATTAAACTCATGTGCTTTAAGACCACTATAGCTCATATTCATGGATTTAGCATTTAACCTCATTATTTTAACTTCTTTTTTGTCCACTCATCAGTCACAGGTAATGTATACCCTTCTTGATTACTTGCCAAGCTTCTGGATCTTGGCCTATTACAAAGACTTGCATTTATTGTTTCCAATGCCTAAAATTAATGCCATCAAATAGAGGAGGTTTATTAAACCTCGTAATAGCTAAACCTTTGTCAAAAGCCATAGTATGGATCTACTCTAAAATGTTAATCCTTTTAATTAGAGAACCTAGCTTTAGATGCCAATTGTTGGGTTTTATGGCTTAACAAGAATGGGGGTTGAATTGTTATACCCAGCAATTAAAAAAACTATTATGATAACAAATGCTCAATTCAATATGCTAGACAAATCACACAAATAATATCAATACAAATTGGACAGATTTCAAACATATGACGCTCTACTTCTAAGTCAAAAAACACGTTATCAAGAATATTATCACACTTATGTCTTTCAAATATTCTAATAGGTTAGGAACAGATAATTGACGAATTATGAGGCAACAAATCTTATAAGAAGGTTAGATTAATAGTAAGCAAAGAGATTAACACAAAATTTACCACGGTGTTCGGCACTCACACCTTGAGTCCTATGGCCACCTTCTTCTCCTTCAATCAAACCAATTGAAGTCTCCTTTACTTAACCAAGTTAGGAGAAAACGTTCTCCCTAACTCAAACAATTCCTCTTTGAGGAATTTCTTGAACAATGTTATACAATATGATCAAAAGATCATAAATCAATTACAAATCCCAAATAGTATGACAAGTTGTGGGATTTTGTAACCTATAGGAGATTATTTGATATAATTATAATAATTCCAAGCTCCTATCACAAAAACCCTAAATTGAAATAAATTAGGGTTTTGGATTCCTTTCAATGTTTATGTGCAATAAGTATTTTTAATAAAATAAGCACATAAACAGAGTTATACAAGATCCAATCAATGATATAAATAAATGAATAAGTATTTAATCATAATATCACTATAGGCTTAAACTTCACTGAAAGTCATGAAGATTGATAATTAAAAGATGAGCTCAATAATAGAATCTTCACTCAAAGGGAACTTTATATTGTTGTAAATGTCGAACCCTTCTTCATAGAATAGCTCTTTTTAAATAAAAAGATTAAAGCTAAGGTTTTAAACATTTCAAACCTCAATGATGAAGCTATCTTCCCATTGGAACAATAAATCAGCCTTCAAATCTTCCTTCTCTAGCTCAGATCAAACTATTCTAACATTAGTCTCATTAGAAATCCTCTTGTTGAGGATTCGATGACCAGTAGTGCCATTCCTCCTTCTATCTCTCACTTTCTCATTTTGGCAGTCGTTGATAATATGCTCTTTAGGGCATCAGGTGAATAAGTGAGAACAAATGTTAATGAAATGGAAAGTTTCATCACTAGCCGAGCTCGCCTATCTACTTGACAGATAAGCGGGTCATGGACCAAGAACACAACCAAGCCAAGTGTAACCAGGCTGAATATCACCAGGCCGAATATAACAAGGTCGAGATTATAATATCAATCCAAGAATGATATAATATAAGTTCTTGATAGAACTAAGATTTGTTCCAAAAATAGAGCTATATACTTCAACCTTCATCAAAGCACAAGCAAGCATCATTTTTTCTTAATCACAATATATGACATATTTAATTTCAATTTGGTAAGTCTTATTCTTCAGACATTATATAATGAAATTAAATACATCCTTTCTTAATTAAAAAATGTAGGAACCTGGTTACTTTATAATATTATTAATTGATATTATAATTTATACAACTTTTACTTCCTATACTTTTCTTTTGCACTTATGAAAAACATATTTCAATAAATATATTCATAAATACATTTTGTCACAAACAAAACCCTTATTTTCCAACAAAAAATGCTTAGTCTTTTATTTTAAAAAAACATTGGTTGGAAGCTCTAACCATAAAAGATTTGATTACAAGGTAGTGGATAGGTCACTCAATTGTTCCATTATGGATACAACTATATAGATAGGCACATAGGTGAAGAAAGCCCTATAGGAGTGCAAAGACAAAATAGAAGTAATAATGAGTAGTAGATAGTAGAACTCACTAAGTAGGTGCAAGAAAAGGAACTTCAATTACAAGAAGCATAGTTAAAAATGGCTTTCAGAGATCTCCAAACTATGCGAGAATAGTTGATACAAAACACTAAGGAAAGACGACATACTTTTCATTAATTTTCAACTATTAGATGAATTCACGCTAGCTGATGTGGAGACTTTAAGACCCATGGCTGTAAATTTTTACAAGGAGTTGTTAACTTCAAATTGAGGCCAATATGACTACCATAATCATATTCCAAGTTTAATAATGAAGGAGCAAAAAACATGTTATATAGAGTCTTGGATTAGATAGAAGTGCAACAAGCCATCAAAAACCTAGATCTTGAAAGTGATCTATGTCTAAATGCTTTATAGGCCATTTCTTTAAAGAAACCCAAGGGGTGCTAAAAGCATATTATATGATATGATTATTGATTTCTCCAAAGGTGGTTAAATTTCAAGAAGTTTGATAGTGACAATTTTAGCATTGATTCCCAAGGTAGCCTAACTAAGTAATTTTTTAAATCTTAGACCAATCAACCTACATACTTACAAATACAAGATCTTGGCAAAGCTTCTTAATGATAGGCTTTTTGAGATTTTCCTCAAGTAATATTTCCATAATAATATGGTTTCGTCAAGGATAGGTCCATTTAGGAAAACATTGCTTTAGCTCAAGAGATGGTCCATGAGATTAACAAAATGATGACAAGGGGTAATATGGTCATCAAATTAAACTTGTCAAAAGCTTATGATGGCTTGGAATAGTCCTGTCTATTGAAACTAATGCATAGATTTTGCTTTTTAAAAGCATGAACTGATATGATGTATTGCTAAATTTAAAGAACTAGTTCTCCATTTAAATGCAAGGCAAAAGGTTTGGTTACTTTAAATCAACAAAGGGATTGAGTTAAAAGGGATCCTTTGTCACTAAATTTGTTTATTCTTGCTCAAGAAGCTTTCACTTGCAAGTTGAAGCATATCATGCAAATTAAGGATGATATGATAGTCTTTTTAAATAAAAAGTTCAATTATGAATTCCATGGATTTGTTGAGGGAATATGAACATCATAATAGGTAGAAGGAAAATGTAACTAAAAGTTATCTTCTACTAGCCAAGAAGTTACCATATAAAATAAAAAAACACCACATTAAATGATAGACAAGATTTTCTCTAGTAGATCTACCAATGAAATATCTTAGGTTTCTAGTTTTCAAAGGAGGATCATAACGAAGATATTTTGATAAGATCATGGTGATGATCATGGGACACATCTTAAATTGGAAAAATTGATTTCTTTCTGATGGAAGGAAGCTGGTAGTAATCAAGAGTATTTTGTCTCCAATTCATATACACTATCAAAAGAATGTTAATAAGGCTTTGGAGGATTTAGAGTTTTTGGAAGCAAATTTATCTCCAAAGTTGTAGAAGTAAGCAAGTAGAATTACTTTGACTAATAATCTTGATTGGTTGGCCTTTGAATTAACTTCAAATAGAGCATTCTCTACAACATATGTATATGAGAATCAAAGACCACATAGTGAGAAGAAAAGTTGGAATAAGTAGATTGCCCAAGATTGATTCCTTTAGATAGAGGATGATGTACAATGGATTTCCTATTGACAATAAAGTTTAGGGGTGAGGCTTCTCTCTTACCTCAAGATGTATTTTTTATTATACACTACATTACACCATAAACCATCTCTTTTGTCAAAGGGAGTTGGTCACTGGTCTATGGAGTCATTTCTATCATCTTTTGTAGGTATTGATCAAATGAGACACAATCTTGAATCTTGTTGAGGATTGGTTCTCAGAGGCCAACATTTATTTGCAAGGTGGTATGTTGTTGGTATTGGTTGGTTGCATAATCTTATGGCATATCTGGTTAGCCAAGAATGATGTTATCTTCTTAAATTAACAATATTTTTTTACCAATGTTACTAAGGGGAGTGCTATTGAAGGTTCATTATCTACTAGCTTCTTTTCTAGATAATACCTTCCCATTAATGAAAGATTGTACAAGACTCCAAGGAATAAATATTCATATAGTGGTTTTGCCCTTTCAAAGAATAAATGTTTATATAGTGGTGTTGATTGTACATATAATATTATCAAAGTAATATACTATTTTGCTATGTTCCTTGTGTTGATCCATGGCATTCTTAGAATCCCTAAAAGGTTGAAGAAATTATTTCCATTTCTTTCATTTTTCAGCAGATTTGCAAGTCCATCTTGGTATAGTTTGTCAACTATTGAAAATCATGTGTTTATATATTTTGTTGAGAAAAATTTTATTTATGAATATTTGAGTTTGTGTGCATATATTAAATGCCAAAGGAAGTTAAAGGTGTACAAATTATAATATCAATTAATGATATTATAAAGTAGCTAGTTTCCAACATTCCACTATCAAACATTACATATAAAGTTTAAATGAATTATTTTATGTGTGATTTAATTAGTAAAATAATTCATATTAGTGCTTATATAAGATAATGTGATACTTGGAAATTGTGTGCTTATAGGTTCGTTAGAAGGATAAAGGTATGCTATTTGTTCAAGTTAAATATGAGAGAAAATATATCATTATTGGACCAACCATATATATATTGGATTGATGCTAGATTGACCAAATATATATTGGACTAATGTTGGACTGATTAAATAAAAAAACTGGTCGGCCTATGAAGCTGAAGCCCATGGAACTCACAGCTTGAGCGCATATCACTTAAGTGAAACACAATCGTTTCACTTGATAAAAGGTTAAGCTCTTACGTCGAACAGATTAAAGCCCTAGCCGCATACTTAATCGAAGCCATCCTCCTCCTCTTTCTCTCTCTTGACTGCCGATTCTCCAATGGGAAGAAGAATGAAGTGATGGATTATGAGAATAGCTCTCTGTTGCAAAAATTGTAATCTCTACAACTGTATTATATTGCATCTATCAAGTCTCAATGGTAAAGTATCAAATAGGTTTGAAGCAAAACCCTAAAGTGTTCAAGTTTTGATAATCTACTATAAAAGGAGCTTCAGGTGAATGTTTGGAATGGGCTGAATGATATTTTGCTGATTTGATTAAAAAAGATTGAAGCTTTGAATCATTTGCTCTCACTGCTATATTCTTCAACCCTTGGAGAAAGAAAGAATCTTTGGTGATAGTCTTTAAATTCATTATCTTGTGAGTATCAATTGATAGATTAATCTTTGTATGTGCTAGATTATCTCAAATATTATTTGCACATAAAAATCTTTGTAAATCCAAAAACCTAGCTTTATGAAAATTGGGGGTTTCATGATTAAAGCTTGTATTAATTCTTTATATGTTTAATTGGCTCTCTAATAAGCTTAATTCCTCACTTATATTACATATTTGAGGATTAGCTTGATGTACTAAGGTTTTAGAAACCTAAACCTTGTAATTGAGAATTGAAATAACTCCTTGTTAAGGAGTTGTGAAGTGTAGGAGAGGGGTTCTCCTAGCTTGAAGTAAAGTAGACTTCAACTTGGTTTAAGTTGAAGGAGAAGAGGGTGGAAGTAGGTGAAAAGTGCCGAGCCACCATGTAATTCTTTGAGCCTGATTATCTAATTTTTAATTCCTGATTATATGCTCTAATATTATTGTGTTAACTAACAACCTTGTCTAAATAGTTAAAAATTAGTAAACAAAAGATAAAATCGAAATATCCAATTCAACCCCCTCTTCTTGGATGGCCATAAAACCTTACATTAACTTGGTGAAAGCCCTTTTGCTTTAATCCTCCTTCACTTACTGCCACTATAACTTTCCAATGGAAGCCATTGTTTCTCCTACTCATGCCAACATCAACAATCTTTCCTTTAGGATATGGCTAGAAGGTCCAAACTATTTAGTTTAGAAGGCTTGCATCACTTCCTACCTTCAAGCAAACTACCTACTTAACATTTTGGACAATACCTTTCCTTACCTTGACAAGTTTATTATTGTTATTGATAAGCAAGGATCTACTATTTGCATTAGCAATCTATCATTTAAAAAATTGGCATATCCCCAATCAATTACACTAGGATGGGTGATGAAAACCTCCTTTGATGCCATCACTACTAGTTTATCCCACTTTTAGCAATTTGTTAAAGCTTGGCATGCTTTATTGTAAAGTTTGTAGCACATAGCTTTTCTAATGCCATAGCTCTTTGCCTTAGGCTTCAACCATGACCAAGGGCCATCTCTCGGTCACAGAAACATACATGAGGTAAACACCTTTTTTGATCGATTTCCATAAGTTGAATAACCTATATCTGAAAATAAGTTTCTTACTCATTTATTTTGTGGCTTAGGTCCCTAATATGAGTCTTGCCATAGTTATCTCTATCCATTCTTGGCATGCAATTATGAGTCAGGAGGACCTTTGAGGCCTTCTTCTAACTCATAAGGTCATGTTGCATCTTATAGAACAATTTTCCACCTCTAATTTACCAACAATCTTTATGTCTATTTACTTACCGTAAATGTTATGCTTACCTCCTTGCAACTCCTCTAATCAAGTAGCTTCCACAAACCATTAAAAGAATCCTACATCACCAACCAATGGATAGTCCAATGCTACTTGCTCTTGTAGCTGGCAAATAATATGTCATACCTATCATTAGACAAGACATTGAGCCATTAACTATCATAAGCATTACAACCAAGCCCCATCCATTCTACCACATATCCATCAATTCCTACAAGCCCACATCACAAGCTATCCACCACCCTTTGTGCCATCTAGCTTAGACTTGAACCTAGACAATAAAGCTACACAAGTTACATTACCAACAATGTGGCAAATCTGGAAAACATGACCCTATACATAGGCCTACACTAGGTTCTAGTAGGAGATGGGGTGCTTGTTGATTACACATTTGGGTAAATTCCAAAACTCTAGCCTACTTAATATTAAAAATATTTTGGTTTTTCCTAAAATAACCAAAAATCTTCTCTTTGTTTTATAAATAATCCAAGAAATGACTATGTTGTTATCTTTTATCTTGGTTCTTGTTTTGTAAAGAGCTTGCACATAGGTAAGACACTGCTTTAAGGCAAAAGTGATCGTAGGCTCTACCGCCTCTATTGCCTCTACTGCCTCAATCAGTTGGCCTCTAAGTAGCCCCCAACTATACTGATGGCATTAACAAACAAATTGGTCTCCTAGCACCATTGCTTGGGACATGCCATCAACGACATTTTAATAAGGTTGTTTACCTCTATTAGGACTAAAATTATTGGACAAAGTCCCACTTAATGTAATGCATGTTGCATTTTAAAAAGCACACACCTAAGCCATCCAAGTATATAAGATTATCTCATGGGATCCTTTAAATTTAGTTCATTTTGATGTTTAGGACCCAATGCCTATAATTTCTTCCAATAATAATAATGTTGAAGACTAAAAAAGTGTTAATCACACCTACCATAATAAAGCTCAATATATTATAGTTATTGTGTATGCGTTATTTTCTTTAAATAGATTAGGTCTTACATTCTATAAGTATAGGGTTTCAATCCTTGTAACTAAGTAAGCTGTTTTTCTATGTATGGATTTTGTTCAAACTTTTATCTCATTAATGAAAACAATAGAACATTTTCATAGTTTCTTCAAATAAATACTCCATTTGTTTTGTCAATGATTTTGAAAAATTCATGTGGTTCTATTCTCTCTCTACATGAGATCAATTCATTCCAATTTTTAAATGATTTTACATCTTTGTCAAAAATTAATTACATACAAGAATCAAACAAATATATGACAATGGAGCTGTGGTAGTATATCTATAGCCTTCCACTGTGGGAAATTTTTTTTTCTTAATTCCCTATAAATCTCTCATCTTATGATATTTAGATGCTTAGTATTGTTGGAAAATAGGGTTTTGTTGTGACTAAAAATATTTTAGTAAATATCAACTCTTGAAATATGTTTTTATATGTGCAAAAAGAAAAATTATAGGAAGTAAAAGGTGTACAAATTATAATATCAATTAATAATATTATAAAGTAACCGGGTTCCTACATTCCTTCATAGAACATATTCTTAAAGTTTTTGTGAAATACATTTGTGTATTTAAATATTTCTTTAAGAAATAAAATATATTTGAATATATTTTATTTAGGAATATGATACTTGGTTTAATGTATTTGTAGGAACATGAGGGGCATTGGTTCAAAGCTAAGATATGTATTACACTAAAATATGAACTTTGTAAAAGATCATAGTTTTGGACCGTGTTTACATAATTAAACTTTGGACCCTATTGATATTGGACCGTGTTTATATGATGGATCTTTTGTTACTGGACTAGACCCTCTATTGCTAGACCGAGACTTTGTGATGTGGCCCGAGCTTGTGTCAACCCAACCCTACTGGAGTAAGTCTTCTCACGCTACAGTGTCATCTCGTCCATCAGAGATGTGCCCTGCCACGACATCGTCTCACTTAATAGAAAGACGCACATAAGAGGTCTCTTAATGATTCTACCTTAGCCGCTCTTACTCATCTTCGATGTCATCTCTACTTCTCTCAAGCACCGAAACCTCAACGGGAGGATTCTAGAGAAGACTAGCTATTAGAACGGTCGAATTGTGGCTTGGAAGGTTAATATGAAGTCGATTTGGTGGATAGGCTACTATTCCTAACGGGAAGAAAGCTATGGTTCAGGTTTGATCTAAAAAGGCCCTAGATCTGCTTCCTATTTAAAGAAGATATGTGCGTGAAGATTTTTTTCTTGACGATTTACATCTATTTGAAGTGTTCTCTTTGTGAAGAAAGTTTCTTAAGCTCACTTTCTATTTGATTCAAGTTCGGTCATCTCTCGGTGACTTACAAGGGTTCGGTGTTATTTGAGTATTTAGTTTGATCTTTGATTATATATTCAATCATAGCTTGTATAACATTATTTTTGTGCTAATTTCATTTATAAACACTTACTGCACATAAATCTTGAGGTAAATCCAAAACCTTAATTTATTAAAAGTGGGGATTTCGTGATAGGAGCTATGTATCTTGATATATATGCTTGAATAGCTCCTTTGATCAGTAATATCCCATAAACTAACATATTATTTAGGGATTTACTATTGTACATGATCTTTTGATCATAACTTGTATTCGGACTTGAGAATTCCTTTGAGAAGAAATTATTTGGATTAAGGAGAACATGTTCTCCTAATCAGGTTGAGTAAAGGTGACTTCAATCAGTTGGATTGAAGGAGAAGAGGGTGGACATAGGACTCAAAGATTGAGTGCCGAACCACCATGGTAAATTGGGTGTTGATTCTCTTGCTCTTTACTTGTTTAAATAATTTTGTTTGTTTAATTGTTTATTATCGCACAAACTGTTAAATTAATTGATTAAATATTTTATATCATACAAAAGCATTAAATTGTTAGAATAAGAATTCAACCCCCTTCTTGTTAAGCCATAAAACCTAACAAGTATATCCTTATTTCCACCCTTACAATAAACACAAATTTGAACAACATTTAACACCTTGTGTTTTTCTAGGCTCACTAAAAAGATATAATTTATACAAAAAACAAAAATAAAATAAAATAAAAAATCTTCATAGTAGCAAATGCCATGTTTAATGAATATCCTTATCCATTTCAAAATACAACTATTAGGTATAATGGCTAACCAAGGAAGGGGGTTAAATTGGTTTTCTGATTTATTAGTCTTTAAAAATTGTTTTCTAAATAGAGATAATGAACATAAATAAACAATACACATAAAAATCAAATTTACCATAGTGGTTCAACCTTCACACTTATGTCTCCCCTCTTCTTCTTTCAATTTAACCGATTAGAGTTTACTTTACTCATTTTTAGGAGAAAGCATTCTCCCGCAACATACAATCCTTCCACCAAGGATTACAACTCAATGTGTGTTTCAACCCACACCACTTTGTTACAACTTACAACTCAAAGGTTACTTAACCTTGTATAACTCAAGCAATTCCCTTAAGATATAAAATATAGATGGGCAATTGTTGAACTAAGGGCTTTCTAAAGATAACATATAACAAATCAAGCCTTATTCACAAAAACCCCAAATGATAATAAAGTTAGGGTTTTGAATTTACAAGTATATGTGCACAATAATGTTCATAATTTACTTAGCACATATATAAGTAAAAATCTTAAGCAATCTTGCAAAATAAGAGAGTATGAAGAACTTCACTAAGATTTCAAATTAGCTCAAGCTTCACAAGATTTTTCTTCTACTTATATATGCAGATTTTCATTTTTCAATTTTCAACACTGAGCACTTTTCTTTTTTCCCTCTACATATGTGAAGAACACTTCTTTTTCACTTGAAAATTAGCCATTCTAACTTCCTCAGATTTTTTTCCCATTAAAGAGAATCTATGATTGCTTTTCATGCCATTGTAGAGACAAAGTATCGAGGATGAGCTGCTCCTTTGTTTTGATTCAAAAATGCCCTCGAAACGCATCGTTTAACTCAGATTTTTCTTTCTCCATTTTCGAGTCTTGTGAATCTCATTTAGGTCATGGGTCGGGTTTCCGGATTTCTTCACAAATCTTCTTCATCTTCTTCATCTTTCTTCAATCTTAAACCAAAATCTTATGGGTATGTTTCCAATTAGTAGATTGGCTTCCCTTTCAACAAATATACCAATTTTTATGCTTCAAATCCTTCAAAATTAGTACTTGTTAATCTTCCTCAAACTGGGTCATGCAGAACCCATCAGGTCACGAAGAATACATCAGGCCATCTTGACTTAATCCTCCTCAAATGCTTGGGTCATAGATTTTTGTTCACAAGGATCTTCTTCACATTGATACCTTTCGATTGCACCACTTTTTGGCTTCAAAGAATGTTAGAACAATGACAAAATCTGGGGAAAATTGGGTAGAATCTCCCCACAAAATGGCATTAATCCCTGAATATGGCAATGTCTCATAGCATAATACAATCTACGATTACTCCTACGCTACTATTACAACTAGAAAATAGGTGAAGATAGAATTGAAGAAGCGATAAGGAAAGTAGTAAGAACAGTAAGTAAATTCAAATAAACGACACTTTTCAATGGTTGCCCATCTCTTCCTCTTCCTTTCCTTTTTGTTCTTTTCCTCTTCCGCTTTTATGTTGCCTAAAATACCCCTATGTCCGTTCCTTTTCTGGCCTTTTACTTGCCACGTGTCATTGTCAAGCTAATCCTAACAATCCCTTCCCCTTCAAATACCCCTTGTCCTCAAGGGTTAATTTCAAAGTGGGGGAATTGTTTCTTGATATACTCAATGTCTTCCCAGGTGGGTTCATGTTTGGGATGTCCCATCCATTGTATCAGCAAGTCAACTCCTGGTTCATTCCCTCGACACACTAAGCGATGATCCAGCACTGCCTCTGGCTCGATCAATAGTCTCCCTTCCCCATCCAAAAGTGGGATATAGGGATACAACTTGCAATGTTGTCCAATAGCTCGCTTGAGCTACGACACATGAAAAACAAGGTGGATACTAGCCTCTGGTGGTAATGTAACTTATAGGCCACTTGTCCCACCCGTTTCGTGATCATGTAGGGTCCATAGTATCTTAAGGCTAATTTATGGTCCCTCCTTTCTGATAAGGAGTACTGTTTGTAAGGTTGGACCTTGAGGTATACCGACTCTCCTACTCTAAATTCCTTCTCCAAGCGGTGATGGTTCGCATGGAATGACATCTATGTCGGACTCTTCAGCAGGTGAGACCTTATCAACTTGAGTCTATCTACTTTCTCACAAAGGAACTCATCCACCTCGTGGTCTTTTATGCACTCAAAGTTATGGTAGGGTGGCTGTCGGGGTTTATACCCATATAAGGCCTCGAACGGAGTCATCTCTAGGGCAGTGTGGTAGTTTGTGTTATACCATCACTCCACTAATGGTAACCATGAGTGCCATCTCTGAGGCCTCTCCCCACTTGAACAGCACAAATATTGCTCTAAACATTGATTAACCTACTTAGTCTAGCCATCCGTTTGGGGATGATAAGAGGTGTTGCGTAACAACTATACCTCTAGGATCTTGAATAACTCCTCCCAAAACATGTTAACAAAGATAAGATCTCGATCACTCATTATTGTGTTGGGAAGCCTATGTAACTTGGCTACCCCATCAATATAAACCCTTGCCACTTGTGCAGCACTAAATGGGTGATCATCCCAATGAAGTGACTATGTTTTGTGAACCAGTCCACTACTACCAAAACAATGTTCTTCCCTTCACTAGGGGGCAATCCCTCCATGAAGTCCATGGATATGTCTTGCCAAGCTTGGTTAGGAACGGGTAAGGGTTGCAGTAGCCCAGGAGTCGGCACACATTCTGACTTGTATCGCTGATGCACATCGCACTTGGCCATCCATGTCTCAACCATCTGTCACATGTTCAGCCAATAAAAGTGTTGTTGCACTCTTTTTAAGGTTTTACGGATCCCCGAGTGACCTCCAATGCTAGAGTCATGAAGTTGCTGCATAATTTGTTCACGTAGGAATCCCTAATTGCCCACCACCACTCTGTTCTTGAACTGTAATACTCCTTTATCCAATCTATACCCTGGTTGAGTTGATGCATCAATGAAAAGTTCCTCAATCACCTTCTGAATGTGTTTGTCCCCTACATAACTCTGTATCACTTCCTGAATCCAATGTGGCTATACCACTGATATCACTTGTAACTCAGACTCTTTAGAGTTTGTAGGAAGTCTAGAGAGGGCATCGGCAGTGCAGTTCTCCGTGCCACGCTTGTGTCAGATCTCATAGTCAAACTTAAGCAGCTTAGTAAGCCACTTATGTTAAGCAAGGGTGGACATTCTCTGTTCCAGTAAGTGTTTAAGGCTGCTATGGTCTGTATGGATGATGAAGTGATTCCCCAGTAGATATGACCGCCATTTCCACACTACCATCACCATCGCCAATTGTTCCTTCCCATAGGTGGATAACCCCAAGTGCTTTAGTGCCAATGCCTTACTTAAGTACGCAATGGGATGCCTCTCTTGCATAAGCACAGCTCTTATGCCTCCATAATAGGCATTTGTCTCAATAATAAAAGATTTCTGGAAATCACGTGGGGCTAACATGAGGGTTAAGCTCATTGCCTACTTGAGCTGCTCAAAGGCACTAACCACCTCTAGGGTCCACTGGAAGTTATCCTTTTTGAGCATCTGAGTAAGTGGACAGCTCACTTGACCGTAGTCCTTCACGAATCGTTTGTAATACCCAGTGAGGCCTAGAAATCCACATAAGCATCGTATTGTGATCAGTTAAGGCCATGCTACCATGTCTTCAATCTTCTGAGGGTCTGCCTCAATACCCTTGCTCGAGATAATGTGCCCCAGATAATCAATTTGTTGTCACCCAAATGCACATTTGCTCCTCTTGGCAAATAGTTTATTATCCCGTAAGACCTGTAATACTAGCTGTAAATGACGAACATGTGTTTTCCATGTCGGACTGTATACTAGGATGTCATCAAAGAAGATCAGCATGAATTTCCTTAGATACGGTATGAAGATATGGTTCATGAAGCCCTAGAAGGTGGCTGGGCATTGGTTAGGCCAAAAGGCATCACTAGAAACTCATAGTGGCCTTGGTGTGTCCTGAATGTTGTTTTAGGAATGTCCGGCGGAAATACTCGCACCTAATGATAATCGGAGTGCAAATCCAACTTAGAGAACCACACTGCTTTGTGTAGCTCATCCAGAAGCTCCTCAATGATCGGGATCAAAAAGTTATCTTTGATGGTGATCGTGTTCAAAGCCCTATAATCCACGCAAAATCTCCAACTCCCATCATGTTTCTTAACAAGTAGTACTAGTGACGCAAATGGACTTGAACTATTATGGATAACCCCTGTCGTCAACATTTCATCAACCATCTTTTCTATCTCAAACTTCTGAACAAAAAGGTATCGATATGGTCTGACATTAACCGACTCACTACCCTCCCAAAATGGAATATGATGGTCAAATTCTCTACTCGGGGGTAGCTAGGTTGGTGTAGCAAACACATCCTCAAACTCCCTCACCAAACCTTCTAAGGGGGCTGGAACTGTTTCCTCTCAATCCAAATCAAGTGCTCTAAGTTGACCCATAACGCAATGGGGGTGCTCTGTCACCCAACTCCAAAAGCTTGAACCATTTAAGGTAGCTAAGGATACTCCTTTCTCACGGGAGCCACATAAAACCACGGGTTTCCCTGCCAGGTGGATAGTGAGCATGTGTGCTACCACATCCAAGCCGATAGGGTTGACCCTCTCTACCCACTACATACCTAGGACAGCATCGCAACCTCCCAAGGGTAACAAGCAAACTTCCATCAAAAACTAGTGCCCTTGTATCCTCCACTCAAAATTACTACACTTGAGATTACCTTGCAACTGATGGTCTCCCATAATCCTAACCCAAAAGGGTTTAACTTCCTCCAACTAACAACCTAATCTTCGAGCTAACTCCTCATTAATAAAATTATATGTAGCTCTGGTATCGAAAAGCATGTTGATATGAATGGTGCCTGAGAGAGCCACTAACTTAAATGTAACAGAAGAAGAACCCCTGGATATGGCATGTATGGACAGAGTGTCCTCCATTTCTAGTTCTATAAGGACCTCAGCCAGCTACTAAATGAGGGCTAATTCACCCTCGAACTCCTCCTCTTAATCATCCTTATCGAGCAACAAGAACAGTTGTTTCTTTTTACATACATGACCTCTGACATATTTTTCATCACAATAATAACATAACCCTTTGGCTTGGCATGCTTGCATCCAAGAGTCTGTAATGTGCTGCGTGGGAAAGTGCATTTCCCTACGGGGTGGGGCAACCCTAGCTGCCTAGGGGTGAGCTGGAGGAGGGCATGTGTGTGGGGCAGCAGGAGCGTGACTAGCTGTTGCGAGAGGTGAAGGGGGCCCTTTTGTAAGGGGCAGCATGTACTTCTCATGCATCAAGGCGTGTTGAAAAGCTGAATCTAAATCCATAGGCTAGGATAAGATTACATGGGCTTTAATATCCTCTTTCAACCCCACCACAAAGTCTGTTAAGAAGTCGTGTCAGGCCAAGTGGGGTTTTGGGCTAGTAGCTTATACTGTAAATGATCAAACTCTTCCACATAAAGTTGCACGTTGGCGGTTTGTCTAAGGAGGTGAAATTCTACCATGGGACCCCCAAAAGTATCTCGGGAAAATTTCTTACGTACATCAATGGAAAACTATTCCCAAGTCACACAGCCTTTATGCCAAAGGTAAGGACGAACCCATTCAAAAGCTGCCCTTTGGAGGTAAATAACCACATATTCAACTTTTTCATATGTGTCCATAGGTTCAAATCAAAAGAAAAAAGCACAACTGTTTAGCCAATCACGAGGTTTGTCCCCCTAGAATAGAGAAAAATCCAGGCATTGAGGATGATTCAGGGAGGTACTTGGTGTGGTGGAAGCATCCTGTGCAGGCCCACTAGAGTTGCTGTTGGGGGGCCGAGGACCAAGAAGGCTACTGGTCGGGGTTATCGGAGGCAAGAGCCGGTGGTGGGGGACCCTAGGAAATAGTCGGTGGCTACAAAGGACCAGTGGAAGCAGGGGGGCTTGTTGGATAGGGCTAGAGGTGTGGCCTATCGAGTTGGAGCCTTAGGTGGGGGCCTGTAGGGGGCCGAACTAGGTCGTGGCCCAAGAGGAGGGCTAGTGTGGTTGAGGGACCCACTGGTTGGGCTAATTGGGGCCCTGGGATTGAGGGCCCCAAGATGGGTTAATAGGCCTTTTAGAAGGGCCTGTGGGCTGCAAAAGGAGCCCGTGGAGGTGGGTTGCCAAGCCAATTGGTGAAGAGTGGCCCAAGTGGGAGCCTAGGTGGTAAGAGGGGTCTTGTTGGAGGCCTATGGCTGAGACGGGCCCTAGGTGGGGGCCTGGTGGGGAGAAAGGCCCTCAGTATGGACCTGAGATGTTAGGCCCCAAGTGGAGGTGGGTTGCTAAAAAGGCCCCCAAGGAGAGGGCTAGGTCTGAGAAGGCCCATTAGCGGGGGCTACTATTTGAGAAGGGCCCCAGGTAAAGGCCTGCAGTGGTGATAGGCCCCAGGCGGGGGCCTGCAATTGGGTCTCAACCCAAGTGGAAGCCTGTGAGGACAGCTTAGGGTGTGGGGGTTGTTGAAAGGGGGCCCTATAGGGAGCTTAGTGGTGAGGAGGGCCCCCGTTAGGGTTCTAAGCATACGGGCCCCAGGTGGGGGCCTGCTGAGGAGCCTGCAGTTAGGGCAAGGCCCAAGTGGGGGCTTGTGAGGGCGGCCCAAGTGAGGGGGGCTTTGGAGGAGGGCCCCCGAGGGAAGTGGGCTATTGAGAAAGGGCCCCATGGGAGGCCTGTTGGGGAGGAGGGCATTTGGTGGGGGCTTGTAGGGCCAGGCCCTAGGTGAGGGTCTATTGAGGGGCCTGTTGTTGGGACTAGGCCTAGGTGGTGGTCTGTAAGGAGGGCCCAAGTGAGGCGGGCTGCGAATGAGGGACCCCGTAGGCTTGTTGGGGTAGGCCCCAGGTGGGGGCCTGTGGAGGGCCTATAATGGGGCAGGGCCCATGTGGGGGCCTGTGGAGGGATCGAGGCCCATGTGGTGGCCTGCGGTTGGGCTGGAGCAACAGGGGGCCTAGGTGAGGGGACCCGAAAGGGTGTCGGGGTGCTGTGAAAGGCAGTGGCCGGCCTGCCCAACGTTGTGGTAGTCAGGGGGTTGTTGGGGGTGGCGTTGGAAGGTGGGGAATGGTGCTCCCCGTTGTGACCACTAAGGCCTGCGGAAGGGGGCTCACGGCATATGTGGGGTTCAAACGATGGTTAAGGTGTGTGAGGGTGTGGGTTAAGGAAGAAGCAACTAGGGTTAGGGGTGGAACGATAGATGGGTCGATTCCAACGGGGGTGGGGGAGAGGGGGGAAGTCAATCTAGGTCCTCGATAAGGACAAGTGGGTTGGGGCTGTTGGAGACGGTCTAGGTAACAAGGGAAAGGTGGGGTGTGGTGTGGGGAAGTGGGGTGGGGTCGGTGAGGGTGTTGGCAGTGGGGTTCGTGGGTGTGGGGTTGGTCGAAACTGTTAGGGTTAGAGGGTGGGGGGGAATCGGTGGTAGGGTCGGGGGTGGGGTTAGAGGAAAGGGCCGTGGGGTTAGGGTTGGGGTTGGGGTGGGTGTGTTGTAAAAAAAGGCCCATTTTTTGCAGGAGGGAGAGGTTCTAACCTTCAAGGGTGAGGAAGCAGTTTTCAAGTTGTTGCAAGCAAGCCTCATGGTCGGCCATGGTCTGCTTCCAAGTTTGAGGTGCCAAATCAATGGCTTTGGATACCACTATTAGAATAATGACAGAATCTAGGGAAAATTGGGCAAAATCTCCCCATAAAATGGCATTAATCCTTGAATACGGCAATGTCTCACAACATAATACAATCTATGATTACTCCTACACTACCATTATAGCTAGAAAACAAGTAAAGATAGAATTGAAGAAGTGATAAGGAAAGCAATAAGAACAATAAGGAAATTCAAATAAATGACATTTCTCAATGGTTGCCCATCTTTTCCTCTTCCTTTCCTTTTTGTTCTCTTCCTCTTCCTCTTCCTCTTTTGTGTTACGCAAAATACCCCTCTATCCATTCCTTTTCTACCCTTTTACTTGCCAAGTGTCATTGTCAAGCCGGTCCTAACAAAGAAGCTCTTATCGAAGTCAAATCTAATCAGTGGGTGGGTTGCTTTGAGCAGGTCAAAAGTTTTTGTTCTTTGCAAACTTCAATCGGGTTGTGCATATGCGAAGCAGGGTTGTGCGAACAAGGTTGTGGATCTGGGTCGCACACGTCTAGGTTGAACTAAATGGATCACCTACTGGGTTGCGAAAGGCATCTGGATCTCTATTAGAAATTAGGTCCCATAAGTGTCTTGCACAGAGCTGATTGTGGAGCTAGGTCACTCACTGGGTCGCCCACACATAGGCTTTACGGGTTTAAGGAGCACGCATTACCTTTGGACTGGGCTCACACACAATGGGTCATGAAGCTTGGATTGGATCACAAAGTTCGGCTACATTGGCTTCTAGATTGAACTTCTTCTAAAAATAAACCAGGTAACATAGCGTAAGAGAACTATGTCTTTTTAGGCCTTCACCCACATATTTCTCCTACAAGAAAATGCACAAGTTAATTTTCTTATAAAACAAATAACAAGAAGAATATTTATTCATATCCTTTTTTATACTTCTTTCACAAATGTAAATAGTTGTTTAAAT
The DNA here is from genome assembly GCA_028551475.1 of Casuarina equisetifolia. Lineage (NCBI taxonomy): Eukaryota > Viridiplantae > Streptophyta > Magnoliopsida > Fagales > Casuarinaceae > Casuarina > Casuarina equisetifolia. The sequence continues at coordinate 22,586,828 of CM052355.1, forward strand.
TATAGTATGATCATTATAATTTATAACACATAAATCATGAAAATAATTAAACATTAATTGTAAAATATTTGTCACATAAAAAATACACTTTCATGAAATATTTTCTTTTTCTTTTTTATCATCATCAAAATAATAGTGGAATAAAAATATTCTTAATAACAATATCATCTCATATAGCACAAGGGGTCTCCTCCTTAGCCTCCATACCTTTATTTTCACAACTAAATTTCCATCCTTCATTTAGAAAATTGTTTGCAATTCTTGTATTAATACTCCCATGTTGTCATCTCTAGATGCCCAAATGCAAAGCCCACCAAATGAAGCCTTGATGAAAGATCACATTCAATCAATTCTTTCTCTAACAACCACTAACTTTGTGGTCCCCACACCCCTTATGGCACACCACTAAATAAGCCCTCCATGGAAATTCATGATGAACCCATTCTTTCTCCAATGACCACCAACTTTATGGTCCCCACACCCTTACAGCACACCACCAAATGAGCCTTCCATGGAAATTTATGATGAACCCACTTTTTCTTCAATGACCACTAACTTTGTGGTCCCTACTCACAATATGGTAACATGTTTAAAAAGTGAAACTATTCCATGTTACACATTCACAAGATAGCATGAGTATGCCTTCACTATTTCCAATCATTGTTTTGTTTAACCCTCAAATTTCACTGAGGCTTTTAAGGACCTAAATTGGTGAGTGGCAATGGTAAAAGAATGCATTGCCTTAATGAAAATTAAAACTTAGGAACTTGCTCCAATAGAGGCTCCCTTGAATGCTAACAAATGTTCAAAATCAAACACCCTTTCAATGGCTCCTTAGAATGCTGCAAAACCCATCTTATTGTAAAAGGCTTTCATCAATGCCCCAACATCAATTACACCACAACCTTTAGTTTAGTTGCCAATCCTAACAATTCTTGCTATTGCTTTTTCAAGGAAATGGATTATCAAACAATTAGACATAAAAAATGTCTTCCTTCATGGAAACCTTGAATAAGAGGTCTATATGTCTTAACCATAAAGCTTTATGGACCTAACTTGACCCACTCACGTATGTCATCTACATTGCTTACTTTATGGCCTTAAAAAACCCCTCATGCATAGCACCATTAGCCTTAAAAAAAAACCCTTCATGCATAGCACCATTGGCTTAGCCAACTTTTACAAAACATTGGTTTTTATGCTTCTTAAGCTAACACCTACTTTTCCTCTGACACACATCCACATACAACATTTTGTTTCTTGTTTATGTCAATGACATAATCCTCACTGGCATTCCCAGCACTCCACCATCTCAACTTATCTAACAATCACAAAATAAGTGTGATATTAAGGCCTTAGGGAGCTTTATTATTTCCTTGGCATTGAAGCCAAAGACAACTCTAAAGATCTTTTACTGCACCAAGCAAAATTCACTTATAAGATTGTTACCCAAGCTAACATGGGTGAAGCATATGGAATGGCCACTTTATGCTTCACTATGCACCCACCATCCATTCTTTATGGTGAACCACTTCCTAATCTCACACATTATAGAAGCATTGTGGGTATTCTCCAATATCTCACACTTACTTAACCTAATTTGCCTACATGTTCAACACAACGTGTCAATACATGTGGATCCACACCATTTCTCATTGGTAAAGTGTCAAACACATTCTGTTTCCTTGCCAATGCACCTTTTTATGGCATTAACTTCACAACAAGTGATACAACCTCACTCTATGCATATTCCTTATGCTAGATGGGATGCGGATCATAATGATTGTTGCTCCACATGAGGCTTTTGGATCTTCCTAAGAAATAACCTTATCTCTCACAGTTCTTGAAAACAAAAATTGGTTGCTCAATCTAGTATTAAAGCAAACTTTAAGATTTAGATTGAAATCTTACTAATGAAACTTAACATTAAGTTATCTCATCCACTTACTCTATGGTATGACAACCTCTTTGCTCTATATAGACTAACCTAATTTTCATGCACAAACTAAGCATGTAGAGATTGATTTTATCTATGAAAAAGTCAAAATTAAACAACTATCTATTCATTTTATTTCTTCTATTAACCAACTTGCAAACATTTTTACAAAAAGACTTTCTACCAATTGCTTCAAGTCTCTTCAAATCAAGCTCATTATGTGTCCTAATACATCTACTTGTAGGGGAATGTTAGAAAATAAAGTTAGAGACAAACCTACATGAGGAGAAATTTAAATGTGAAGTAGAGAATATGCATAATTGTTTTATCATGTTCAAGTCATGAATTAGCATGCTTAATGTTGTAATAAATTTATGTGATTATAGCATGCATTTAGTTAACACACATTGTAGTTTTTTGTTATGTAATTTGCAGAAAAGAATGCCCTTAATCTATTAAGTCCAAATTACATACTAAGAATTGTGAGTTTCATAAAGTATATCGTGTAGTTTGAGAGAATTTCATGATCTGATTGTGTTATGATAGCCAAAGTAGCACTTCTTGATTGAATTATGGGACATTGATCTTATGCGGTGGAGGAATGTCTCTAGTTCTAATGTATAGTCATACTTTCAAATGAGGTGAGTGTATGTTAGAATCTAAAGGGATACACAATTGAAATATGTGTGAGTTTGGACTAATTAAATTGGTCTATACACTTAAAAATGGTGGATTATAAATATTAGAATATGTTCATGGCCTAGTCTATGTGGAGATTTTATAGTCAAATGTCATGTTTTTTGCCCAAAGGTGTTTAAATGATAATGCATGTGAACTCTTTTATAGTATTTTCATATGGTTTTAATTCATATCTTACTCACATTATTGATCTTGTATTAGTTTTAATTTAGTCACTTTTTTTGTGTAAAAAAAGAAAAAAATTATAATTAAGGTTTATAGGGGTTCTAACTCTTGAAATGGAAGGAATATATAAATTTTTCAATGAAAATAGCATATGTAGGCTTTGCCTTAGTTATGGATTAACCATCATATCACATTAATTAAAGTAGATAGGATAATAAGTTGGTACATGTTGCATGTTAAAAATAGTTGCATTTATATGCTATCCATGTGGGGGTCAACTTAGAATCATATTAATATTAATGAATTTAGGGATTTTGTAGCATTAAGATACTCTATCTCAATAAATACTCTAACAAAATTTTTGCTACATTTTATTAATGTTTGATAGTTATAAAGGAGTTAGAAATCATATTAGGAGGTTGATTGATTGTTGAACCAAGTACTAAAGCCGATATAGGTAAAGGTTAAATTTCATACTTGTAAAGGTACTCACAACACTACCAAGGATTTTGAGTCATCTAGCAAAGTGTTAGGGGTTAAGGAAGATAGTGATCATTCCTTCTTCTATAAGACAAAAGTTCACATGAAAAAAGACTACAATAAATGTATGACTTTGTTATTAAAGTGTAAGCTTAATGGTGATAGTTCTTTGGGATTTGTTTGTGAATCCAATTTATCTAAAGTTCCATCTAGTTCTTAGTGGCTTGATGCTAATACAACTAATTATGTTACTTTTACCATTTAAGGATTCATAAACAAAAAAAAAGTCAAATAAAGATGAATTAACAATTATAGTTGGGAATAATAAACAAGTCAACATAGAGTTCATGGGAGATGTTATTTTAATTTTAGATTATGGTTTTTCAAATGTTATTGAAAAAAATATTTTCATATACCATTTTTTAAGGATCTTGGTTTTAGTTTTTAGTTTTGGACAAGTGTAGTAACTCTTTTGAGACAATGATCTCTAAGGCTAATTTGTCAATTTAAATAAAGTTGGTTACTACATTTTGTCTTATGGGTTATATAGATTGTGTTCAACTTCCAATGATATATCTCTTTCTTTTAATATCGAGAAAATTATTCTCAAAAGGCTTCTATCTCAAGAACTATATTACACATTGTGGCACAAAAGACTTGGTTACATCTATAGAAAAAAGTAAAAATGCTAATATAGTTTAGCATTTAACCTACTCTTAAAGGTGATCTAGAAACTTGTGTAGACTATTGTAGAGGCTAACCAAGATAAAGAATTTTGTAGTCCATAGTTCTAACCTATTAGAGGTCATACATATTAATATTAATGACCCGTATACAACTTTTAACATATGTATAAATGATTTTTCTTGCATTAGTTATGTGTACTTAATTAAAAAAAAATTGAATCTTTTGAAATAATTTAAGTCCTTAGAGATAAGGTTAAGAAGTAGTTGGGAAAGAGTATTAAAGTTATAAGATCAAATTGTGGTGGTGAGGATCATGGTAGACATAGCGATGCTAGTTAGCTTAAAGGCCCATCTACTTAGAAGATTCGTGATAATTGTCCAATTAGGATGCCTAACCAAAAGATGTAATTGCACTCTTATGAATATAATGAGTATGCTTAGTGGGACTAATTTACATAGTTTCCTATGTGAAAAGCTTTGCAAAGAACACTTTATATCTTTAATATATCATCCTACTAAAGCTATTTGATAACTTTATTTTGATAGAGTTATTTTGACTATTTTAAGCAATATATAATGTAATGTTTGTGAAATCATATTTGTACTTGTATATATTTATTCAAAGTTTGTTGGTTCATATAGCAAACCCAAAATGGAAAAATCAAAAACCAACACATAAGAAAGAAAAGAAAGAAAACAAACAAAAATAAAGATAAATAATTGGTTATGCAAGTAGGAGAACTCATATGAGAAAAGAATACTTGATTTGTGATTATTAAGTAGGTAGGTAGAAAGGGAAGAGGAGAAAACAAAAGAGAGAGAAAGGGGGTTTTGCAAATGAAATAGATAGGCAAATGTCGGCACAAGACAGTTGTGTAAAAGCCGACCAAAATGTTGTTTGCATTCATTTTCTTTGACGACTAAAACCTAAACAAGAAGGTAGTAGCATGACAATGGGAACCATCTCTAGCCAATCTATGCTAGTTTGACCTTATTTTTAGCCAATCTATGTTTTGGTTCATATATGGTGAGCTTTTGACAAAGAAAGACATTGAACACCATATGGGTTCATTTTCTAACAAATCTACACATTTTCATAGTGGATCAGCATGATTTCTTGGTAGATTGGCATCCCGAGGATCTCCCCTAGCAATTTCCTAGCATTCTATTGGGAACATGGCAATGCATGGTGGTGTATGGCAATACATGATGGTGTGTCGTAATGTGTTTTTTCCCCCTTATTCCAAATAGTTTCTGATTCCTTTTCTAATGTGTAAAGTTCTACAAAGTTTCCTTAAATTGAAGACATAGTGGTGATTGCTTTTAGATTTTTAGTTTAAGATGCTTTGTCCAATTTTTAGCATTGTCCTTATTTATTCTGACCTTATGTTTTAGTTTACTTTGTTATAGCTACAATGTAACCTAATTATAATGGTATAAATCTCATGATTATTATGTTTTGTAAGATATCTTATTTATGTAAGTTATATATTACTATATTTAATACTTTTAAGTTAATTTAAATGATATGATTTACATATTTGTGACTAAAAGAAGATGATATGCAGTTGTTTCTTGTAATGTATAACCATAACTTAAATATAGATAGATATATATCATGTTGTTTGTATGGCTTTTAGTGTAAACTGTGAATATTAATAGATCCTAATACATTTAGTTTTTTTAGTTCACATATAAAGCTAAAATGAATTAATCAGCTAAATAGGTTTATTATAACTAGATATAGGATAATGAATAAATTAGGAAATTTTATCATCACATGGGTACTATCACTTTTACAAGCATAAAAAATATAAATTTATATCTAATAGTTATGATGAAATCATATACTCTAACATGTTTTTTGTATTAAATTTTTCTTAAATTTAGTTGGTTAATCCATCCTTTATCGTTTTAATTTGTTAGATAAGTTCTAGGAGTTATTTACCATTAGTAATAAGTAAGTTTAGTATTCACCAATTTATGTGGAATGATACTTTTTCTCATCATTATATTATTTATTCAACATGTTCATTTGTATGTAGGATTTCACCGAACACTATTCCACTAACTCCTTTTAAATTATGCACTGAAAGTGTGCCAAATCTTAAATATCATAAATTATAAGATGCCCTGTAGAAATAAAGTTGCATTATCCAACCCTAAACAAGTAGAAATGGGGTACTAAAGTTATTTTAAAATAAAGTTAGTTTTTATCTTACTTGGTAGTCATGTTATGCTCCCCACCATTCCTATTTTAAGATAAAGCTATTTTGTATCTTATGAGTAATTGGGTCCACCATAATACTAATGTGATAGTCATGTTATACTCCTACCATTCTTAATTGTTGCAACTTGGTTAGATTAGGGCGATGGTTTTTTCCTTTTTCTAAATAAGCCATTTCCCTCACGGTATCCTTATCATGCTATTATACTTTGAATGAGAATAGAAGATAATCACCTAACTTGAAGATCGTATTTTGTATTCGTGGATTTTCATAATGGATTGAGAGAATGGTATATTTTCTTGATTTCTCTTTTACTCTTGTTTAAAGTTTAGTGTTTTAGATCTAACTATGCAAATCCTAAATTTTATTGTCTCGTTGGAAGCAAATTATCTCTTACACTTTATAGATCCAACCTATCAAGTCTTGCCCTCCTAAAGCTAATGCCTTCCTTCAACTAAGAAAGTCTACCTTCATTACCTCAAAATGCCAAGCACTTGCAAAAAAGTCTGATACATTGTTTTGCCTTTCCCACTCACTAACTTACCAACTAAAACTCTTTTCCTAACTCTAATTGGATTGATGTTGTTTACTTAGCACCTGCAAAAGAGTCTGATACACTATTTTGCCTTTCCCACTCACCAACTTGCCTGCTAAAACTCTTTTCCTAACTTTAATTGGATTGATGTTGTTTACTTAGCACCCGCAAAAGAGTCTAATACACTGTTTTGCCTTTCCCACTCACTAACTTGCCCGCTAAAACTCTCTTCCTAATTCTAATTGGATTGATGTTGTTTACTTAGCACCCGCAAAAGAGTATGATACATTGTTTTGCCTTTTCCACTCACCAACTTGCCCATTAGAACTCTCTTGCCAACTTTAATTGGATTGATGTTGTTATAACAACCTTGTGAGTTAAGAAGTTGCTTGGAAGAGGACCTAGTCACTGGGTGGTGAATAAAGAAGTCGTATTGAAGATATGGAGAAGAAACTTGCTTTTTTCTTCTACCAATTTTGACTAGTAAACAAGAATTTCTAAAAAGGATTCTTTAATTGAACCCTAACCTCCTTTCTTATTTCAAAGAGTACAAAATAATCAATGCCTTTTCATGGGACTCATACCCTATTTATACTCATTGACTCCCACCTTATTCATATAACAGTCACTTATTAAAATGCACATCAACACAACACTAAATGATGAAACCTCTTATGAGTTCTTAATAGAACACTTCCTAATTACAACAAAGAAGAATTAACATACTGAAAAAAAAAATTAACAAACTAACAACAACTTTAACATATCACACTTAGGACCTTTTTCCTATTGCTACCTATTGCATTCTTCCCTCCTTACCATAACTTTATCCCTAAGGTTGAAAAAAGGAAACCTCTATTCAAAAATTGCAATATCCACCCATATAGCCTCTTGCAATGGTAAACCCTGCTAGTAAACCAAAAATTGAGGCTTTCCTCTCCATACTCGCTTATCTACAATAGCTTAAGGCTAAGGGCTAAGAACATCCTCATGATGCAAATAAACTAGCAACTTTTTGTTCATTGGAACATGAAGTCTAAGAGCCTTTTTTAACAAAGACACATGAAAGACATTGTGCACACAAGACCCTTCTAGCAACTTCAGGCTATAGGCTACTTCTCCAATCCTTTACGGCACCTTAAATGGTCCATAAAATCTTAAGGACAACATTAAATTCTTTTGGACTATTACTGAGTTCCCTCTATAAGGCTACAACTTCAAATACACAAAATCTCCAATAGTAAACTACTCTTCTTTTCTTCCAACATCATAAACTTATTTCATTCTTTCCTGAGCCAACTTAAGTATGTCCTTAATATCTTTCAAAAGCTTATCTCTGACATAAAGCTCCTAATCCACCATTTCAAGTGCAAAAGTTCCAAGCACATAAGCTAATAGAGAGGGAGGTTTCTTACCATAAACTACCTTATATAGGGATCGATTATGTGCTCCATTTGTATTGGTATTATAACAATACTCAGCCCAAGGAAGCCACCTAATCCATTCTTTAGGATAATCCAAAGTAAAGCATCTAAGATAGACTTCCAAAGTTTTATTAACCACTTCCAACTACCCATCAGTTTGAGGATGATAGGCCATGGAAAATTAAAATTTGATACCTTGGAGTTCAAATAATTGTTTCTAGAAGCTATTGGTGAACATTGCATCCTATCACATACTATGCTTCTAGGCATCCCATAGAGTTTAAAGATATTTTCAAAAAATATTTAAGCAACACTAGGTGTTGTGTAAGGATGTGACGGAGCCAAAAAATTTGCTAATTTGGATAATCTATCCACTACTACCAAAATAACTTGTTGACCTCTTGCTAATGGTAAACCTTCAACAAAATCCATTAAAATGTCCTCTTATACTTGAGTTGGAATGGGAAGGGTTGCAATAAATTGTTAGGCCTTGTATTCTACCATTTGACTTGCTAACAAACCCCACATTCTCTAACAAATTGCATTACAATCTCCTTCATCTTTTCCTAATAAAACACAGACTTAACCCAGCGCAAGGTCTTATGGTACCCTTCATGAGTAACTCCATGGATTTCTTATAGAATTATAGGTATAGGAGCATACTTTTGTGGTAGAAAGATTTTCTCATGGTAAAAGATTACTCCATTCCAATACTATCATGCCTCCCAACAACCCTTATACTTATTTTATCCATAATGGCTTGAGATTCCTTAGTTGAAGCAACTTCTTCTTGAATGGTGTGTAACCATTCTAGAATCGGTAGTGAAAGTGCTTGTAGTTCTCTAGAAACAACCATCTTTGAATGATTGGTTTCACCAATTTCAAAAGACTGCTATTGTGTGAGAATTCCTTTTCCTTTGTTATACTTGTTCTTTGCTTCTATCTTGCTATTTTTTTCCTTAACCAACTTAGGATCATCCTGCATCTTACACAGCCAAGAGCCTATTGTAGGACATGAATTTAATGTAGTTGCTTGTTCATCACTAGAGGTTACTTGATCGACCTTTTTTTCTAGAAAAAGCATTAACAACAAGGTTTTCCTTGCCCAGTTTGTAATGAATTTGAAATCAAATCTCACCAACTTGATTAGCCATCTTTGTTGGGCAAGAGTTGATATCTTTTGATTCCATAAATTCTAAAGGCTTTTATAATCAATCTTGACTACAAATTTCCTTCCTAACAAATATTGGCACCATTTTTTAATTACCAAAGTCAAAGCTAGAAGTTCCTTTCCATAAGTAGACAATAGCAAGTTCTTTCCTTTAAGAGCTTGATTGAAATAAGCTAAAGGCCTCTGCTCCTGACTTAAAACTGCTCCTACCTTTACACCATTTGCATCACATTCTATAGTGAAACCAAGAGAGAAATTCGGCAATCTAAGTATTGGTGCTTTTGTCATCTTTGTCTTAAGCTCACTAAGGGCTATTTTTGCTTTAGCAATCCACAAAAAATCATCCTTCTTAAATAACTTGGTTAAAAAGGCTATCACCATTCCATAATTCTTAATAAACTTCCTATAGTAACATGTCAATCCTAAGAATCCCTTTAGACTCTAAGGAATTGGCCATTCAAGGATTGCAAAAATTTTTTATGGTTTCACCTTTACTCCCTTATCTGTGATAACATGCCCAAGAAAATGGACTAAACTTACTCCAAATGCACATTTTTCTTTTTTTACAAAGAGCTGGTTCTCTATCAACTTATCAAACACCAGCCTAACATGCTCCATATGTTCTTCCCAACTTTTGCTAAACACCAAAATATCATAAAAAAATACTAAAACAAAGTGGTTAAGATAAGCTTTGAATACCTTGTTCATCAAACTTTGAAAGGTGGAAGGAGCATTACAAAGACTGAATGACATGACAAGGAATTCATAGTGTCCTTGTGGGGTTTATAATGTTGTTTTGCTCACATCTTGTGGACACATTCTGATTTGGTGACAACCTGATCGTAAGTCAAGCTTAGTAAACAATTAGCTCCATTTAACTCATCCAACTGGGATTAGGAATCCATCCTTCACAATCTCTTATTTAAAGACTTATAGTCCACACACATCCTCCAAGAACCATTTTTTTTTTCTTACCAAGATCACTGGTGAAGAGAAAGGACTACAATTATCATGGATCACACCTTCTGATAATGACTTTTACACCAATTTTTCAATTTCCAGCTTCTACACATACAAATATCTGTAAGGTTTGTTCTTAACAATTTTCATTTCTTCCTTCAATACAATGTTATGTTCATGTTCTCTAGGTGGAGGTAATCCATAAGGCTTTTAAAATATTTCCTTATACTCCTTAAGTAAGGCAATAAAATGTTTGGACCAAGATACCTTATCTGTATTTTCACAGACTAAAGCTACTACCTTTAACTGTAAAACAACCCCTTGCTTTTGGTTCCACTATAACTTACTTAGTTCAACACCTTCCACTACCTTATTAAGTTGAATGTCTTTTCCCAACAAGGTAACTATTTCCCCCTTCCTGATGAATGACATCTTTAACTGAGAAAATCCCCACTTAATAGGTCCTAATGTCACAAACCTAGCAAAATTTGTGTGGCACTCAGGTCTCAACAATGAACTAAGTTAGCCTATTGTTTAAGATTGCTCTCTCTATTTAACTACCTAAGAGAATACAATGAGACAATTTGGATAAACCCAAGATAACTCATTAGGGTTGGAAAATATGATTGTAAGTAATGGATCGTAATAAGCATCTTTATTGAATATCGTAGTCATTCAGGTTATAAGTAATTAAATAAAAATTCCCCTCAACATAGGGAGGTTACATTCTCATGCACAAACACAACAGAAATACATAGAAACAAACAACAACTAACAAACATGGGCACTACCCTAGTGGATGACCCAACAATAAGGAAACTAAGCAAGTCAGCCTTGTACTCGACCACTTTGTCTGTTGGCCCATATTGCCAGTCCAAAACACTAAGGTCTCCAACCATTAAACCCCCAAAATCACCCCCAATTTTAATATGTACCAACATATCCACTTCTAGCATTACTTCTTGCATTCTAATGAAACATTTTTGCATAATCTTAATCCTTGAATTCTTTCACCATTAGCCATTTCAACACTGAAATTTCCTAAACCTTCAACCTTCAATTGCATCTTCCTAGTTAGCTTATCACTTATAAAATTATGAGTGCTACAAGAATCTATCAACATTGAGACTAATATCCTAGTTTGCCCTATAATTCCTTAAAACCTCATTGTTCTAGGACAATGTATATCAAACATTATAGCTAGAAACATAACTCTAAGTTCCCCCACTTTTACTATAGAAACTTCATAATCTTCCCCCAACATTAAACCTTTCAACATGAAAAGCTTTCAACATCTATGCCCTAGATAGTACTTATCATCACAGTTAAAACATAAACCTCTAGCTCAGCCATCCATGATTTCAAGCTGAGTTAGCCTTTTAATTGGTAATCTATGTTTATTACTCTCCCATTTCTCCTCTCCAACATTCATAACATTCTTTTTTTTTTTAATCACTGGACTAGAATTTCCTCTATTTGCCATCTCTTTAGCTTTAAAAAGTCTAGCAAATCCTATAGCAACTGACACTGTGGGAAGATTATAAGTAATAACGTCTAATCTAATATGCTCTTTCAAACCACTCACAAAATAACTAATTTGATGTTCAACTTCTAAGTGTCTAGATCTTAAGAGTAACTTATAAAATTGTGATTGATATTCTTGGACTATTCCTATCTATTTTAGTTTGGTCAGCTTTCTGAAATGATCTTTAAAGATCATTGGACTAAACTATTTCACCAATTCTTCTTTTAAAGCTATCCAAGATAGATGTCTTCCTAAATATTCCTTCTTCATTAATTAATACACTATTTAAGCTTCACCATCTAAGTGCCAGGATGTTATCCTCACTTTATCTTCTTTAAGAGTCTCATGAAAATCAAAAAATTGTAATGCACAATCAATCCAAGAAGAAGGATTAATGTTACCTTCATACTTTGGGAACTCCAATCACACCATTCTGGCTTGGATTAAGCTATTTGAGCCTTTAATTTCTCCCTTACTCCAATTTCCCCCACTATGACCAAATTACCTTTCATCAATTTCTTTTACAAACTCCATTCTAGTCGATACCCCTTCAACCTTTACATTCAAGGCCAAAAAGAGTTGTTGCATGGTCTCATTCAAAGCCTTGATCTTCTTCTCCAATTCTATGGTTCTACTATAATCACTTGCTGCCATTTCTCCCACTGTGGTCCTATGAGTTACAAAGCTACTTGGAAAAGGGCCTAGTCATTAGGCGGTGAACAGAGAAGTCATATTGAAGATATGAAGAAACTTGCTTATTTCTTCTACCAATTTTGACTAGTAAATAAGAATTTCTAAAAAAGATTCTTTGAGGGAACCCTAACCTCCTTTCTTATTTCAAAGAGTACAAAATGATCAATGCCTTTTCATGGGTCTCATACCCTATTTATATTCATCGACTCTCGCCTTATTCATATAACAATCACTTATTAAAATGCACATCAACACAACACTAAATGACAACACCTCTGATGAGTTCTTAACAGAACACTTCCTAACAACTGCAATAATGGCCTTTAGCCTGAAAATAGAATTAACAAATTGACAATAACTTTAACATATCACATTTAAGACCCTTTTTCTACCGTTGCAATTGTTTACTTAGTGTAAAAAATAGCAAACATCTATTGCATTGTCGACATCCGCTCTCAAAACTTTAGTCCATTTTAGCCTCCATTTGCTTTAACCTAAGCTCTCTCATAGCCTGCTTTGGTATCAAAATGTCACAAGTTGAAGAAACAAAGTGCAAAATCAACTATGGACAAGATAATCATCCTAGTTTAAGTGGTGGAAGCACTTCTTCCTCCTTATTGTGATTGAACAAACCTCAAATAAATGAACAAGAGTTGTTTCATTCAAGCAATTCAAGACTTCTGGAACTTCATGTTACACAAGTTGTCTTCCCTTCCTTTCCCTTACTACTTAACATCACTCCACAGTAGATGGAGCTAATATAACTACTTAGTTCTTTTAGACATTCACACATTTTGGGTCCAACTTAAGACTTCTAATATAATTATTTAGTGTTTTTTTTTAAATATTCACACATTTTGGGTCGAACTGGAGGCTTCTACATTTTAGACCATAACTGTTCATTGTTTAACTAGACACTCGCATGCTAATATAACTATTTGAGAGTGGGAACTTGACAAAACGCTGGAGAAAGGCGGCCATGGGTAACATTCAATATCTTTAAAATTCAAAAGCCCGAAACATCCGAGCTCATCGCCGTGATGAGTGTAAAAAGGGGAAGAACAGATACAGAAGAAAAGCCGGCAAACTTGAAACTAATGTCCCTTTTTCGTCGAGACCGCACTAAAACCCTGGTCTGCCACCTCTGCTCAAAATCTTCTTCCTCATCCGCGGCAGTGCCCACTTTGTACAAACCACAACTCGGTGAAAAGGACGCTGTAACCCTCCAGGTTCTTTCCTGGGGCAGAGGTGCCTCGGGCCAGCTCGGTGGTGGTATCGAAGAGACCCGACTGTACCCAACATTGGTGTCCAACCTCATTGTTCCTCAATCTTCCTTCGCTCTCTCCCCAACCCCAGGACGCCTACATGGCGCTGGCCCTAAACCATTTCTTGCTGATGAAAACAGGCCTGTTGTGGAGGTGGGTGTTTCTTGTGGTCTATTCCACTCGTCCTTGCTTGTCGATGGAAAGCTCTGGATTTGGGGCAAAGGTGATGGCGGCCGCCTTGGTTTCGGCCATGAGAATTCAGTGTTCGTACCCACATTGAACCCTCATATCGAAGCCATTCGCTCCGTTGCTCTTGGAGGACTGCATTCGGCTGCGCTTTCTTTCGCCGGAGAGTTCTTCACCTGGTACGTTCTAGTTCTAAATTTTGGTCTCTGCCAGAGAGACAATTTGCTCAAAATTGCTCCTTTCGAGTTCGATTCTTCTTTTACTGATTTTGCAATTTGCATTTGTACTGCTGCATCTAACTTGCTTCTGACCTGGTCCGTTCTAGTTCTAAATTTTCGTCTCTGCCAGAAAGACAATTTACTCAAAATTGCTCCTTTCGAGTTCGATTCTTCTTTTACTGATTTTGCAATTTGCATTTGTACTGCTGCATCTAACTTGCTTCTGTGGTATGTAAATAAAATGTGGTGACTCTTAGTTGTCACGGTCATCCTTACCAGTTGAAATTGAGTACATTTGGACAATACGATCAGATGGCATCGGGATTTTGGGTAACCTGCGTGGATTTTCGAAATTAGTTTTGGACTCTGCTGACTTTTTGATTGGTCTACCCTGCTTACTGATTCACCGGTATCGGAATCTCCATCTCTCTCTTATAGGGAAAGAGGACACTTTATAGTTTGATGATTTGTAACATTGGTTCATAGGAGGTGAATTCAGGTTGAAGGAATTGGAATTACCAGTTTCAGTGACACAAGTGCACGCAATATCTGTGTGTGGTGAAAAGTTAGCTCTGACATTTGCTATTGTAGCGTTTTTTATTTTTTATTTTTCTCAATATCCTTGCTCTTTGATAAAACTTAAAGTTGAAGTATTTGAGGGAATAGTGCTACAGGTCCAAGTTGAAAGTTCCTTAGGATACGAAAGAATTTCTTGAGGTCCTAATATGCATATGCTATACTTTTGTCTTTTCTGACTTTCTCATCTTGTGGAAAAATTCAAAATGTAGCAGCGGTCAATAAATTCTTTATTTTTTAATTAATAGTTCTTATTATCGATTATATATGCAACATATGTGTTCTGACAGCACTATATTGATTGACATAATAATCTTGTGTTCCTAAATGGTCATAACTGTATGCTTTTTAATTATATTGGTATCTCTTACTTGATATAAACAATTTGTCCTGCACAATTGATGGCTCTAATGAAAGATGAAATTCGCAGGGGTTATGGAGGTTTTGGTGCACTTGGACATTCTGTGTATCATAGAGAAGTCTTCCCTAGGTTAGTGAAAGGCTCTTGGAATGGGAAAATATGTCATAGTGCTACTAGTGGGACACATACTGCTGCAATCACAGAATCAGGTTTTTGAAAATTATTTTCATTGTCTGTGTTCACTAGTGGATTTGTTTGGTTTTGTAAAACTAATTTATGCTTCGAGGTTTTGGATTCATATTATAAGTTCAAATGGATATTGACTAGTCATTTGTATGTTGTTGTTGAAATTTATTCGGGTTTTCAAGCTTTTGGTTATATTGGGCCAACTAAAATGGATGTTTATGGATTAGAACATAGCTGTATTACTATGTGCTGAGTCCATTAAAATCTTCCTGTTTAAGAATGAATTACAGATCCAAGTCAGTTTATTATGATAATTTCTATTACTGATTTGGAACTAATGTGTGTGACTCTTGTTATCATTCAGTTACTCAACTTGGTTGTGTTTTGACGTGTAAGTTCTGTTATTAATTCCCGTCTCAATGGTCATGCCCTCAAGTTATACATTTTAGGACTGCTGAATTCATTTGGGTTATTGATCTTATTTTATTTATTTTCTCAGCATGTTTAGAATAGATTATAAATGCCCTTTGTCCTACTTTGTATCATTTGCAATAGTCAATAAAATATACAAGAGAAAAACCTTGGGGAGATGTACACTTTCTTCATGCTTTATGTGCAAAAAAGATGTCAAAGCTATATGTGCACGCTTGAAGAAGAAAATGGGGAAGAAAACAAATTAGAGTTGGGTGAAAGTTGGATTGATACCACAGCAGATGTAAAACTGACAACCAAAGTGAAAATATGAAAGAAAGCAAAGAACTAGAGGATTAGTACTAAACAAGGATCAAGAAGATGGGTGTTACAAGTTTATGAAATGATGACCAAAATGTTATATGAAGATGAATGTAGCTTATTTGGTGTAAGTAGTTATGAACTGGCATACCATTTCTTGGCAGTTTTTCCTGTTACAAATTTGACTTATCTTGGTTGGAATTAATATTTATTGAATTTAGGAGAACTTTATACTTGGGGTAGAGATGAAGGCGATGGTAGATTGGGTCTTGGTCCTGTCCGGGGGCCAAATGAAGGAGGTGGACTCAGTATTCCTTCCAAAGCAAAAGAATTACCTGTTACTGTGAATGCTGTTTCCTGTGGGGGTTTTTTCACAATGGCGCTGACAGAGAAGGGTCAACTTTGGAATTGGGGAGGTAAGAATATTGGTCCTCCTTTAGCATATTTTGAACTTATTTTAGTTCTTTTACTTCCCCAGTCTCCACCAGTATTACTTCTTAGCCTGCCCACCTGCCCCCTCCCTCCCCCTTGTCGAGGCCCCTTTTTATTTTTTTAATTGGTGGAAGTACTAAGAAAGCAGAACGGAAATAAGTTATTATGGCAGAATACTAGTAATGGCTAGACAAAGGACTAAAAGCTTACGTGTTTGCCTTAATTTGTCATATTCTTGACTTGATTTTTGACAAGTCTTTTTTTTGTTCTTTCTTTAGTTTTGTATAATCAGAAAGAGTGATCAGGTTGAATTGAGAAAAAGTGTGCTCATTTCCGTTTGGATAAACGTGATAGATTGGAACTTTAAATGTTATTCCAGCCTTAATAATGTGTGGTGAAAATTGGTTAAGTGCAAGTTTAAGTTGAGTGGCAATTTGAGATATTGGTGAATGAGAGAGTTTTGTCTTGGTAACTTGGTAGACAATGCAAACCAGATGGTAATTATGTACTAAAATATCTGACTACCTACAAAATGTTAGCTTAAAGACATGAAAACTTTTGTTAAGAATAACAGAAAGGCATTGCCCTAGATTCAGACTTTGGAACTTAACCAAGACTTCCAATAACATTGATGTTAATATCATTCTGTACCATGTATTTCGACTTCCAATAACATTGATGTTAATATCATTCTGTACCATGTAGTTCTATCAACACTAACGTACCTATTTAGTGAAACTCATAGAAACTGTCGCTTTTTTAATCACCTCCACATTTTTTCTTTTCTCGAATTTTCCTTCTGGCTTTCCATTAACTATTTGTCTCTTTCTGTTATTATCTTTTCTTCCAATTAAGCCGCCTCTACTTGTTTCAAATATTTTTTTACATTATTCTCAATCTCCAGGGATGACCCATATGCTAGCTTTCTCAGAAAGCTACTGGCATTGTTTTATTGATGACTTGCAGTTGTATAGGGCTCAAATCCAGTCAAGATTTTTTTCTCTCTGTTTTTCTCTCTCACAGATTCATTCAGGAACTCACGAGTTTACATTTTCTTTCGAATCAATTTTCTTTGGCTTTCCATAGATTCATACAAAGACTAACGTCTTTGAATTTATTAATGTTGCCCTTTTTTTTTTGTGGGAGATCTGATGAAGTTGAGCTTTATAACAGTGTGAGTTAAATAAGGTCAGGCAATGCATCTTGGACTTTTTGTTGACTGTTGGGCCTTTTTATTCTTTCATTCAGTTTCTTTTTCTAGGCTATCATTTCATGTCAAATATAAAAAGTGCTGGATGGCCTAAATTGAAAAAGAAAAGTGAAAAGAAAACTTACATTATATAAATAAGATATACCAATATCATATTTGCATTCTCATGAGTAACAATATTGAGGACTTTTTTTATTATTGTTATTATTATTATTGTTGCCTTTTCTGCCAGCTAACTCTAACTATGAGCTTGGAAGAGGCGATAGGGATGGTGGTTGGATACCAAAAGCAATTCCTAGTCTTGAAGATGTTCGTGTAATTCAGATAGCATGTGGTGGATATCATTCCCTTGCACTAACTGGTAAAATGATTGCAATAGAAAACCATCTGTGATAGGGTATATTCTTTCATCAGTGTTTTATTCTTGATGTACATTCTCAGAAGACGGTAAAGTACTTTCATGGGGCCATGGTGGACGTGGTCAGCTGGGTCATTCTTCTATCCAGAGTCAAAAGGTACCTGCAGTGATTGAGGCATTATCTGACGAGCATATTGTCTATATTGCCTGTGGAGGTACGTCTTCAGCAGCTATAACTGGTAAGAGGACTCTTGACTTTCGGTAGCATATTAGCTTTTTTAAGTGAAGTATAGAATTTATGCAAACAGGGGAGAAACTTATTAGATTGATGTTTGTGTGCGAAATAAAGGGACTTCGTATAATCCAAAAAGAAATTTAAGAACTAATGAAATCCCGTGTTAAAGGAAACACAATATGTAATAGGTATTCTGATTGCAAGGAGAATTCCAAAGGAGAGATAAATATATCTATTCAAATCTTTCATTTGAAACATGGGGTCATTCTCTGAAGATAACACTTCACTACCAAATTCCCTACCACGGTGTGAACATATTGTCCTCATAATTGGGTCAGGATATAACACCAAATGTATGTGCCATCAAAGTGCCAAAGAGCAAAAGCAAGCTAAATGTTGAAAATTCACCTTGGTCCTGACAATGTATTGAACCAAATGTATGAGAGAGAGAGAGATCACAAAGTCTTTCTGTAATCTCTCTATAGCTAAGTATTTATAAATTGATCAAACATTTATTTGATCAGAACAGAATGAAAGAAAAAGGGGTAGTGCAAGTGGTCTGAGCTTAAATTGATCAGCCCCACTCTATGTGAGACGTAAAGATTAATAGAGATTTCAATGAAAATTTATGTTGATCAATGGTGAGAGATTTTGAGTCAAGAAATTCCCTTTCGTGGGCACAATGGTGAGAGCAGGAAAAAACAAGAGAAGAGACCAGTACAAGGGGAACATGATGGAAACCTAGTCTACACTGAATGAGATGGATTGAATACCCGCAAGTTAGGTTTTTTGAACATTCTTTGCTTTTCCTCACCTGATTTTGAGTTCGAGAACCAAATAGATATATGCCTTATTAATGACTTCTTAGGCTGTACTATACACTTAATTTACTATTATCTTTATCTATTTACTGAAACTCATACCTAATCCGAACTCTTTATTTAGAGCAACATGTTGTCCTAATTCCATATTTAGAGCCTGGTTTTTGTTTGAAGTTCCGTGTAGGACTTTTATATTTTATATTCTATATTCTGAGTCTTAATTTTATCATCAAATCTGACAGTGAGTTTGTGCTGGTGTAAAAACTTGTTCTTCTTGTCAGTTAGCTTAATGACTTTTTTTAAACTCTGGAGTGATTGAAAGTGACTTCTAACCAAGAAAATAATTAGTACTATGAAACCTTGAGATTTTTGAAGGTTGACAATTGAGGGAAAACATTGATCCGTTCTAGTTTGTACTAGCTTTATTTTGTTGGATAAATTGATTTGGTCAGCAGGCCAAAATTGGCTGTCAACCTTGAGCGGACCACGCTTGGACAATCAGATTTGGTATGAGGTGGTCAGTTTAGATTCAAGGAGTCAATTGAGACAGATATGAGAGGAGAGATAAAAGAAAGAGAAATTTTATGGAGAAAAAGTTACGTTGACCATCGACAGTGGTTGACAGTTGGAGAAAAAGATGTTTTCAGTGTTGGGATTTGTAGCTGAAGCAAGTTAAGGTCACGGCATCGTTTAGATGAACTTATTTCGTCAACCGTAAATACCTTACCTCAGACCAGATTATAGTACAAGATTTGATAGGTAACAGTCAACAAATTGGAATTCATTTACCAATGGATCTTTTTCTTCCATTTGAACTCATTTCGATAACTCTTTTAGCTGCTTTGATAGGTGCAATTGCTGTGGCTCGCCAGTGTTAAATCTTTTGAACTAATAATCAAAAACTAATCATACAAGTAAAACTTTTTTCTATCGTTCTGTGTGATCACATCCATTTCCCCTCACTTCAATCTTATTTGAAGATTTTTTATGTCTAAAATTGAAATTCTTTTATTCAATTTGTTACCAAAATTTTTATATTGTAGTCAATTGAACCCGTTAAATTGTTGATTCTGAGTGGTTAGCATTGTTAATTCAGTTGGTAATGAAGATTGCTAGAAACAAGGTCATGGCAAGCTGCGGGGGAAAGTGGGATAATAAGCTGACAGCAAACGTAATGAACAGGCCAAAAGGATTTCTGTTTTCCTACTTCCACCGTTGTTTCTTTTCTTTTTCTTTCTCATTTTTTTATTTATTGCTTATATGAAAAAAAAAAAAAAAAGTGGGAAGAGAAAATCCACCATTCAGCCACCAAATATTACCCTGAATCTCAGCCAACCATATGACAATCAGTCTAACTGAATTATCATTATGCACTACCAGAACCTCAAAACCCAACTTAAATATGAAAATCCAAATCCTTCCACCCCAATCTTTCCAAATATGTAATCGTATCTCGTCCTGTAATGAAGAGGGTTGATTACTATCTCCGTGGATGAGTTGGAATGGTCTAGGTAGGTTTCTTTTTGCTAAAAAATGTTGATGGTAAAAGCGATAAACATGAAAGAAATTTCTACGAGGATTTAAAAAAATCTTCTTCTTTTTTTCTTTTTAAGAAAAAATAAAGAAAGAATGAAAGGGGGTCAATAAAAGTGGTTTGTGAGGGTTAACAAATAACTTCGTTTCTTCTTTAATTAAATTCTAATCCATCATAAGTTAATGAATGATTGTAGTATATGATGAGGAATGTGAGTAGGTTTCAAAAATCAATTAGGTCCCAGATAAACAATGCAAACTATCAGGAGAGGTGAGTGAAAAGGAAAAGATAATTCTTGTTGGACTTCACCAGCCCCTTGGTTGATTGGAAAGGGGAAATTTTTTTTTTTAATTGGTATATCAAAAATCCTAAAAGCCAATATAAACAAAGGTATTTCTTAGAAAAGCTATGAAACAAAGTTTCTTTTGTGAAATGCAAAAGAGGCTTCTATGTGCTTTGGAATATGAAAAAAAAAAAAAAATTGGACTCACGTCCATTCCATGTAAAAAAGTTGTGCTGCTGATGTATATATGGAGTAACATAATCATTGATTGTTAAGGTCACGCCTCAACTTGATTTGCTATGTTGGGATGTGTATCTCTTACTGTGCTGTTTCATGGTCCATGCTACATATGGAGATTGCATAATTTTGGTAAAATTCGTAAATGCTGCAATTCTGTTTGTTTGAGTGCCTATGGAATTGTTCATTAGCTTTGATGGATGATCACGCTGGAAACAAAGTCCAGATTGATTATAATTAGTTATGGACTCATAATTACTCCCAGTCGTGGACCCCCATGGGAAAGAGAGGAAGCACATCAGTTTTTCAGATTTTTTGGCTTGCAAATTGTAGTCTCTAATTGCCCGCAGTTATGTGTATCATTTTGATTTTTTTTACTATAATGTAATATAAATTATTTGTTTGAACAGATACAGGGAAGTTATATATGTGGGGAAATGCTAAAGATTCTCAATTAGGAGTCCCTGGGCTGCCAGACGTACAGCCATGTCCTGTTGAAGTTAAGTTTCTAGTAGAGGATGATGGCTTGGGACCCCACAAAGTGGTATCTGTTGCAGTTGGTGCTTCACATGCTATGTGTTTGGTTATGAGGTCAGGTTGTTAGAAAATGCTCTCCCGGTTGGGTGGTCTTTCCCACATATAAATGTTCAAAAATATATGGGATGAGCATTCTCAACATGGCAGCAAGGGACTGGCATCTATGGATCGGTTAACCTTAAATAATTAGCATTCCCTGAAAATGAGATGCTGCATCGTCGGATTTGCAGTTCAACGATGTCAGATGTGCAATTAGAACTTGGAAAATCTCTGTAACAAGCTTTGCTTTGTGCTTGTAATTGTGAGATAAGATCGAAATAAGCGTCATTGTGCTTAACAGTACAACCGAATCTGTTCAGTCAATAGAACCATTTTTGTTCTCTTCGATCTGACATATTCTTCTCTTTTCTTGCACTTATATATCCTTGGAAGAGCTTGGGTACAATCTTCGGCGTCAATGCCTACGTAGCCATAGGACTAGGACTCCGCCTGTTGTAGCGGAGGAGCGACGGGTTGCAACAGATAGCTGTAAGAATTCTGTAAGGTGGTTGGGATTTCAGCAGGGGATAGGGTTCAAGAAAAAAATGCAACGTTTTTTTTTTTTTTTAATCATTTAGATGATGGCCAAGTCTCATATTAATGATTAATGGTTGTTGAAGGGCTAAAACGGAAGAAGAAATGATGTTTTCTTTCTGCGTTAGTATCATATTAAAGTATGGTTCTTTTAATTTTTTTTGTCTTTATTAAACCTTCCTCTTTTGTATTTAAGTTAATTGATACAAGCTCTCTATATTGCAAAAAATAGAGAAATGCTACAAAGTAGAACTTGCAAATAGAAAGCGTATGAATCGATCCTATTGGATATAAATCACAACCCTATTAGTTGTATACAAATAAGTTTTTGTTGGAAGATAATGAGGCTTCGATATCAATTGTTGGGAGGTTAATGCAGATTGAGCATGAAAAAAAAAAAAAAAAAGGAAACAAATAAATATTGAGGATTAATGTGGTTCGGGAGAAATAATCCCCATGCTCATAAAGTAATAATCTATTGCTATGTGTGCTACTCTTAGTCGGAGAGCCTATCGTCGCACGGGGTGGCGTCGACCACATGCATGCTTCGCAGCCAGATTTGGTTTCGGCCATCAAGCACAAATTTTTAGATCCCAGAACGAAAAGCTAAAATCTCTTTTGTGCGTTTTCTTGTTATGCAAAAGCTTGATTTTCTTTGAACAAGTGTTATCTCTTTATTGCGATTTCATTTGATACCAATTATTGGGAAATAACTAAAGACTGTAGCGAACTTGCACAAAAAAATTCACACGTCTTGATTTGAATAATCATGAACATTTAATTCTTATTGCACAGCACTTAGTTGTGACAATTTGTGGAATATACTGCATTAATTTATCATGACTGTTTGGTTGTCACAACCGGTCAGAACGAGCCAATCTAAGTGAACAAAACTTATTATGGCAACATGAAGGCCAACGCAAAAACCGAACAATGCTCACTGCTGCAAGACCCATGCTTCGGCAATCCACTTGCCTCAACGCAATGTTTCTGCCATACGTGGGAAGACCCGACATCTCATTCTTAAGACATCATTCCAGTAACAATCACACCCAACGC
Organism: Casuarina equisetifolia; assembly: GCA_028551475.1. Classification (NCBI taxonomy): domain Eukaryota; kingdom Viridiplantae; phylum Streptophyta; class Magnoliopsida; order Fagales; family Casuarinaceae; genus Casuarina; species Casuarina equisetifolia. The sequence goes on from CM052355.1 coordinate 22,610,133, forward strand.
ATCACTAACATCTTTCTTCCCATGGATTTACACTTGGTGCATATTTTTTCTTTTAAAGGGAGGACGATTGCTCCTTGAATTGACCACCATATGTATGGGTTCTGTGACTAATACAAATAGGTTTATAGAAACAAGTTGATTCTGTAAATTGATGCACCAACAAATGAGCAACGAGAGTCCAACGAGACTCTTTCTCTATCTCAACTAAGTGCATCAATACAGGAAGTCCAACAGAAGGCATTGACGGTGCACGTTGCCTTGTGGTTTCCGCTGTATAGATTACCGACTAAACACATCTCTAAAAAAGTGCTTTTCTGCTCGACTGTATTTTGGCAATTAGCCTTGTCCACTTACACAGGAAGTACGCTCCACATTTACGTAAAGATTCTTAACCGATTGTGATTACAGGAGTTCAAACTAAAGAATTAAAGCAAAAAAAATTGTGAATACAGGTAATCTCTGATCATGTAATAATCCTCACACAAGGGTCCTTCGATAACAATTTGCTGAGGACCAGAAGCACCACCCTGAAGAAACAACAGCGTTATTGAGAGCGAGGTCAACTTTAAGTTTAACTAGCATAACTAGATCCCAAAATGTAACGCAGAATAACTCACTTTCTGGCTCACATCCCCAACCTTACGTAGTGTCACATACTCACCACATCGCAAAGCCCCACCAGCGAATTCAACCTGAAAACGTCAGCGAGCAATGATTTCGAGCTCCAGAACAAAAGATAGGCCAAACTAGTGGCAGGTGTTGACCATCAAGTCAACCACATTTATTACATGAGCATGGTGGAAACACAGGGTGAAATAACACCCTAGTTTGAGATTTTAAGTAGAATTGAGCAAGTGTACCTGAACGCCTTTACTGGCGAGAAACTGCTTGAAATCTGCCATTTTTAGGTCACCAACAAGAACAGATTTATGCGGTGGAGCTGCAGTAGAACAGGGATTTAAAGACAGCATGCCACTATCTGTCTCTCCTACTTCAGCATCAACCCAAGCTATTTCATAATCTCCAACCTGTAATTGCACTTCCGTTAGGAAATGCTGCGGGAGACCACTTATAAATAACATTATTCTTCTGAGACAACACTACGCACTTACCTTCTTAAAGAGCACATTGCTCATCAGCTTCTCAGAAAGTTGCACCTAAATTTCATGCAAGAACCAAAAAATCAATTTAAGTTTCTAATATAACTGGTCCGTAAAAACAATAGATGTTTCTCCAGTTATACCTTATAAGCACACAAATCAGAGGTTACGTCAATTGTTTCCTCAATATGGGGGGCATAAACGTGTGGGCAAACATGTTTCAAGCAGTGTGCTTCA